>JASDDO010000012.1:102535943-103117374 GCA_030015575.1 Agapanthus africanus | reverse complement strand
GTGCGCGGCGGAAGCGATGACGAAAATTTTGATTTGTCTTACAACCGCACTTAACCGAAGATCTTGTCTAAACCACAACTAGTAAACCCTAACTAGAGATCTTATCTACTATGTTAGGGATTATACCTTGATGATACGGTCCTTCGGGTCTTCTCTTAGATGCAACTCCTTTGCTCCTTTCTCCTCTTTTGGCGAACTCCTTGGCTCCTTTAGATGTTGCCGATGTTTTCGATCTCGCGCCACCGAAGACCTAGATGATCCACCCGAGAGTTTTCGTGCAAGCTAGAAACTCTTCTCAAGAGTTTAACCGAGAAACCAAATTTGCTAGAAGAGGTCACTAGGATGATGTAGAGATAAGTATAATTGGATTAATTTGAAATTCTAAGCTTTGGATTCACATCTCATGTGAGGGTTTAAGCTAGGAAGAATGATCACCGTCATTTTCTTTCTTTCTTCTTATACACTTGTTATGATACACTTATCATAATTTTGGTGTACGATTTGAATGCCTTGATTTCACATCTCATGTGAAGGTATTTATAAGAAGAAGTGGAGGAGAGAATAAGTGCATTTCATAATTAAAAAAGTTTAAGCATGATGAAAAGAATTTAGCACTAACTAAAGCATGTATTATGAAAGAAGTATCATGCTTTAATAGTACATCCACTTCAACAACCACATTATCATGCTTATACCTTTTAATTTTACACCTCACAAATTTATTTTCACAAAATAAATGATGTCATAATTATGTCATTATGAGGTGGCACCTTCAAGAAAGTATCTTGTAAACAATTACAAAAATACCCCTCCTCCGTATACCGTATACTGTATACCCGCATCCGAATTCCGAAAAATACGAATACCATTAATTCAATAATATAATACCGGTATCCGGCTAGTATTATTCTTCCGATTATTATTCCTGTAACAATTACACGAACATAATCGAAAATCTGCCGCAATACCTTACGGTTGCCGTAACAACTTACGGTCTCTACATCTTTCACCTGAACGAGGGAACCCTCTGTGTGGACTCTAAAGATTCGTCAGTACGCTGGCAATGGGTTTAACCACAAGCACGTCAGCGGCACTAACTGTACGTAACGGCTTACCCAGGTACATGACGAAAAGGTGGCCGACGAGCGAACTCATCACAACCCTTACAAGCCTGTAAGCAACACTTACCGTACAGTCCGGTCTCTTCGTCTGATACGTCGCATATGAAGTCCAGGGGTAGTAAATGTTAGACCCTAATAACTTTATAAGTCATGTGATTTATGGCTCATAACAGGTCGAGGAACTACTGATAACACTTATCATTAAACCTCGAGAACCCTGGCCAGGGATTTAGGTGTTATAGCCGATCAAACATAGCGCGACATCAACTCCCTATACCGGGAGAGACGAAACCCCTCCTATCGCTCACTGTCTCCATATGATTCGGGACTGTACCCAAAATCCACCTGTTTGCACAACTCAGTAGAGCCGTGGTAGGGAGGAAATCAAAGTACAGTGGGAATCACACAAGACACTATGACGATCTCGGGTCTACAGACTAACCTGTACAAGTGTCACCAGAGAACTGCTATATGACAATAGGTATATATACCATCTAGGAGTTCTCGGCGAGTCCGTCCAGTGTACTCAGTCTCCACTGAGCACCCGTACACCATCCTTGATGTCACACACCGATGGATATGGGATCATCCATCGCCCATCATATGGGTCAAGATGCGTATACGCTAGTCTACTCTGGTGTATCGATGCCCTGTCTCGACACACCCTCGACTAGGAACAGTTATAGGATGTACTCATAAGACTACCGTGGCCCCATTAGTATGATCTCATCATAGTCCCAGTAGTCGAGTACAAATCCTAAGGGCTTTATCAACATGTAACAAAAGAGACAATCAGAGTACATGTTAAGATAAAGTACAACCAGATAGCGTACTATCATGTCGAGCAAGAAAGTCCTCCCTATATATGTCCAAGTATCCACTACAATATATATCGTATGTACAGTAATGGCCTCTAGGGCACACATATAACTAACACTCGGCACCAAACTCCTCACTCCACTTCTTCCTCCAAAACCCATTGAGACCCACACGCAACAGGAGATAATCAACAAAGTCCACCGCGGGATCAACGTAAGACAACATCTGACGGAGACCCGAAAAGGAGCTCCATCAAGTATGAATCATGTTTTAATTTTTCCATCGAGGGGTAATTGAAAATTTTAAAAAAATGTATAGAAGGAGAAAACTAAATAATTTTAAAGGGTAAATTGTTGGAAAACCTCCGGCCCTTTAAAAACTTGTGAGAAACTTCTTGGTCTTTTCCAACGCGTTGAAAATTTTCTAGATCCATTAATTTTTTCCTGAAATACTCAAAGCTTTGGGTATTTTGATATATTCTAAAACTGCCTCTTGTGTCTAATTGTGTTTTGTTGATTTGTCTATAACCTGTAATCAAGGCGATAAGATAGCTACCAAATTTTTAACAAAAAATATGCAGTTGAGTTATCTATAACCTGTAATCAGTTGCCTGTAGCTTCTATGTCTAATCGTGTTTTGTTGATTTTCCTTAAAAGACTGAGTATTAAGTGCTCTAACCTAGCTATTTTCCTTCCAAATTCACCACTTTTCCCTCTAAAAAACTTATGTTGCAAACAGAACAAGAATTATTCTATTCATTTTCTCCATTATCTTCTCTTATTAACTCCACTTTCATTTATTACCCCAACAAACTAAATCTTCACTTACTCTCTTACTTATTGAACATGGTCGAAACTTGGACATTAATATGTTTTGTGAGTAGATCCATTGGAAAAGTTCATTCTTGACCATCTCGGAGGCGACGACATGGTTCGAATTGAAAGGAATAATCTCGTTTCAACTTGATATATCGGTTAATTAGTTAAAGCTTTCATACAAATGGAGAACTATAGGATGATAACCGAAAATGACTATGTAAATATGGTCTGTATCCATCAAGAGACGAACGAGAAGGTCATCCATATGCAAGCACATGTTGATACCCTAGCCATTATGAGCAGATTTGTTTTTATTTGACTTGATTTTTGTTTAGAGGAATATACAGGACAGTTGCCTGCAACTTGTAAGCAGTTACCTGCAACTTGTAAGAACTTGCATGTAACTTCTAAGCAGTTGCATGTAACTTTTAAACAGTTGCATGTAACTTGTAAGAACTTGCATGTAAATTATAAGCAGTTGCATGTAATTTCTAAGCACTTGTCTGTAACTTCTAACCAGTTACCTTTAACTTCTAAAAAGTTGTCTTTCACTTCTAAAAAAGTCGCATGTACTCACTAAGATTTGTACCAACAACAGGATATGCAAGTTTCAAAATATGACCATTAGCATTAGGAGCAAACTCAGCAGTTTGCTCATCTAATGTTCTTAATGTACTCTTCGGTGCTTCTATTCTAAATGTCTTTTGTCTGCCACATTTATATTTTCTCATTCTTGTTTTTGGAATATTTCTCCAATAACCTCCATATCTTAACACAACTTCAAGAATAACACTCTCTATCCTGTTAAAAAAATAAACCTTTATACATAATTAATCAATATATCTACTAATTAATTATAGCTTACTGTAAATGAAAATACTTGAAATGAAGCCTTTGCTACAAGTAAGATTCTCTGCTACTTGTTATGGACCTACACAAAAGCACCATATATCCTAACATGTAAACCCAAATCCTTTAAAACTTGACAAATTGAAGTGTGACCAATCAATGAAGAATCTTATCTTTTTGAAGAAAACAGTTTGACTAGCTATAGGAAAGATTCTGTTTTTGCAAACTAAAGTATATTGACTACAGGATAAAAAATCTCCAGTCTCTTTTTTGCATCAAGCCTGAAACTCCTATAAATACATGAGCTTCTCGTTGTTCAATACTGAGCAAAAGTTTCAATGTAAACTAAAAAAAACAGAGTGTAAAAAATAAAAGAGTGTATAGCTTTACTCTTTTGTCACGCCCCGCTTCCCGGTATACGGGCAAGGAGGCGCGACTGGGCCCGCTATATATTTACTTAGAAGTAAACACGCTAAACGTATTTAAGCAATATAAAGTAAAATGTACACAAGAAAAATGACAATAGATGTAATTGAACAACAGCTTTTATTTATTAAATGTTCTTTTACAGGTACAACTGGAAATGTAAATATATGAATGGAAAGCAGCGCCTAAACAATGGTGTTCTCCGCCGAAAATCGGGAAGACAAACGTCTTGCCTGATTATGGGGGCAGATAATATTTGGTTTTATCCGTCCATCTCTCCGAAGATGCCAAGTTGATTTATGACACCGTGTATCAGAGGTTTAGACGGATGCGGCCGTTGTAGCAGACTTTGTCAGATTCCTCCTCATTTGAGGGGTTTTTGATTGTGGGGACGCTTTTCCCTGCAGGCGCAAGCCCCTGCAGTTAATTACGCTACCGCATCGCGGTAACAACTTTCTTCTTCTCCAGATGGTCACTTCGTGTCGTATGTGTTTATTTTATTTTTGGTTGCCCATGGATTGTATACGGAGACTAATTTATGTTGTCGCCCGTAGGGCGTGGATTAGTCCAAATCCGTATTATCTTAGATTTGGGTTTGGGATGGGTTTAAGAATCATTAATCTCATTGAGATTAAGATCGATTTAAACGTTTGTTAAGAATACGTTAGTCTAATTTTAGACTAAGATCTACTCAACGGGGGTTCGGAATCATTTAGATCCGATGATAGGGCATTTGAGCTCTATCGTTTTAGTTTAAGGACGTTGCGGTCCATAAGTTTAAGGACATCATAGTCCATGAGTTTAAGGACCTCATAGTCCAATTTAAAGACATCATAGTCTAGTTTAAAGACCTCATAGTCTGTAAAGTTTAAGGACATCATGGTCATTGAGTTTAAGGACCTCATAGTCCATAGAGTTTAGTTTAGGAACGTTGCAGTCCATGGAATTTAAAGACATCATAGTCTAGTTTAAAGATATCATAGTCTGTGGGGTTTAGTTTAGAGACGTTGCGGTCCATAAGTTTAAGGACATCATAGTCCATAGAGTTTAGTTTAGGACGTTGCGGTCTATAAGTTTAAGGACATCATAGTCCATGGAGTGTTTGGTTGTCGGGACCCGTCACCTCTGAAGTCGTTGAAGAATTACAACGACACATATCAGAGGTGTGAAGAGATATACCCTTGAACCAATGTTGGTTGGGGGATCTATAGTCAGGTTTGGGACTAAGACCAATTAAAAATATTGGGAGCACACGGGCTCAGTTAATCTGAATTGGGGGATTTATGGCCTACTTGGGCTCAACTCATTCAGTTAAAGTGTTTGAACAATTATTTGGACTCAGTCCATTCATTTTTGAACAAAATATTAACATTTGTTTGGGCTCAGGCCCTTTTTGTTCAATAAGGCAGAGCATTAATTGTGGGTTCTGACACCCCTTCTTCTTTTGTCTATTTATTGAGTGTTGGACACTCTTTATTATGGCGCTGGGCTTTATTTAAGGAACACTTTGTGTTCTCTCAGCGCACACGTGAGGAGCACGTGGTGCTTTTGGCGCCAGACCTGGAGTGCTAAGGCGCTTCTTATGAAATGGCGTACACGTGAGGAGCACGTGGTGCGCTTGGCGCTGAGCGCCAGACTTAGAGCGTTGAAGCGCTTCTTATGAAATAGCTCACACGTAAGGAGCACGTGGCGCGCTTGGCACTGAGCGCCAGACCTGGAGCACTAAGGTGCTTCTTATGAAATAGCGCACACGTGAGGAGCATGTGGCGCGCTTGGCGCTGGACGCCAGACCTGGAGTGCTAAGGCGCTTCTTTTGAAATAACGCACACGTGAGGAGCATGTGGCGCGCTTTGCGCTGAGTGCCAGCCAATGAGTGCAGAGCGCTCTTGATCAATTCTGTGCTCGGAGAATTAAGAGACTTTGTCTCGTGGATCCAAGAACTAAGTTCTTATTTTAATAGGAGATGCTGTGATCTCTTCTGTTTTTGTGAAAGACTTTGTCTTTGTTTTATAGATCTGTGATCTGAAGAGAACTAAGTTCTTCTCCCTTTTTTTTATGATGAGATGCTTCAATCTCTTCTACTCTTACGAAAGACTTCTGTCTTTGTAGATCTATGATCTGGAAAAAGAACTAAGTTCTTCTCTTTTGATGAGATGCTTTGATCTTTCTGTTTCATTTACCTTGAAGAAATTCTTCTTTTTAGAGCTTGCTCTTCTCTTTTTCTTTTCTGAAAATTTGAAGTTTAGGGGGGGGGGTTCCTCTCTGTAAAATTTGAAGTCTTGGGTCTTTTATATAGTGGAGGCTGATTTGTTGAATCAGTTAAGAAAATCTTTCCTCTGATTGATTTGGAGATGTTTCCTACCGTTGGATCTTTGATCCAAGGGCTTCTGTTTTACAGAAGGCAATCTTCTTGTTTTCAACAAGATTGGGAAAATATTTTTCGATACAGAACTTATTCTGTATCTTGGTAATTTTTAATCACCATTGAATCTTTGATCCAACGGTACTCTGGTTTACAGAGCACACTCTTTCCTGCTTGGAAAGATTTGAGGAGTTTTTCCTCAACAGAATTTTATTATGAATTTTGATGATTTATCATCTTCGTTGGATTTTTGATCCAACGGTGGAGAACATTTAGTTTTAGCGCCAGCGCTCTCATGCTTTGCACGTGATGTGCTGTCACAGAGTCTTTGACTCTTAGCGCTTGGCGCTCAGTGCTCTCGTGCTTTGCACGTGATACGCTGCTTCAGAGTCTTTGACTCTTTAGCGCTGATGCTCTTGACGCTCTCGTGCTTTGCACGTGAGGCGCTGCCTCAGAGTCTTTGACTCTTTAGCGCTGGCGCTCAGCGCTCTCGTGCTTTTCACGTGAGGCGCTGCTTCAGAGTCTTGGACTTTTTAGCTCTGGCGCTCAGCTCTCTCGTGCTTTGCACGTGAGGCGTTGCCTCAGAGTCTTTGACTCATAGCGCTGGCGCTCTTGGCGCTCAGCGCTATCGTGCTTTGCACGTGAGGCGCTTCCTCATTACTGAAGGTGTCTTTTCACCTTCCTTCTCCGCTTTTCCTGAGTCAAATTTCTCTTTCCCAGAGCTTGGAAATAGTTCCATCATGCACGGCATTTTCCGTGCCTAGACTTAAATGTCTCCCTTCATAATCTGAAGCAATGCTTCTTTTCTTTCTCATTTTTAGAGAATCATTTTAACAGAGAAGAGGTATGGCTTGTAATCTCCCACATGCTCGCTGTCAGCCATGGGAGGTGCCCATTGATGAAATTGTTACTCGTTTTTCTGCGCTCTTGGTGAACCCTACTCTTACGGATGACCAATGCGACACGGTGCTGCACGAGCTCTTGACTCGTATAGGATCTCTTCTCCCCATCGGCTCCATTTGGCTCCGGATGGTTTTCTTGTCTGTGATCAATGATATTCCCCCTCCTCCGGCGGAGATGACTCCGGCAATGCTCGACGCCGCGGAAGACAAGATCGAGCGCTTCCACGAGGCACTTTTGATCACCACAGCTCTGAGGGATCGCTCTGTTCAGCTGCTAAGCCAGATACGGGCTCAGCGGGTCGTCATGTCTGCCTTTGCTGATGGGTGCGGTGCTGACCGATGGGTAGCTACTCTTTGTGAGGATCGCCACTTTGTCATGGTGGAGAAGGCATAGAGGGAGTTAGATAATTTTATCCATAGTTTTGTAAATCCCTGTACTTTCGATCCCATGTTTGGTGATCTATTTTCTTTAGAATAAAATGTTCAATTAAATGCTTTGTTTTTGTCGTTGAACACCTGTTCTTCCCCTGATGTGTGCATGTGTGTATATGAATGGGCCTGGTTTCATACGTATCTGTAAACGAAACTTAAGCCGGCATAAACAGGAACAAATAACTCTTGGCCGAAGATTTTGGCGGGAACAAACGCTCCCCACTACTTTGCCCACATAAGTATGTACGTGGGTGAAGTAGTGCAGAGTAATTCATAGCGTATGACCGGTTTCAAGTCGGTATATAGCTTTCAGAATCTTGATCTAAGAAGATAGCGAGCGGTCACAAGCGTCGTCATTTATCATTGACTCAAATCTCAACTCTTAAGGGATATAGTTCTAAACCCTCAGCCCCATGAGTTGCACCCTTCGATTTCTTTGTCTTAATCTGGCGTGAAGTAATTTACTTGCTCATGAGTAACTCCTCCATTTCAGTGGCATGTAACTTTGGCAAGTGTGACTTGTAGACGATAGATAATAGTTCATCTTGAACTCTTTGTAGGGTAGTGATGGCTTAGGAAACAGGTTCAGATCTGCCGTCTAAGACTTTTCAACTTTATGAGCCGTGAGGGTCTCATAAAGATTTTTCTCCCTACGAGTCGAGAGGATCTCATAGGTGTATTTTCTCCTTAGGAATCGTGAGGATTCCTAAATGTGCTTTCTCTTGAGAGTCGTAAGGATCTCACAAGTGAATTTGCCCGCTTACAAATCGAGAGGACTCGTAAGTGGTTGTTTCCCTTCTTGTCGAGATTTGACTTTGGAGAGTGTGGTCTGTGAATAGTATGCAATAATCTATCTTGGACCGACTTGCAGGGCCTCAGTGCTTAGGAAACAGGTCCTTATCCCAATTGCCTAAGGCTTTGCCCTACGAGTCGAGATGAATCGAGAAGTTCTCGCAAGGACACTAATTTCCTCATGAGTCGAGACGAATCGAGAAGTTCTCGCAAGGATACTAATTTCCTTACGAGTCGAGACGAATCGAGAAGTTCTCGTAAGGGTTTCCTAACGTCACAGTTAACTCCTGCTAATAGAAGACCGTTAGGGCCTGTGGTACTAGGGGTTTTTACCCATCGCACCATCGCGTTGGCCGATATATTCCCCGATTTGCAATCTTGTTGTTCAGATAGCCCCACGACTGTCGTGTCTCTGATCCCTTCGGGGGATGGACAAGACGTCTTCAAGTAATCTTCCAGGTAATATTACCGTCGAAAGAGCAAGCGTTAGGGTATTCCATGTCGCTTTTTACTTGAGATTAGGCTCAGTTTGGGAGCCCCGATGAGTTATGACCACTCCGCGCTGGTGTGGGATGATCTCCGATAGTCTTTTCGGGTTTCATTTGAGTTGCCGTCAAGACCCTGAAGCGGGGGATTTTCCTTAGCTTCGTTGGTTGACATTGTGCCTGCAATATTACGTGGAATGCCGAGGTTGTCTCTGGGTTGTCTGTGAACCATCGAGGTTTTGGAACCAGGGGACTTTGCCATAGCCCCGTTTGTTGATGTCGCGCCTGTATCCTGCTGGAAGGAAGAAGGACGCTGTTGGTCGATCTCTAGGCTGTAGATGTAGCCGCCGAGACCTGGAACTAGGGACTTTGCCATGGCTCCGAGGTAGTCTCTAGGTTGTCTGTGAACCGTCGAGATTTTGGAACTATGGGACTTTGCCATGGCTCCGTTTGTTGATATCGCGCCTGTACCCTGCTGGAGGGAAGAAGGACGCTGTTGGTTGATCTCCAGGCTGTAGATGTATTCGTCGAGTCCTGGAACTAGTGGCTCCGAGGTAGTCTCTAGGTTGTCTGTGAACTGTCGAGATTTGGAACTAGAGGACTTTGCTATGGCTCCATTTGTTGATGTCGCGCCTGTACCCCGCTGGAGGGAAGAAGGATGCTGTTGCTGGTCTTCTGGGATGCAGATATTGCCGCTGAGACCTGACTCTCCCTTCGATAGAGTTTGTTGGGAAATGTGGTTCCCTTTTCGTTTATGCCCATGGATTGTATACAGAGGTCAGTATGGACTTACCTGCAGGGCAAAAAGTTTCATTTCATTTTTTTTATTTCTTTCCGCGATGCTCTATCATTTCAGCTTTTTATATCGCGAAAGTCGCGATTGCCCAACCATTTCGGCTATTTTTCGCGGTGCCCAATCATTTTGGCTGTTTTTTTCCTCTTTACTCACTATTTTTTATTACGAGTTGCCCAATCATTTCGGCTATTTTTGTATGCATATATTTTACTCGCTGATTTTTATTGCGAGTTGCCCAAACATTTCGGCTATTTCATATGCATTTTTTTTTCTCGAGTATGGAACTCATAGTCTGATACCATTCTTTCATCAGTATCGCTGCGACAGGAATGTTGCCAGGTGTGAATTATCATTTGCCATGAAAGGACTTGGAATTTGATACCGATTTAGGCATCAGCATCGCTACAACTGGGATATTGCCAGGAGCGAATCATCACCTACCTTTGTCGGTTCGAACCAAGGTGGCTTAGCAAACAGGGTTAAGATCCTGTCGACTAAGGCTTTTGACTTCATGAGCCGTAAGGGTCTCATAAAGGTGTTTCTCCCTACGAGTCGTGAGGATCTTGTAGGTGTCTTTTCTCCTTAAGAATCGTGAGGATTCCTAAGTGTATGTTCTCTTGTAAGTCGTAAGGATCTTGCAAGAGTGTTTTCTCCTTGTAAATCGAGAGGACCTACAAGTGTTTGTTTATCAAATGAGGGCATTCCTCGTCGTCGGTGGGACTCAGCAAGGAAATGATTATTTATGCCCGTGGATTGTATACAAGGGTTAGTATTAAACCGCTTGTGGGGCAGTCTGAGAAAGGTGATGGCTTAAGAACATGTTCAGATCCCTATATCGTAAGGCTTTTGAATCTTATGAGCCGTGAGGGTCTCATAAGAGGGTTCTCCTTACGAGTTGTGAGGATCTCGTAAGTGTCGTGGGGATCCCTAAGTGTGTTGCTCTTTTGTGAGTCGTAAGGGTCTCATGCAGGTAGTTTTCTCCTTACAAGGTCGAAAGGACCTTGCAAGTGTCTTTTAACGAGATTGCGCCCTTTCGGGTTTTCACAAACTCGCCGGTAGTCCTGCTGTTTTTACTTATGGAGCCCTTTCGGATTTTCATCCGTACCCATTTTGCTTATGGACGTACCCCCCTTTTTTACGAGCCTGTGCCCTTTTGGGTTTTCACAAACTCGCCGGTAGCCCTGCTGTTTTTACTCACGGAGCCCTTTCGGGTTTTCATCCGTGCCCATTTTGCTTATGGACGTACTGTATTTTACGAGTCTGCGCCCTTTTGGGTTTTCAAAAACTCGCTGGCAGCCTTGCTGTTTTTACTCACGGAGCCCTTTCGGGTTTTCATCCGTGCCCATTTTGCTTGTGAACGTATCGTTTTTTTTACGAGTTTGCGCCCTTTTGGGGTTTCACAAACTCGCCGGTAGCCCTGCTGTTTTTACTCACGGAGCCCTTTCGGGTTTTCATCCTTGCCCATTTTGCTTGTGGACGTACCGTTTTTTTTACGAGTCAACCCAAGGATGCTGCGGGTTTGTAGTAGTTTAAAGACGTTTCGGTCAGTAGTTAGTTTTAGGACATTTTGGTCCATAGCTAGTTTTAGGACATTACGGTCCATTGTTAGTTTAGGGACGTTTCGGTCCGCTATTAGTTTAGGAACGTTTCGGTCCACTGTTAGTTTTAGGGACGTTTCGGTTCGTCATTGCCACATTTGAGGCGAATTTCTAGTTTACGGACTTTTCTGTCCATAGTAGCTTTGAGGCGAAGTTTCGCCGGATACTCTATGAACAAGTAGGTTTCCCCTTGTCACATAATCCAAGGATTTTGGCACTGCTCCTGCCCCCAGCTCCTCCATGTTATCTTCTAACGTCGAGTGAGCTTCTTTGTTATTGAGCGACGAAAGAGAGATCATGTGGCAACTTGCCACATAATCTTCGGGTTTCTCTGACAAGTTGTCTCCCTCATCATTGTCGTTATCTTCACTTTCAAGGATGTGATTGAGAAACTTTTGAAGCGTGACTGGGGTTTGCACCTTCTGGTTGTATTCCTCCAGCGCGTCAATATGCTTTTGCAGATCCGTGCGCTTGTCGTTAGACTGCGCGGGCTTTTTGGTCTTCTTCTTTTTCTTCGAAGACCTTGATGTCTGGGACTGGGTGTTTTGCCCATCGTTATTAACTCCCAATGTTGGGCGTGGTTTCAGCATCCCCTCGATGATCTCCGGCTCTAGCGGGCTTTTCCACCTGATCGCCGGACATGTTTGAAGATCTTTCAACATTCTTTTAGTCTTTGCCGAAAGAACAACTTCCCATAGAGCTTCCTCTACGAATGAGCACGATGCCCCCGGCATGTCCATCTTTTTCGGAGCATGTGGTTGTGTTGGGTTCACCTTCCAGTTTTCAGACAACGCGAATTTGCCTTGCTGGTATTGGTCTTCAACCCAGTTTTTGAAGACGTAGCAATCTTCGAGTGAGTAGGCCATTACTCTGTGGTAGGGACAATTGTTAGGATGGTTAACGTCACCAGGTTGCGACGGATGTCTTGGATCCGGCAGAGTGATGAGCCCGTTGTGCACTGCCAGTTCGAACAGTCTCCTTGTTTTATCCTGAGGAAATGAGTAAGGACGTCTTAACTTCTCATCGAGGGATCGCCGCTTGTTGCCTTGGCGAGCAGCTGGTTTTGGCTCACTCGGCTGCTGTTGAGCGTTGGTGATAAAGGTCGCTTTCCCTTTGCCTTTTTCATTCCGAAAATCCACTTTTGAAGGGAAAGGCCTATAGCTCATCTGGTCTATTTGGGCCTGCTTGTCAATCAATGCCTGAAAGGTGGTCGGCTTGAAGAACATCATGAATTGGGAGATAGTCGACTGAGGGTCGAGGGTCCACATGAACATGTCCACGGCAGGAGCTTTTTCTATGCGTTGTTCACATCTCGACCATACGTTCTGCCACCGGATTGCATACTGCACCCATGTCTCTCCCGGCTTCACTCTGGCATTGATCAATGCCGTGATCGGGGTGCGTTCGCTGGCGCTTGCGAACTACTGAGTAAACAGTAGCTCCATTTCTGCAAATGTCTTAACGGAGTCGTTCGGGAGCCCAGAGTACCATTCAAACGCTGTCTCCGACAAGCTGCCAACAAACTGGCGAAGCATCAATTTATCATCACCCCCAGTATTACCGCACAAGGCCCTGAATTGAGCAACGTGCTGGTGTGGATTACCCGTCCCTTTATACACGTGGAACTTAGGGATCGTGTATCCCGGCAGGTACTTTATTTGGTCGTACCAACCCGGATAGGGTTATCCAGTCTTGAAGATTTGGCCAGCCGCTTCGTTCGCCTGATGAGCTCGTATCTGTTGAGCTATATAGTTGTTAAGGGCGGCTTTGGAGATGGTCTCCTCCTTGGCTGCTGAACAAGCAGGAAGAGGGTTTGACTTCTCCCCTCTGTCGTCTTCAAGGACAATCGGAGGGTCTTCAGCTAGAGGATCCGGCTGTATCATTATTCCGACCATATCTTGGAATAAAAGCACCATTTGTTTTATGTTGGCCGCTTGTTCCATGGCCTCTTTGTCTTTCTTCTCGAGGATTCTGCGGACGAACTCGGCATCGGTTTCTTGTTCCTGACGTTGCTCCGACGACGTCTCCGGGCTTTCTTTTCGTCCAGTGAGCGCGTCCATCTTCGTTAGCATCTCCTGGAGATTTTGCTGTTGCTGCTTCTGAGCCTTTGTTATTGATCGGATGAGTGGTCGATGGCCCGTGAAGATACGGCTATCCTCCTTTCCAGAAGCCATGTAAATGGTGTGCACCACCACGCCCACAGACTTGGGGCGTTTGAATTCAGTGCCTTTGAGCTTTGTTGCGGACACAGAGATCTTCTCCGGCCTTCTCCTTTTATGGGAGGTCGAAGTTGAGGGGGCCATTGCAGCGGGCACCCAAGTAGATGACACCTTCTGTGGTATGACAGGGTGGTCCTTCTCTTGCCAAACCTTCATTTTCTTTGGTTGGCGGGAGTAGTCTTGGTTAACCACAGAATCTTGGACCATTCGCCAGACTCTGTGAATTTTGGAGGACAGCCGCTGAGGGGGCTGCTCCAGCTTTGCCTTTGTAGCGCTCTCCACAGGTGGAGGAGACTTTTTCAGCATGGCAGTTGGTGAATTCCTGCGCGCCCTGTTAAGTGATTCAAAGCTGTTCCCAGTTGGAACAGCAGCATCAACTTCCACTGTTGGAGCTGATGGGGTAAGTCTAGAAGGGGAACTGCCCCCAGTTTTCCTCACTCGGCGCCAGTGGCGACGTCGAGCATGTCGAGCGGCTGGGACCACCTCTGCCGTTGGGGTAGCTGCATCGTGGTTCATGCTTTGATGAGAGGCTATTATTGGCGCCAGCCTGTCAAAGACTGACATCCGCTGGGAAGGAATAGTCAACCTATCGAAGGCCGACTTTCGAGTAGGGGAAGCAGTTTGGACGGCTTCAATTATAGCAGGAGCTGGGATAGCCTTCTCTGGTATTGCGAGCCTCTTCGTGGGTCCCTTTGAGCTTAGGCTCAGCCTGTCGAAGACTGAGGTATTAGACTTGGACGACCCGTTGAGAGGGGCCGTGATAGTTGCAAGCCGATCGAAGACCGACTTCTTTGGAGCTTCTTACGATGGCACTGGGGCGTTGAAGCTCATTGGTGGGAGCATGGTCCCAAAGAATAGCCCAGTGGTGGCTTGCGTCACCTGTTCCACTGGAATGACGAAGATGGAGGCCGCTTGAGGCCCATAGGTCACTCCTTTAGCAAGGACGGAGTGGGAGTTATTGCCGTTGTTGCAGTTGGTGCAGTTGAAAGCCATTGATCTTCTGTTTTTTGCACGGAGAAAGACACCAAATCTTAGTACCTCGAATCCAGGGGCAACCATAGAAAACCGCGATTCGTTCGCGAAACACGACACACGAAGTGTGGAGTAGAAAGAGGAAAAGGTCCTACCTGGCGTGCCGGAATCTGTTCTCCGCCGAAAATCGGGAAGACAAACATCTTGCCAAAATTTGGGGGCAGATACTATTTGGTTTTATCTGTCCACCTCTCCGAAGATGCCAAGTTGATTTATAGCACCGTGTATCGGAGGTTTAGACGGATGCGGCCGTTGTAGCAGACTTCGTCAGATTCCCCCTCATTTGAGGGGTTTTTGACTGTGGGGACGTTTTTCCCTGCAGGCGCAAGCCCCTGCAGTTAATTACGCTACCGCATCGCGGTAACAACTTTCTCCTTCTCCAGATGGTCACTTCGTGTCATGTGTGTTTATTTTATATTTGGTTGCCCATGGATTGTATACGAAGACTAATTTATGTTGTCGTCCGTAGGGCGTGGATTAGTCCAAATCCGTATTATCTTAGATTTGGGTTTGGGTTGGGTTTAAGGATCATTAATCTCATTGAGATTAAGATCAACTTAAACGTTTGTTAAAGATACGTTAGTCTAATTTTAGACTAAGATCTACTCAACGGGGTTTCGGAATCATTTAGATCCGAAGATAGGGCATTTGGGCTCTATCATTTTAGTTTAAGGACGTTGCGGTCTTTAAGTTTAAGGACATCATAGTCCATGAGTTTAAGGACCTCATAGTTCAGTTTAAAGACCTTATAGTCTGTAAAGTTTAAGGACATCATAGTCCATGAGTTTAAAGACCTCATAATCTATAGAGTTTAGTTTAGGGACGTTGCGGTCCATGGAGTTTAAAGACATCATAGTCTAGTTTAAAAAGATCATAGTCTGTGGGGTTTAGTTTAGGGACGTTGCGGTCCATAAGTTTAAGGACATCATAGTCCATAAAGTTTAGTTTAGGGACGTTGCGGTCCATAAGTTTAAGGACATCATAGTCCATGGAGTGTCTGGTTGTCGGGACCCGTCACCTCTCTGAAGTCGTTGAAGAATTACGACACATATCAGAGGTGTGAAGAGATGTACCCTTGAACCAATGTTGGTTGGGGGATCTATAGTTAGGTTTGAGACTAAGACCAATTAAAAATATTGGGAGCACATGGGCTCAATTAATCAGAATTGGGGGATTTATGGCCTATTTGGGCTCATCCCACTGAGTTAAAGTGTTTGAACACTTATTTGGACTCAGTCCATTCATTTTTGAACAAAATGTTAACATTTGTTTGGGCTCAGGCCCTTTTTGTTCAATAATGCAGAGCATTAACTGTGGGTTCTGACACCCCTTCTTCTTTTGTCTTTTTATTGAGTGTTGGACACTCTTTATTATGGTGCTGGGTTTTATTTAAAGAACACTTTATGTTCCCTCAGCGCATACGTGAGGAGCACGTGGTGCGCTTGGCGCTGAGCGCCAGATCTGGAGCGCTAAGGCGCTACTTATGAAATGGCGCACACGTGAGGAGCACGTGGTGCGCTTGGCGCCAGACTTGAAGCGTTGAAGCGCTTCTTATGAAATAGCGCACACGTGAGGAGCACGTGGCACGCTTGGCGCTGAGCGCCAGACCTGGAGCGCTAAGGCGCTCCTTATGAAATAGCGTACACGTGAGGAGCACGTGGCGCGCTGGGCGCTGAGCGCCAGACCTGGAGCGCTAAGGCGCTGCTTATGAAATAGCGCACACGTGAGGAGCACGTGGCGCGCTGGGCGCCAGACCTGGAGCGCTAAAGCGCTTCTTTTGAAATAGCGCATACGTGAGGAGCACGCGGCGCGCTTGGCACTGAGCGCCAGCCAATGAGTGCAAAGCGCTCTTGATCAATTTTGTGCTCGGAGAATTAAGAGACTTTGTCTCGTGGATCCAAGAACTAAGTTCTTATTTTAATAGGAGATGCTATGATCTCTTCTGTTTTTGTGAAAGACTTTGTCTTTATCTTATAGATCTGTGATATGAAGAGAACTAAGTTCTTCTCCCTTTTTTTATGATGAGATGCTCCAATCTCTTCTACTCTTATGAAAGACTTCTGTCTTTGTAGATCTATGATCTGGAAAAAGAACTAAGTTCTTCTTTTTTGATGAGATGCTTTGATCTCTCTGTTTTATTTACTTTGAAGAAATTCTTCTTTTCAGAGCTTGCTCTTCTCTTTTTCTTTTCTGAAAATTTGAAGTTGGGGGGGGGGGTCCTCT
Source organism: Agapanthus africanus (assembly GCA_030015575.1). Classification (NCBI taxonomy): domain Eukaryota; kingdom Viridiplantae; phylum Streptophyta; class Magnoliopsida; order Asparagales; family Amaryllidaceae; genus Agapanthus; species Agapanthus africanus. The sequence continues at coordinate 103,100,500 of JASDDO010000012.1, read as the reverse complement.
CTGTAAGACTTGAAGTCTTGGGTCCTTTATATAGTGGAGGCTGATTTGTTGAATCAGTTTAGGAAATCTTTCCTCTGATTGATTTGGAGATGTTTCCCACCGTTGGATCTTTGATCCAAGAACTTCTATTTTACAGAAGGCAATCGTCTTGTTTTCAACAAGATTGGGAAAATATTTTCCGATACAGAACTTATTTTGTATATTGGTGATTTTTAATCACCATTGGATCTTTGATCCAATGGTGCTCTGGTTTACAGAGCACAATCTTTCCTATTTGGAAAGATTTGAGGAGTATTTCCTCAACAGAATTTTATTCTGAATTTTGATGATTTATCATTTTCGTTGGATCTTTGATCCAACCGTGGAGAACATTTAGTTCTAGCTCCAGCGCTCTCGTGTTTTGCACGTGATGTGCTGTCACAGAGTCTTTGACTCTTAGCGCTTGGCGCTCAGCGCTCTCGTGCTTTGCACGTGATACGCTACTTCAGAGTCTTTGACTCTTTAGCGCTGACGCTCTTGGCGCTCTCATGATTTGTACGTGAGGCGCTGCCTCAAAGTCTTTGACTCTTTAGCATTGGCGCTCAGCGTTCTCGTGCTTTGCACCTGAGGCGCTGCTTCAGAGTCTTTGACTCTTTAGCGCTGGCACTCAGCGCTCTCGTGCTTTGCACGTGAGGCGCTGCCTCAGAGTCTTGGACTCATGGCGTTGGCGCTCTTGGCGCTCAGCGCTCTCGTGCTTTGCACGTGAGGCGCTTTCTCATTACTGAAGGCGTCTTTTCACCTTCCTTCTCCGCTTTTCCTGAGTCAAACTTCTCTTTCCTAGAGCTTGGAAATAGTTCCATCATGCACGGCATTTTCCGTGCCTAAACTTAAATGTCTCCCTTCATAATCTGAAGCAATGCTTCTTTTCTCTCTCATTTTCAGAGAATCATTTTAACAGAGTAGAGCTATGGCTTGTAATCGCCCACATTCTCGCCGTCAGCCATGGGAGGTGCCCATTGAGGAAATTGTTCCTCATTTTGCTGTGCGATTGGTGAACCCTACTCTTACGGATGCCCAATGTGACACAGTGCTGCACGAGCTCTTGACTCGTATAGGATCTCCTCTCCCCATCGGCTCTATTTGGCTCCGGATGGTTTTCTTGTCTGTGATCAATGATATTCCCCTTCCTCCAGCGGAGATGACTCCGACAATGCTCGACGCCGTGGAAGACAAGATCGAGTGCTTCCACGAGGCACTTTTGATCACCACAGCTCTGAGGGATCGCTCTGTTCAGCTGCTAAGCCAGATACGGGCTCAGCGGGTCGTCATGTCTGTCTTTGCTGATGGGTGCGGTGCTGACCGATGGGTAGCTACTCTTCGTGAAGATCGCCGCTTTGTTATGGTGAAGAAGACAGAGAGGGAGTTAGATAATTTTATCCATAGTTTTGTAAATCGCTGTACTTTCGATCCTATATTTGGTGATCAATTTCCTGTAGAATAAAATGTTCAATTAAATGCTTTGTTTTTGTCGTTGAACACCTGTTCTTCCCCTGATTGTGCATGTGCGTATATAAATGAGCCTGGTTTCACACGTATCTGTAAACGAAACTTAAGCCGGCATAAACAGGAACAAATAGCTCTTGGCTGAAGATTTTGGCGGGAACAAATGGCATGAACTGAATTGAAAAGTATGTATAAGTATCTAAAGCTCGGGGTCAAATGCTAACTGTTCCAAGTCTTCGGTACTGGGCTCGATCTCCATTGAGTCCGATCCACCTGCCAACATTCTAAAGAAAGAAGAAAAGGAATGCCGTCAGCGAACAATTACTCGGTAAGTCCTAAAAATGGGTAGAGATAGAATAGGCAGAAAGAGAGTATAACTAGTAATATTTGATTATAATGTTAACACAGTTGTTTGTAGTTTGGTACAGAATATACCAGTGTATACGAGAGGAGTCCTACTATTCCGGAGACTAAGGTATACGGAGCACAAGAAACTGTTCAGCCACGGTACAATAATAATGAATATTCAGGTTAGGTATATTAAAGTGACCGCCTCATGCCACTTCTAACACATTCCGTACCAGTCTACCCTTTTAAACCCCGTAATGTATTTTGTATTGAATGGATTGTTTGTATAATAGAAGGATGACTTTTCAAAACCATGATATCAGTAAACGGAATAGATATAAATGGATAGTCATGTAGACAGAGTATATCCATAGTTCGGATCAGTCAAGACAGATTGTTATAGATTGAATAGACAGATTCATGTTGAATTGTAGTTTATACTTGAATCATATTCAAATCAGATTGATTAGATTGAGACTCAGTCTGAGTCAGACACTTTGAAAAAGAAATTGAATTCCTGAATTAGTTTTTATATTATTGGTAACTGCTGCACATGGACGGCAGAATTTGTGTCTTTTTCCAAGACAATTACCGTGTTGATAACACCGTTGTTAGATTGTCTATTTTAGATAGGTAAGCACCCACATTCTCCAGCTCCCTGAGACTCAAGAGAACTGGTCCCGCTTAAACCTATATTTACGAGGGTCCTTATTGTAAATTAATATAACCTGAGGGGGGTTTATGTAAAAATAGTTTTGATATATTTTCAAAATACACCTCAAGTATTTAATTATCGTATTTATGGTTTTCATAGATATATATTTTATAAAAGTGAAATTTCCTAGTGAGTAGAACCTAGTTTTCATTGTATATGGTATCTTAATGAAATACTGGAATTGTATTATATTGAAATGGTACTTTCATATAATTGTGATTCCTTTGATTTAGAAAACATGGAATATTTGTATAATATATTTAAAATAGATCTTTTGATAATATTCATATGTATATATCTATATATTTAATAAAAATAAATTTTATTTTTTTTGTAAAAATATCATTTTCTTAAAAATAGCATTAAAAATTCCATCGAAATCGAATGCTCCTTGCGGAGGTCTGTATCTCGTTCCACTAGGCCCGAGGACGTGCGATAATCCGCACCATCCCGATCGGGGTTCCCCAAAATGGGTTGTAGAGGCGTAATTGCAAGGAATTAATTAACACTCTTTTTAAAGAAAACGGTTTTTGTAAGTTTAGGGTATTTATTTGTAAAAGCGTATTATCCCATAATCTAGAATCCCAAAACTCATCGTGCTATGTCAAAATATGTGTTGTGAAGAGATAGGTCATTATCTCATGAGTTAACTTAAGGTAATACGGTTAAAAATGGATAACAATATCGTTTGTAAACATGATGGTATTTTACTGTAAAAATGAAATAAAGATTGCATCATGAATTATTTTGAGATGAAACTTGTTCTAATATGTTTATTTATATTTGTTAAATATTATATGAGAGTATGGTATTTTATGGTTTTAAAAAAATGGAATTTTGAAAGAAAAGAGAGCTGGAAGTCGGAATAACTCCGTTTCCGATGAGTTTTGAAAAAAAAGATGTTTTAAAATAGTAGAAGAGGAGGGGAGAGGGGACTTACTAGTTGTTAGGAAGGAGGAGAGGTAGATGAAGATTAGGAAAGCGTCGGGGTGTCGTTTCGTCGTTGGAATCTCCTCAAAACGTCGTCGGAATCTTTCCATTTGCTAACTCCACCTGCACAACTTGGGACTTGAAAATTTTATAGAGTTTTTGTAGTGAAATTCTGAGTGAGGAGGGGTGAAATGGAGTGTGGTATTTATAGGAAAAATTAGGGTTTTGAGGGTTAAAGAATGCATTAAAAATATCCATTAATATTTGAATTAAAGAGTGAAATTACACTCTCTGGATGAATGCAGAGTAAACAAACAATATGGGGTTAGTGTGGTAGGCAAAGAGGTGCCAGGGGAGAAAATTGGGGACCATCCCCTACAGGGCGCCCGGCGGTTCCAGTCAAGATGCTAATCTCGCTGGTCGAGATGAGGGTGTGGGGTGTGGGATCTTTGCCACGTGTGATGGTCTGTTGGTATATCTCAGTGCACGTGTTTGATTATTCTGTGACTCTTCATTTTACGTGTAGTGCACTTGTAAACCTTTGGGCTTCTAAAAGATTAAAAGAAAAATTAATAAAAAGATAATGTGGCTGGGTGGATTCGATCACAGGGGCTACGTCACAGCAGTGCAAGGCTTTACCAATGGCTACAAGCGTTTTCTTGCTGTTCAAAAGCAAATCAAATACTTATAGTATACATAGGATTGCAAATACTCCATTTATACATTAACTTTTAAATAAATTTTCTATATATTGAAATTGGAGTTGTTACAGTTTTGAAAGTAGAGAGTTTCATTTCTTAGAAAGTAATTAGAATAGATAAAGAGTTTTATTAAGTATAGTCCTATTTGGAAGTGGTAGGACTTGCTGTCGTGGAAGAGGCTGATGTTGGATAAACACTTTTACTAACATCACCATTTTATCAGGTATTCCATCATCAACAAAAAAAATCAACTATTATAGCGTCAATTGCATATATTAATATGCCTAAAATCCTTCATCAGCTCTACGATCACACCCTTCTAAGAGGAGGTTACATGGAGCATCTCTTAACAAGTTCCAGGGGTGTTCCTATCTATCGCATAGCTCTCTTCAAAGGCTCATATGGAGTCTCCAACCAAAATATATGAAATGTGTACACTTTGTAAATTTTTTCAAGATCAACAAATATATAACAGCACCAAGTCCTATAAGTTAGCGTTATCAATGTTTTAATTACCAATGAATCAAACAGAACCAAGTTCTCTGACTTGTTCACAATTTACCATTTTTTAAGATATAATTTGTAATTCAATTTCAAGACCAATAAGTATGCTTCACCATATACTTTTGTTAACATATTATTAGTTGCATGTAACTTTTAAGCAGTTGTATTTCCTTAATATTTAAGAAGATCTGCCTTTAATATCTAATAAGTTGCTTGTAATATCTACATGGATGCACATCCCCTTTACCATAAAAAATTTTGGTACCTAAAATCAAGTCACCTTTGTTGTCCCTGAGTGCAATCCCCCAGCTGTATTCTGACTCAAAAGCCTGTGCACCATCAACATTTAGTTTGAGCTTGCTCTCAGGTGGCTTTTCCCAATAAACACATATGATTTGCTTACTTGCAACAACATGGTAAATAACATCAATGATCCTTAGATTATTAAGAACAAGCAAGCAGTCAGGTTTTGTAATATGCTTTTTATAAACCTGGACCAAATTCCTGATGTCAGCCAAAATCTCAGCCAGATAGATTCAGTAATAAGATGATCTTGGAATTTTATTTCACATCTTTCCTTCCAAATATTCCACAAGAGTATATGTGGTATCCACTTTGCAATAGATGGAATTTTTTGAATATTATACCAGTATTCAAAGCATTCACCCAGTGTGCACCATGCACAATCAATTAACTCAAAAGATATCAAAGCCTTTTGCTATAATGCAGACGCCAATTCCCAGGTAAGGAAAAGATGCTCAAAATCTTTATATGAGTGAGAATTGCAGAAAAGACGCATACTAGGAGAGAAAAACCACGCTTCTGAATGAAATTTAGAAACTGTTTTATGAATCCCTTTATTTGCAGTTGCCTATAACATCTAGGCACTTGCTTGTAACTTCTGATAAGTTGCCTGTAACTTATATGCGGTTGCCTGTAATTTCTAATTAGTTGCATGCTACTTCTATGCACTTTTCTTTAAGTTCTAACCACTTACTTCTAACTTCTAATAAGTTGTATGTAACTTGTAAGCTGTCTGTAACTCTTCAGCAGTTGCATATAACTTCTAAAAAAGTTGCTTGTATCTTCTAAACAGTTGCCTGTAACATCTAAGCAGTTGCATTTCCCTAATATCTAAGAAAATTTGCCTTTAATATCTAATAAGTTGTTTGTAATATCTACATTGATGCAAGTAATAATATGTTAACAAAAGCGTTTTTTGTGTAACAGGCAACACACATCATCGTTTTCTGCTCCAGCAATTACGCATGATCGAATACACGACTTAGAGTCAAGCTTACCACCGGTGAGGCAAGATAATCAATTAATGAGGAACAATATTCCGGTTGTATAGCATGACGCAATTGAGGGCACATCTTAAATATTTAAGGGTTCTTACGAAGTTAGGATGTCTCTTTACCAATTTGCTATTGCGAAACAATTCAACTTCGACTACATTAAGAACGATAGATTGAGAGTAACAGTGGCTTGTTTCCAAAGGGATAAAGGATGTTAATGGAGATTGTATGCATCGCCTTGTATTCGGAGTTATAGAGTTAACATATATGTTAGTAATATAAAAGTGTAATTATCATTTTTTCAAATTGTTGATTGTTTTAATTGTTAGGTTACGCTGAGGTTTGCATGTTTGTCATACTTGAGCAGTTCTCTATGGGTTATAAAGAGATATTACCCGATGCACATGTGTCCCGGAAAAATTTCAAGCGATAAACATTTCTGGGGTGCGAAGAAATTGGTAGTCGACATGCTTGTAGATGTTTTAAGGTCACGACCGGGCTATCGGCCAATCGAGGCTAAAAAGGACTTCCATCAAAGGTTCAGAGAGAAGATTTCATACGATATTGTGTGGCATGCAAGTGAATTGGCACAAGAGACTCTCTTCGGCAATTATCGGCATTCTTATGACTCTTTGAGGTGGTATCAAAGCAAGTGCATGAAAACCAATCCTAAGAGTGTAATTAGCATCAACAAATCAGTGGAAGACAGATTCATGAGGCTATTTGTTAGTTATGGAGCTTGTATTGACGGGTATTTAGATGGTTGCCGGCTTCTTATATTTCTTGATGGAACATTCATCAAGAACAGGGCAAAAGACCTTCTATTGGTGGCGACTGCTTATGACGGAACCAATGGTTTGTTTCTGTTAGCTTTCACTATTTGCCATCAAGAGAACATCATAAATTGGACATGGTTTTTAGGTCAGTTGAGAGCCGTGTTGTTTGATGGTCCTAAGGCCTACCACCCATTGCATAGCCTTGTGTTTGTCTCAGATTCCGACAAGGAAATCAAAGAAGCGGTTAGGATGTGCTTTCCCACCGCATTGCATTCATTTTGCATTCTTCACTTGAAGCAGAATTTTAAAAATAGGCTCAAGGGGCTTGGTATGGAAAATTCGGAAGCGAAAATTTGTGCGCATCTGATAGAGACATCGTATTACCAATACACGATGGTTGAGTTCTTGGTGAAGATGAAGCTATTGAAGAAGGAATCGATGGCTGCCTACAACGCAATGGTCGAACATTACAATTCTTAACATTGGGCTAATTGTTACTTTCCTGGAATAAGAAACAATCTCAACTCTTGCTCCTCAATACACCTGATTTGGTTATGAACATGATTGACATAGATATATATAACATCATAGCAGGTGTCTGTAACTTGTAAGCAGTTGCCAGTAACATCTAATAAGTTGCATGTAACTTCTAATAAGTTGCATGTAACATCTATTAAAGTTGTATGTAACATTTATTTATGTGTTTGTTGAATTCAGGTATGGTCATGTTACATCCAATATTGCTGAATCATATAATAACTGGATACGTGAGGCCCACATATTTCCTATTCTTCAAATGGTGGACCACATACGGGTATGTTTGATAGATCGCTTCAATAGTCGACGTGAAAAAGCCGAATGATGGAATGGAGTGTTATGTCTCAAGTCGGAGGAAATTTTGAACACAAATTTGGACGCTGCTAGGGTTTTTTCAGTTCATCAAGTTGATATGGAGCATTATGAGGTGTTTGACATTAAAATTGTTTGGATCAATGTGTCGGCTCGATCATGTACATGCTGAGAATCAAATGTTACTAGGATTCCTTATAGGCATGCTTACGCTGTTATCAATTTCTTAAGGTAGTCAATTTATAACTACTGTGACCCTGTCTCGACCATCGAATATTTTACGGCTAGTTACGGGAATACAATTTACCCAATACATACATTTGACAAGTCAACGGTCATAGAAGAGAATATTGATATCTAGTCTCTTTTGACGAGAAAACGGCCGGGAAGGCTCTATACAAGGTGCATAAATCAAAAAAATTAAAAAATTGGATCTATGTCGTATCGTTGCCCTTTTGAGTTATCAAGAGACTAGGGAAAACAATAGTGTTGTTACCTTTTTGTACCATTATCTTTCTTTCGACAGCCATGTGCCTAACTATCCCCCGGTCAAGTGAGGGACCCATTAATAAGCATACGTGTGAGTCTTGCTTTCAATTAGCAAGGAAGGAAGCAGGCAAAGCAAGGTGTCATTTCTTCTTTCTTTCTGAGTGAAAAAAGGAAAGCCTAACCACTTGGGCACTGGGTCCAATATGAGTAGGATCACTTAGCCATGCTTCAGCGTAAGAGCGCGCTTCCTAGGTTGCGTCTATAAATTATACGTCCCCTGGTTGAATCATACCGACTTATTTCGTTTTGCTTTGTTTATCCTAAGCATAGGGCACTCCTTGCCCGAACCAGGTAGCAACTCTGAACTCAGCTCCGGGACCCGATTTTTAAGTGTACGCGTGTATACGCGTGCGTACTTATTAACGCACGTGCGTGCGAGAGGGGGACTTGACTCTCTCTGCTTCACCTCCCGATACCCGTATGGAGTCTTGAGGACTCTAACCAGACAAGTGAGTGGTTCCTACTGGAAAACCACGAATGATAGGAGCTTCCGTTGAAAGAGTGGAGCGCAGCGGAACGGAACAGGAGGATGTGAGGGCCCGCTGACTGAGGGGGAGCTCCTCTGTGTAAAATCTCCTGTCCGGTGAGCCCGGTGAGCCTGAACCAGTGAGTGGTTGCCCAGTAGGCAGGCACGAACAGCTCCTGTTGCTTGTCCGGTGGGCCCGGGGAAGTCCAATAACCGGACTTCCTAGCTACATGGAGCCCGACGAGCCCTATGGTAGTGTTGTATCGGTATTGAGAAAGTCTTTTTTTTAATAAGGCCCCGGTTATATAAGATGAAATTCAATCTAACAAGTGGACTACCTTCGGCATTTTCCACCTATCTCGGAAGAACAATGTTTTCATCCTTCTTTCCATATTTGTTGTTTCTTATAACACAACAATAAAATCTGGATTTTAGGCTTTTTCGAACAAAACATCAATCTGAGCTTGAGTTTCGATTGGAGTTTTGAATCAAAGGAAAAATATATTTATTTATTTTTGGTTCTAGGACCAGTAGTTCTAGGGATCGACTCGGCTCTCTCAAACTATTTTTCATTATTAAGAAATGGTAACAATGATAAAATACGAGCTTGTTTTATAGCAATAGTAATTAATCGTTGTTGTTTCAAGGTCAATCTATTCACCCTTCTAGATAATATTTTTCCTTGTTCACTAATAAATCGACTAATTAAACTCATGTACTGGATGTTCAAAAGAGAAAGAGGAATTACGGTAGGTGTGACAATGATGGTCATAATAGAGTGACAAGCACTGCTCCTATTGATGATGTGTAAAATAGCTAAATGTTTGTTGTTTGGTATTTTGTTTTATATTTATGTATCCATCGTCAAGTTTCATGGATCTTTTGCAGTAAAACATTACGATATTCGTTATAATTTTGCTGTAAATTTTTCTATTGCTTAAGTATGCATCAGAATGAAACTTAGAAACTATTTTATGAATTCTTTTATTTGCAGTTGCTTATAACATCTAGGAAGTTGCCTGTAACTTCTGATAAGTTGCCTGTAACTTCTAAACAGTTGTTTGTAACTTCTAATCAGTTGCTTGTAACTTCTAATCAGTTGCAAGTAATTTCTATGCACTTGCCTTTAAGTTCTAACCACTTACATGTAATTTCTAATAAGTTACATGTAACTTGTAAGAACTTACCTCTAACTTCTAACAACTTACCTGTAACATCTACTAAGTTGCTTGTAATTTCTAATAAGTTGCATGTAACTTGTAAGCAGTTGCATGTAACTTCTAACAACTTGTCTGTAACATCTAATTAGTTGTCTATAACTTTTAATAAGTTTCCTGTAACTTCTAAGCACTTGCCTGTAATTTCTAACCATTTGCTTGTAACATCTAATTAGTTGTCTGTAACTTGTAAGCAGTTACATGTAACTTCTAACCATTTTCCTGTAACTTCTAGTAACTGCCTGTAACTTGTAAGCAGTTTTCTGTAAATTGTAAGCAGTTTCCTGTAACTTGTAAGCAGTTTCCTGTAACTTCTAACCTCTTATCTGTAACTTCTAATAGTTATCTGTAATTTCTAAGTATTTGCATGTATCTTCTAATTAGTTGTCTGTAACTTCTGATAAGTTGCTTGTAACCTCTAATAAATTGTCTGTAATATTAGCTATTGATAACATCAACAAAAATATTATTCATATCATAGTATCGGCTAGCATTAGCTATATAAAACTGATAATATTAACAAAAATATCATTCATATCACAGCATCGGCCAACACCGACTATATAAAACAGATAATATCAATAAAAATATTGTTTCCCTCTAATAATAGAAGAGCAAGGCTCTGTTCAAAATTTGAAAAGAGGCAGCACCTCACGTGCCTTGCATGAAGGCACCAGCGCCAAGAGTTAAAAACTCTGAGGCAGCGCCTCACGTGCCCCGCATGAGGGCGCTGGCGCCAGAACTAAAAGTTCTCGGCCGTTGGATCAAAAATCCAACAGAGATGATAAATCATCGAAACACATAATTAAATTCTGATTGAGGAAATACTCCTCAAATCTTTCTAAATAAGAAAGATTACGCTCTGTAAAACAGAGCATCGTTGGATTAAAGATCCAATAGTGATTAAAAATCACCAAGCTACAGAATAAGCTTTGTAGGGGAAAATATTTTCCTAATCTTTCTAAACAAGAAAAATTATGCTCTGTAAAACAGAGCACCGTTGGATTAAAAATTCAATGGGGATTAAAAATCACCAAGCTACAGAATAAGCTCTATAGGGAAAAATATTTTCCCAATCTTTCTAAACAAGAAAGATTATGCTCTGTAAAACAGAGCACCGTTGGATTAAAGATCCAATGGTGATTAAAAATCACCAAATTACAGAATAAGCTCTGTATGGAAAATATTTTCCAATCTTGTTAAAAAAAAACAAGAAAAATATGTTCTGTAAAAAAGAAGTTCTTGGATCAAAGATCCAACGGTGGATAAAATCCCCAAATTAATTAAGGATCTCTCAATGAGAGATTTCTTTAACAGAATACAAATCTGCCTCTTCTATATAAAGGCCCCGAGACTTCAAGTCTAAAAAGGAGAACCCCCCATAAACTTCAAGTTCAAAAAGAAGAGCAAGCAGAAAGAGCTTTAAGAGAGAAGAAAGAAGAACTTTCTTCAAGGTAAAATAGAGATCACAGTATCTCATCTGCATATCTAAGGGTTTAACCCTCATAAAAGAACTTAGTTCTTTCTCTGAATCTAAGATCCATGAGACAAGTCTCCCACAAATGAGAATTTAATTCTCATGGGGATGAATTTGTTCTTGGGGATTGAAGATCCAGGGGAGAACAAAGAATCGAACTCTTCAGAAAAAAACACAGAGAAAGAGACAGCGCCAAGCGCCTCACGTGCCCCTCACGTGGGCGCTTCTCAATAAAGAGTGCCCAGCACTCAGTGGTTGGCTCCCAGCGCCAAGCGCCTCACGTACCCCTCATGTGGGCGCTACTCAATAAAGAGTGCCTAGCACTCAGTAGTTGGCGCCCAGCGCCAAGTGCCTCACATACCCCTCACGTGGGCGCTGCTCAATAAAGAGTGCCTAGCACTCAGTGGTTGGCGTCCAGTGCCAAGCGCCTCATGTGCCCCTCACGTGGGCGCTGCTCAATAAAGAGTGCCTAGAACTCAGTGGTTGGCGCCTAGCGCTAAGCGCCCCACGTGCCTCTCACGTGGGCGCTGCTTAATAAAGAGCGCTCTGCACTCAGTGGTTAGCGCCCAGTGCCGAGCGCCCTACGCGCCTCTTGCGTGGGCGCTGTTTAATATAAAGCACTCTGTAAATAGAGCCCAACGCCATAAAGAGTGTTTAACACTCTATAAAAAAAAAGGGTGAGCGTCAGAGCCCAAATCAATGCTCAGTATTGTTGCACAGAAAAGAGACCGAGCCTAAATAAGTGTTTAACACTTCATTCAAAAAACTGAGTGGGCTGAGTCCAAGTTGACCAAAAGTCCCTAATTTAGATCAACCGAGCCCATGTGCTCACAATTTTTCTAAATTGGTCTTACTCCCAAACCCAACTACAGATCTCCCAACTAACGTTGGTTCAAGGGTACATCTCCCCACACCTCTGATATATGTCGTTGTAATTCTTCAATGTTTTCAGAGAGATGGCGGGTCCCGAAAACCAACAAAGCTATGGACCGTAATGTCCTTAAACTATCCATGGACCGTAATGTCCTTAAACTAGCTGCGGACCGTAACGTCTCTAAACTAAAATGATAGAGCCTAAATACTCTTTCATTGGTTCAAAAATGATCCCGAACCCCCGTTAAGTAGATCTTAGTCCAATATTGGATTATCGTATCCTTAACAAATATTAAAGTTGATCTCAATCTCAAATAAGATTAATGATCCTTAAATCAAATCAAACCCAAATCTAAGAATGTACGGATTTGGACTAATCCACGCCCTACGGACGACAACACAAATTAGTCTCCGTATACAATCCTCGGGCAACCAAAAATAAAACAAACACAAAAGACACGAAGTGACCCTCTGGAGCAGGAGAAAGTCGTTATCACTACACGGTAACGTAATTAACTGCAGGGGCTTGCGCCTGCAGGGAAGAGCGTCCCCACAATAAAAAACCTCTCATAACGAGGGGGAATCTGACGAAGTCTGCTACAATGGCCGCATCCGTCTATACCTCTGATACACGGTGCCATAAATCAGATTGGCATTTTCGGAGAGGTGGACGGATAAATCCAATTAGCATCTGCCCCCAAAATTCAGGCCAGACGTCCTAACGTCCCGGTCGTATCTTTCGGCGATAAACAGATTCTGGCACGCCCGGTGGGATCTTTTCCTCTTTTCACTCCACACTTCGTGTGTCGTGTTCGCGAATGTATCACGGTTTAATATGGTTGCCCTTGGATTCGAGATACTAAGATTTGGTGTCTTGCTCCGTACAGAAGAGAAGATGACATCGATGGCTTCCAACTGCACCAATTGCAATAGCAACTCCCACTCCGTCCCTGCTGGAGGAGTGACTTATGGGCCCTAAGCGGCCTCCATCTTTGCGAAACCAGTGGAGCAGGTGACTCAGGCTACCACTGGACTATTTTTTGGGACCATGCCCCCTCCAATGAGCTTCAATGCTTCAATGCCATCACAGTAGGCTCCAAAGAAGTTGGTCTTCGATTGACTTGCAACTATTACGGCCCCTCTCAACGGGTCGTCCAATTCCAACGTCTCAGTCTTTAACAGACTGGGCCAAGGCTCCAGTGGGCCCGTAAAGAAGCCTGCAATACCTAAAGGAGTTATCCTAAAGCGGATAACCATTCCAGCTCCGGTGGATGAAGTCATTAAAGGGGCTTCTCTTGCTAAGGGATCGGTCTTCGAAAGACTGGCCGTTCTAACTCCTGCCATGGGTGAGGTCGTTACAAGTGCTTCCTTTATTCGAAAGTCAGTCTTCGACAGGTTAAACGTTCCCTCTCAACGGACGTCAGTCTTTGACCAGTTGGCACTAACAGCAACCTCTCATCAAAGTAGGGAGCAAGACGAAGGCACTCCCGTAACTGAACCATTCCCATCTGCACGGTATGATCGACGTCGCCACTGGCGCCGAGTAAGGAAGGCTGGGCAGTTCCCCTTCTGGACTTACCCCACCAGTTCCAACGGTGGAAACTGACGCTGCTGTTCCAACTGGGAACAGCTTCGAGCTACTCAGGAGGGTGCGCAAGAACTCTCCAACCGCCATACTGAAGAAGTCTCTTCCGCCTGTCAAAAACACAACACTGGTGAAGATGGAACAGCCTCCTCAGCGGTTGTCCTCCAAGATCCACAGAGTTTGGCGGAAAGTCCAGGACTCTGTAATTGACAAAGATTACTCTCGCCAGCTGAAGAAGATGAAGGCTCGGCAAGAGGAGGACCATCCAACCGCCAAACCATGAAAGGTATCATCTGCATGGGTGCCTGCCGCAACGGCCCCCTCAACCTCGACCTCCCACAAAAAGAGAAGGCCAGAGAATCAACCACCACCGCAGACAAATTCTGAGCGTAAGGGATCCAAATGCCCCAAGTTTGGGGGCATGGTAGTGCACATGGTGTACATGGCTTCCAGCAAAGAGGAAAGCCGTACTTCCGCGTGTCATTGACCGCTCACGCGGTCTCTAACAAAAGCTCAGGAGCAACAACAAAAGCTCCAGGAGATGTTGACAAGAATGGCCGCACTCACTGGGCAGAAAGAAAGCCCGGAAGCATCGTCAGACCAACGCCAGGAGCAGGAGACTGACACCGAATTCCTACGGAGGGTGCTTGAAAAGAAAGATAAAGAGGCCGTGGAACAAGCGGCTGATATAAAACAGATGGCGCTTCTGTTCCAAGACATGGTTGGGATGATGATCCAACCGAATCCTCCAGCCGAAGACCCTCCAATAATCATTGAAAACGACAGAGGGGAGACATCAAACCCTCCTCCGGCTTTATCAGCAGCCAGGGAGGAGACGATCTCCAAAGTTACCCTTGATGACTACATAGCTCATCAGATACGAGCTCATTAAGCGAACGAAGCGGCAGGACAAGTCGTCAGAACTAGGTGACCTTATCCAGGCTGGTACGACCAAATTAAATACCCGCCAGGATATACGATCCCCAAATTCCATGTGTATAAGGGGACGGGCAATCCTCACCAACACGTTGCTCAATTCAGAGCTCTATGCAGCAATACTGGAGGCGATGACAAACTATTGCTTCACCAATTTGTCGGCAGCTTGGCGGAGACGACATTTGAATGGTACTCCGAGCTTCCAAATGACTCTGTCAAGACATTTATGGAGATGGAACTACTGTTCATACAGCGGTTCGCAAGCGCAAGCGAGCGCACCCCAATCACGGCATTAATCAACGCCAGAGTGAAGCCAGGGGAACCTGGGTTCAGTACGCAATTCGGTGGCGGAACCTATGGTCGAAGTGTGAACAGCGTATAGAAGAAGCTCCTGCTGTGGGAATGTTCGTGGGGACCCTTGATCCTTAGGCAACTATATCCCTGTTTATGATGTTCTTCAAGCCGACCACCTTCCAGGTCTTGATTGACAAACTGGCCCAGATGGACCAGATGGGTCATACGCCGTCCTCTTCAAAGACGGATCTTCGGAATGAAAAGGGCAAAGGGAAAGCGACCTTCATCGCCAATGCTCAACAATAATCGAGTAACCCGAAGCTGGTGGCTCGCCAAAACAACAGACCGCGAGCCCTCAAAGAGAAGTTGAGATGTCCTTACTCGTTCCCCCGAGATAAAACGAAGAGATTATTTGAACTGGCGGTGCGCAACAGGCTCATCACTCTGCTGGATCCGAGACGTCCACTGCAGTCGGGTGACATCAACAATCCCAATTACTGCCCATACCACTGAATAGTGGGCTACCCAATCTAAGATTGCCACGTCTTTAAAAACTGGGTCGAAGACCAGTACCAGCAGGGCAAGTGCGCGCTGTCCGAAAACTGGAAGGTGAACCCGCCGCAGCAGCACGCTCCTAAAAAGGTGGACACGCCTGGGGCATCATGCTCATTTATAGAAGAAGCTCCATGGGAAGCGGTCTTTTCATCTAAAACTAAAAGAATGCTGAAAGATCTTCAAGCATGTCCGGCGATTAGGTGGAAGAGCCCGTTGGAGCCTGAGATCGTTGACGGAATGCTGAAGCCGCGCCCAACGCTGAAAGTTGGTAACGATGGGAAAAACCTCCAGGCCAAGCCTCAGAAATCTTTAAAGAAAAAGAAGAAGGCCAAGAAGCCCATCCAGTTCGACGGCAATCGTATGGGTCTACAGAAATACATCGATGCACTGGAGGAATACAACCAAGTGGCACGGACCCCAGTCACACTGGAAGAGTTCTTCAGGCATGTCCTTGAGAACGGAAATAGTGGTATTGATGAAGGAGAGGATTCTTCGGAAAAACCCGAGAATCATGTAGCGAGTTGCCACACGATCTCTCACTCGTTGATAAATAGCAAAGAAGTTCCTGACGTAGAGAAACCGGGGGCAGGTCCAGAGCCAGAATCCATGGAATCGTCAGATGACCTCATCGATAAGCTACTGAACGAAGCTCTTCAAAAGAGCAAAGCTGATCGAGAACGTGAAGCGGCCATTTACGAAAAGGCCAAGCGCCGGTGTTAGGCCGAAAAAGCTCCGGTGAGGAGAAGCCATAAAGTACCTCAACCGGATCAGAGTGCCCTTGCCACCAGCAGGAGCATAATCAAGATAAGAAAGCAGTTCGCCAAAACTCTGTCAATGGGAATGAACCTGCCACCTTCCAAAGAAAATACTTCCGAGAATACGTACACCGATGAACCGGATGTCCATCCGGAATACTGCTTGTATCATCGGAGGGTCACACACCCTACCGAAGAGTGCCATGCCTTCAAGAAGTGGTGTCATGGATACGTTGCCCACCGACAACACTTCAAGCGAATAAAGCGCAAAGCCCGTCGGGAGCAGAGAAGCGCGACAGAAAAGCATAAACGAACAGCCGATAACTGTCATATGGTTGATGCCATCCCGACAAGAGCAAAGTCTCAATTTCTTACCTTCGGGAGCGATTCGGACGAGGAAATGTCCCTCGGCCCTCTCTTCAAAGAATCCGCCTCTGGAAAATAAGAAGAGATGGGGAACTATGAGAACATTCAGCTGCGTAACCGTACGTTGTCTGAAAAGAATCTTAGACCTTCAAACAAAGGTTTGGGCAAAAGAGACAAAGGGAAGGAAAAAGTCCCTGAGGAGATTTCCCTCGATGATAGAGTTGTCAAAGAGCTCACAGCTACGGACCCGCTCAAGAAGAACAAGGTGGGTTATAATGTCCTGGCGCATCTGAGAAAGATACCCTCACAATTGAGTATCTTGGATGCCCTTCTCCTGTTTAAAGAGGCACGAGATTCCCTGATCAAGGCGATACAAGAACCCGACCAGTTTCAAGCCTTCCTGGCGGAAGAAAAGTTGAAGGATGAGCTGGAAGAAGTCCACACGGATGATATCACCTTCAGCGATGAAGACCTCCTTCTCGGAACGTGTGAGCACAACCGTCCGCTGTATGTAACCGGGTATTGTCACGATATCATGATAGGGAAGATCCTGGTCGATAACGGGTCCTCCGTCAAGCTTCTCAATGCGAGAGTGTTGAAGAAGATCTGCATGAACGTTCAACACCTGGTGCGGGATAAAATTACTATCTCCGGGTTCGACTCGCAGTCATCACAAACGCTCGGGTCTGTAATACTGACATTACGCTTCGGGCTGCTCGTCACTGACATCAAGTTCCATGTTATCGACGCAAATACTTGCTACAACGCTTTGCTCGGCAGGCCGTGGTTACATGAGTACAACATCATCCTTTCTACATAATATCAGTGTATGAATTACTTCAAGGATGGCCTTGAGTACACAGTTACATGGGAGCTGAACCCATTCTCCATGAATGAAGTACGCAAATATGAAGACGCCAAGTACTTCTTACCAGACTTCGAAGACATGGAAAGATGTCGCAAACCGGAGAATAAACAAAAAGCCATCACCACTATCCCGATATTCGGGAGCGATACCGAAGAAGATGAAGAGATGGTCTACTCGGGACAACTCCAAGGCAATAGCCCAGGACCATCTACTCCTATGCTGGTCTTTGGCAGTGACTCTGAGGACAAGGACAACGCAGTATTCTCCGTCCATCCGTCAATACTGACCTTTGCTGGAGCTGACCAATGTTTACAGATTACCCTGGTCCCGCAACGGCATTACAAAGAACTTGATGCACTTGGTATGTACAGCGTGCAAGAGCTGCAGACCTTCTACGTCCCTCCTAAGCAAAGAGGTGAGAAGGTGATCCTTTTTTACCAATCCACGGAGACTAAAGTGGAGAAAGAAGTATGACACGGTGCCGAACCTACGCTCGACACGTTTCAATTGATCCGTCTGCCCAGATACTACGCAGAGGGACTGAAAAGGCTATTGAGACGCCAAGGCGTACCCTTCAAGCAGACCGCTCGACAAGCCCAGTTTTATAACAAGATTTGGGACGTTCCTGGGACTCGGCGGAAGATGTCCAGTAGGAGAATGGAGATGGCTGGCCTTGGATACGTTCGGTCCAATAAACGGGAGCGGTTCCGTGGCTGCCATGTCATAAATGACTCTGGTGGAGAATCGAATGCATTTCCGGACAGCGTTGATGTCGAACCGGAGTGAGATCCCGCCATGAGAATACCAAACCCGTCATTCGAAGAACAGATTGATAAGTTAATAAGAGAAGCGGGTCAAAAGGTTCGAGATGACCATAGCCGTGAAATGGCCATTTACGAGAAAGTCAGGACGCAACGTATCATTCAACAGGCCACGGAGGATGACGATCCCCTTCACCCTCAACCCTCTGTGCGCTCTTGTGGCAAAAAGAAAGCCCGAAGTAGAAGCAACAATAAGGTAAAGACCGGGGACGACGTTTGAAAGTAGTGAGGCGGATCCAAGAAGCCCCGCGATCGAGGAAAAGTCAGCTGGAATCCGTCTTTTATGAAAAAGCTGGGTTCGGGAGTACTCTTTCCCTCAAGACAAGACAAGAAAAATCTTTGACCTTGTCATGAAATATCAAATGATGGTACTCCCGGAGTCTCAGCGCCCCGAACAAATAGACGAGGGCCATCACCCGGATTATTACTCCTACTACCGAGTAGTGGGACATCCTCTTGAAGACTGCTTCACCTTCAAAGACTGGGTTGAGGATCAGTATCAGTAAGGCAGGTTTGCTCTATCCGACAGTTGGAGGGTAGTCCCTCCACGAAAGCATGAGCCGAGAGCAACCCACACTGCGGGGGAGAGTCTTGATCAGCATTGATCTTGGAAACGAGCTCGTACTTGCCATATGATAACATTCTCAAAGGAGGGAGAGCACGAGAATATGGACGACCTCTCCCAATGCTTCGCAAATGAAGATGAGAATGAGCTGATTTCATAATTTCCGCCGGCGCCAAAAGAGTTGGAAGATGGAATACACACCACTGCAGACAACCTGAGAAAAATTGACATGGGGATGACAAACGAGCCAAGGCCAACGTTCGTCAGTGAGCTGCTGTCTGAGAAATAGATAGCCACGTTAAAGGACGTGCTTATGCAGTATAAAGACTGTTTCGCATGGAACTATTCTGAGATGCCAGGATTAGATCCAGAGATAGCTGTGCATAAACTGGCGATATCGCCGGACGTCTAGCCAGTCAAACAGGCGCCAAGAAGAATGCGGCTCGAGCTTGAGATGAGTATCAATGCCGAAGTTAAGAAGCTAATCGACTCCGGCTTCATCCAAGAAGTTCAATATCGTGACTGGATCGCCAATATCGTGCCGGTAATGAAGAAAAATAGGGCAGTATGCATCTGCGTAGATTTTTGGGATCTCAACAAAGCTTGTTCGAAAGATGACTTCCCAGTGCCTGTCATCGAGTTGATGATTGATAACACATCCACCCATGAAGTCTTCTCTTTCATGGACGGATCCTCAGGGTACAACCAAATCAAGATTCATCCTGAAGACCAAAAGCATACTGCTTTCTGGATCCCGCTAGGCATATTCTGCTACAAAGTGACGCCCTTGTTTCCCCAATCAAAGCAAAGCTCTGTTCAAATTCTAAGATTTGAAGTGAAGCAACGCTTCGTGAAAAGTGCTAGCATCAAATGCGCCAGCACTGAGAATCAAAGACTCTGAAGCGGCGCTCACGTGCAAAGCACGGGAGCGCTAAGCGCCAGGGTGCTAGGCGCCAGAATCGCTTCGCTCTCGCAAGAATTACTTGCGCCTGTTTATAACAGTGTAAGTTTTATAGCGCATATGCGCCTAACAGAATGAGAACAAAAAGAAGTAAAATAAGAGAAACACTTGGCAGATAATGACAAAAAGAAAGAAAACAACTTAATTAAACATTTTATTGCAGTGGAAATAAAGCTCCAAACATGGGGTCAAATGGACAAGGGTTTACAAACATATAGATAAAATTATCTAATTCCCTCTTTATCTTTTCCACCATGTCAAAGAGGCGATCTTCGTGAGGAGCAGCTACCCATCGGTTAGCATAACATTCACCAGCAAAAGCAGAAATGATGACACAGTGAGCCCGTATTTGGGTCAGCAACTGAACAGAACAGTCCCTCAGGGCTTTCGTGATCAAGTGCGCCTCGAAGAAACACTCGATCTTGTCTTCAGCCGCATCAAGCATCGCTGGGGTCATCTCCGCCGGAGGAGGGGGAATGTCAGCGAGCACGGACATAAGGATCATGCGAAGCCAAATAGAGTTGGGAGGGAGAGGAGATCCTACACGAGTCAAGAGCTCGTGCAGCGCCGCGTCGCATTGGTCGTCCGTAAGAGCAGGATCCACCAAGTGCGCAGCGAAGCGGGGAACAATGTCCTGAATGGGCACTTCCCATGGTTATCGACGGGCATGCGGGCGGTTACAAGCCATAGTTGAGAGGATTCTTTGGAGACGAGAAAAGAAAGAAGCTTTGCTTCAGATTATGAAGACTAAGCACAGAAAATTTTGTGCATAGTGGAGCTATTTCCAAGACCTGGGAAATGAAAGTTCCGGGGAATATAAGTTTGACTCAAAAGTAGGGTGAATAGACACCTCCAATAAAGCAGTGCTTTAGATGCAGCGCCAAAAGCGCTGCGCTACAACTAGCGCACCCCGTGCAAAGCACATAGGCGCGAGCGCTAGACGCGCTGCGCTCCAAGTAGCGCACCACATGCAAAGCACGTGCGCGCTAGCGCTAAGAGCGATGCGCTCCAAGTAGCGCACCATGGGCAGAGCGCATAAGCGATAGCGCTGAAACTAAAAGCTCCCCACCGTTAGATCAAAGATCTAATAATAATGATAAATCATTATTCTCAAAATCTTTCCAAACAACAAAATTGTGCTCTGTAAATCAGAGCATCGTTGGATCAATGATCCAATGGTAAATAAAAATTACCAAAAAACAGAACAAATTCTGCATGGAAAGATTTCCCAATCTTGGTAAAAAACAAGAAGATTATCTTCTGTAAACCAGAATCCCTTGGATCAAAAGTCCGACGGTGGGGAAATTCCCTAAATCAATTGGAGAAAAGATCTCTTCAACTGATTGAACAAACCATCTTGCCCTATATAAAGGCCCCCA
Organism: Agapanthus africanus; assembly: GCA_030015575.1. NCBI lineage: Eukaryota > Viridiplantae > Streptophyta > Magnoliopsida > Asparagales > Amaryllidaceae > Agapanthus > Agapanthus africanus. Next base: position 103,079,230 of record JASDDO010000012.1, on the reverse strand, counting down.
GACTTCAAGTCTTATACAGAGGACCCCCCCACATAAACTTTGAGAAAATCTTAAGAAGAAGAAGAAGCTCCGGCAAAAGAAGATAATTCTTTTTCAAGGTAAAAAGAATATACAGACGAAATCGTCTCAATATAAACAGAAGTACTTACTTCTTTCACAGATCATAGATCTATAAGACAAAGTTGTCTTTCACAGAAGAGATTATGAACATCTCATTATAAAGGGGGGGGGAGAATTATTCAATTCTCTTAGGATCACAGATCCATAAAGGCAAAGCCTTCCACCAAAAAGAGATTGAAATATCTCTTATGAACTAAGAACTTTATTCTTAGAATCTTGAGACAAAATCTCTTATCAAAGAACAGATAATCTGCAGAGTGCAAAGTTAACCTAAGAAGAGCCTTAGCGCCCCTAATCTAATAAGAGCCTTAGCGCTCCTAATTCAAAAGTTCCTTAGTGCTCTTCATCTAGCGCTCAGCGCTAAGCGCACCACGTGCTCCTCACGTGTGCGCTGCATTCCTAAAAGCGCTCTACAATTAATTATATGGCACCAGCGCCAAACTCCTGAACGGTTCAACTATAGCGCATCCGCGCTCTTCATTTAGCGCAAAGCGCTAAGCGTATTAGCGCTTCACATCTGGCGCAAAGTGCCAAGCGCACTAGCACTTTAACCATAGTACCCTGCGCTCATTGACTGGCGCTAGTGCCAAGCGCACTACATGCTTTATGTGCGCTTGGGTAGAACTTAAATTGTTCTTTGAATAAGCCCCCGAGCTATGATGAATGCTCAGCATTCAGTAAAAGACAAACATTGTCAGATGCTAAATCAATGCTCAGCATTGTTAAAAGGGCCGAGCTCAAACAAATGCTTAACATCCCAAAATAATTGTTAAAATATTTTAACTTGATTGGACTTAGCCCAAGATTGGCATAAGTCCTCAAATTCAGCTTAATTGAGCCCATATGCTGATAAATCACAGATCTTAGCCCCAAATTGGACTATAGATCTTTCAACTAACCCACATCGGTTTAAGGGTACATCTCTAAATTCCTCTGATATTTGTCGTTGTAATCCTTCAACGTCTTCAGAGAGGTGACGGGTCTCGATAACCGTACATTTCATGGACTGTGGGGTCCTTAAGCCCATGGGCTATGATGTCCTTAACCTTGACTGTGAGGTCTTTAAACTCACGGACTATGATGTCCTTAACCTTGACTGTGAGGTCTTTAATCTCACGGACTATGCTCTCCTTAACCTTGACTGTGAGGTCTTTAAACTCACGGACTATGATGTCCTTAACCTTGACTGTGAGGTCTTTAAACTCACGGACTATGATGTCCTTAACCTTGGACCGAGATGTCCTTAAACTAACATTGGACCGTAATGTCCTTAAACTAATCGACCGCAATGTCCCTAAACTAAATAATAGAGTCCAAATGCTCTTTTGTTGTATCTAAATGATCCGTTAAGTTGATCTTAGTCTAAAATGAGACCAACGTATCCTTAACAAACGTTCAAGTTGATCTTAGTCTCAAATAAGACTAACGTATCCTTAAACCCAACCCCCAAACCCAAATCTAAGAAAATACGGATTTGGACTAATCCACGCCCTACGGGTGACAACATAAATTAGTCTCCGTATACAATCCACGGGCAACAAAAATCAAAACAAACACCCACGACACGAAGTGACCCTCTGGAGAAGGAGAAAGAGGTTACCGCGATGCGGTAGCGTAATTAACTGCAGGGGCTTGCTCCTGTAGGAAGAGCGTCCCCACAATCAAAACCCCCTCAAATGAGGGGGAATCTGACGAAGTCTGCTACATCGGCTGCATCCGTTTAAACCTTCGATACATGGTGCCATAAATCAACTTGGCATCTTCGGAGAGGTGGACGGATAGCACCAATTAGCATCTGCCCCGAAATTCAGGCAAGACGGACCCGCGCGGTTGCGTCTCCGTTTTTCGGCGGGGAACAGATTCTGGCACGCCCGGTAGGACCTTTTCCTATTTCCACTCCACACTTTGTGTGTCGTGTTCGCGAACGAATCGCGGTTTGATATGGTTGCCCTTGGGTTCGAGGCACTAAGATTTGGTGTCTTGCTCGGTGCAGAAAACGAAAGATCAATGGCTTCAACATGCGCTAACTGCAACTGCAACTCTCGCTCCGTCCCGTCCATAGGAGTGACTTACGGGCCCCATGCGGCCTCCATCTTCGCTATGCCGGTGGAACAGGTCACTCAGGCCACCACTGGATTGTTCTTCGGGACCATGCTCCCGACAACGAGCTTCAGCGCTCCGGTACCAACACAAGAAGCTCAGAAGAAGTCGGTCTTTGATCGGCTTACAACTACTGCGGCCCTTCTCAACGGGTCGTCCAGCTCCAACGCCTCAGTCTTTGACAGACTGGGCCTAAGCTCAGTTAGGCCCATGAAGAAGCTCGCGATACCAGAAAGGGTTAACCCAAAAAGGATAGCCATCCCTGCTCCCGAAGTCGTCAAGGCAGCTTCTCCTGCCAAAGGGTCGGTCTTCACAAGACTGACTATTTCAGCTCCTATTCCAGGCAAAATCGTCAAGGTTGCTTCCCCTACTCGGAAGTCTGCCTTCGACAGGTTGGCCATCCCCACTCAGTGGACATCAGTCTTCAATAGGCTGACAACGATAACTCTCCGCCAACATGGGGATTATGACGAAGCCACCCCTATAGCTGAACCAACTCCATTCGCACGACATGCTCGCCGTCGTCACTGGCGCCGAGTAAGGAAGTCTGGGGGCAGCTCCCCTTCTGGACTAACTCCGCCAGCTCCCATGGTGGAAATCAATGCTGCTGTTCCAACTGGGAACAGCTTTAAACCGCTTAGGAGGGTTCGCAAGAACTCTCCGACTGCCGTGCTGAAGAGAGCTCCTCCACTTATGGAGATTACTACAGAAAAGAAGCCGAAGTAGCCCCCTCAGCGGCTGTCCTCCAAAATTTATAAAGTATGGCGACAGGTCCAGGAATCGGTGATTGACCAGGACTACTCTCGCCGATCAAAGAAGCTTAAAGCTCGACAAGGAGAAAACCATCCTGTCAAGCCACAAAAGGCGACAGCCATCTGGGTGCCCGCTGCAACGGCCCCCTCGACTTCAACTGCTCACAAGAGAAGGAGGCTAGAGAAAGCCCCTGTGAACGCGGCAAACCGCAAGGACGTTGAATCTAAATGCCTCAAGTCCGAGGGCATGGTAATACATACCGTTTATATGGCTTCCGGAAAAGAAGAAAGCCGTGCTTCTACGGGCCATCGACCGCTTACCCGATCGATAACGAAGGCTCAGGAACAACAGCAGCAGAAACTTCAGGAGATGCTGACTGCAATGGCCGCACTCACTGGGCCAAAAGAAAATCCAAAGACCTCGGAGCAGCGTCGGGAACAAGAAACTGATACCGAGTTCCTTCGAAGAATGCTCGAGAGGAAAGAAAAAGAGGCTGTGGAGCAGGCAGCCAATATAAAACGAATGGCTCTTTTATTCCAAGACATGGCTGGGATGATGTTACAACCGGAACCTCCAGCTGAAGACCCCTCGATCATCATTGAAGACGACAGAGGGGAGACATCGAACCCTCCTCCGGCTCTTTCAGCAGCCAAAGAAGAGACAATCTCTAAGGCCGTCTTGGACGACTACATTGCTCAGCAAATACGAGCTCACCAGGCGAATGAAGCGGCTGGGCAGGTCGTTAAGACTGGACGACCATATCCAGGCTGGTATGACCAAATAAGGTACCCGTCGGGATATACGATCCCTAAATTCCATGTATATAAAGGTACGGGAAATCCGCATCAGCACGTCGCTCAATTCAGAGCCTTATGCGGCAACACCGGAGGTGATGATAAACTTCTGCTCCATCAGTTTGTTGGTAGCTTGTCGGAGACGGCATTCGAGTGGTATTCTGAACTTCCAAACGAATCCGTCAAGACTTTTGCAGAGATGGAGCTATTATTCACCCAGCGTTTCGTGAGTTCTAGTGAACACACCCCAATAACGGCACTGATCAATGCCAGGGTGAAGCCAGGTGAAACGTGGGTGCAGTACGCAATACGATGACGGAATTTGTGGTCGAAATGTGAGCAGCGCATTGAAGAAGCGCCGGCAGTGGGCATGTTCGTGGGCACTCTTGACCTTCAAGCAACTATTTCCCAATTCATGATGTTCTTCAAGCCGACCACGTTCCAGGCCTTGATCGACAAACTGGCCCAAATGGACCAGATGGGTCATAGATTGTCTTCTTCAAAGCCGGAGCCACGGAACGAAAAGGGCAAAGGGAAGGCGACATTCGTCGCAAATACTCAACAGTAGCCCAGTGGCCCAAAACTAACCGATCGCCTAGATGAGAGATGGCAATTCTATAATGAGAAAATGAAGCGCCCTTATTCATTTCCCTGGGACAAGATGAAAAGATTGTTCGAGCTAGCGGTGCGCAACAGGCTCATCAATCTGCCGAATCCAAAACGACCGTTGCAACCCGGCAAGGCTAATAGTCCTAATTATTGCCCTTACCATCAAATGGTAAGCCATCCAATTGAAAATTTCTTCGTCTTTAAAGGCTGTATTTAAGATCAATACCAACAGGGCAAGTTTGCGCTGTCCGAGAATTGGAAGGTGAACCCACCGCAGCCACACGCTCCTAAGAAGACGGACACACCGGGGGCATCATGCTTTTTTGTAGAAGAAGCTCCATGGGAGGTCGTTCTTTCAGCCAAGACTAAAAGAATGCTGAAGTATCTCCAAACATGCCCGGCGATTAGGTGGAAAAATCCACTGGAACCCGAGATCATCGAGGGAATGTTGAAACCGCGCCTAACTCCAAAGATTGGTAGTCATAGTCAAAGCGCTTACATCTAGCAGTCAAAGTCTTCGAAGAAAAAGAAGAAAGCCAAGAAGCCCGTGAAGCCTGGTGATAAGCGTACGGACCTGCAAAAACAGATTGACGCGTTGGAAGAATATAATCAAAAAGCGCGGACTCCAATCACACTCCAAGAATTTCTCAGCCACGTCCTTGAGGACGGAGATGGCGACAACGTAGAAGGCTCGTCGGATGAATCTGAAGATTATGTGGCAAGTTGCCATGTGATCTCTCACTCGTTGATAAACGATGAAGAAGCTCCTTACACAGAGAAACTGGAAGCAGATCCTAAGCCAGAACTTCTAGGACCATCAGACGAAATGATTGATGCATTCATGGACGAAGCTCTTCTTAAAAGCAAAGCTGCTCGAGAGCGTGAGATGGCTATAATTGAAAAAGCCAAACGTCGGCGACTGGACGAAAGGGTTGAAACACCCCCGCCAGATCAAAGTACATCGGCCGTAAATAAAAGCAGGTTCAAGACAGCATAGAGGTTCGCCAAAGCCATATCGATGGGAATGAAGCTGCCACCCTCCTAAGGAAACACTCTTGGTGAAGCGGATATACATCCTAACTACTGTCTATATCATCGAAGGATTGCGCACCCTACTGAAGAGTGCATAGCCTTTAAAAACCGGTGGCAGGGATATGTTGCTCACCGGCAACATTTTAAGCGGATGAAGCGCAAAGCTCGTCGGGAGCAAAAAAGTACGACCGAGGAGCGTAAAGGAACTACCGGCAACGGTCATATGGTTGACTGTGGGGGATCGCAAGTTCTTACCTTCGGGAGCAACTTTGACGAAGAAATGACTCTTGGCCCTCTCTTCAAAGAATCCACGTAGGGAAAAGAGGAAGAATCGAAGAACTACGAGAACATTCAGCTGCGCAATCGTACGCTGCCCGAAAAGAATCTTGGGTCCTCGAACAGTGGGTCAAATAGAAGAGATAAGGGAAAAGAAAAGGTCCCTGAGGACATCGCCCGAGAAGATCAAGTCATCAAAGAGCTAACAACCAAAGACCCGCCAAAGAAAAGCAAGGTGGATTACAACGTTCTGGCACACCTGAGGAAGATACCCACGCAGCTCAACATTCTCGACGCCCTTCTGCTATCCAAAGAGGCAAGAGATTCGCTGATCAAGGCGTTGCAGGAGCCTGAACAATTCCAAGCTTTCCTCGCCGAAGAAAAGATGAAGGACGGACTGCAAGAAGTGCACACAGCCGACATCACCTTCAGCGATGAAGATCTCCTCCTCGGGATGTGCGAGCATAACCGTCCCCTTTATGTCTCCGGATACTGTCATGATATCAAGATAGGCAAAATCCTGGTTGAAAATGGGTCCTCCGTTAACCTCCTCAATATAAGGGTGTTGAAAGAAATATGCATGAGTGTTCAACACCTTGCTCGGGATAAGATCACTATCTCTGGGTTTGACTCCCAGTCATCATGGACGCTTGGGTTTGTAATATTGACACTACGCTTTGGGCTGCTTGTCACGGACATCAAGTTTCATGTCATTGACGCCAAGACTTGCTACAACGCTTTGCTCGGCAGGCCTTAGTTACACGAGTACAACATCATCCCTTCTACAAAACATCAGTGTATGAAGTATTTCAAGGATGGTCTCGAGTACACTGTAACGGGGGAGTTGAACCCATTCTCCGTGAATGAAGTCCGAAAGTATGTAGATGCAAAATACTTCTTACCGGATTTCGAGGACATGGAAAGATGTCACAAACCAAAGAATAAAACTATCACCACTATTCCGGTCTTCGGGAGTGATACCGAGGAAGAAGAAGAGATAGTTTATTCACGGCCGCCCCAATACAACAAGTCAGGACCGTCCACTCTTATGTTGATCTTCGGCAGCGACTCCGAAGATGAAGTCAATGCCGTATTTTTCGCTCGGCCGTCAATACAAGCCTTCGCTGGTGATAATCAGAGTTTGCAAATCGCCATGGTTCTGCGGGAGCATTACAAAGAGCTCGATGCACTTAATGCCTATAGTGTGCAGGAACTGCAGACATTCTACGTCCCTCCCAGGCGAAAGGGTGAAAAGGCGATCCTATTCTACCGATCCGGGGAAACCAAAGTGGAGAAAGAAATCTGGCATGGCGCGGATTCTACAGTGGACAGGCTCCAGCCCATCCGTTTGCCCAGATATTACACAGACGGACTAAAGAGACTCTTGAGACGCCAAGGTATACCCCTTAAGTAAACTGCTCGACAAGCACGGTTCTATAACAGAATCTGGAACGTTCCCGGAACTCAACGAATGTTGCCCAACGGGAGAATGGAAACGATCGGGCTTAGATATGTTCGATCCAAGAAACGGGAGCTATTCCGCGACTGCTACGTCATACATGACTTCGATGAAGATGGAGATGCTCTGTGGGAAGATGCTAACCCTGAACCAAAACATGCTCCCGTCGTGAAAATACCAAGCCCGTCGTTCGAAGAACAAATGGACAAGCTTATAAGGGAGGCGGGTCAAAAGGTTCGAGACGATCATAATCGCGAAATGGCCATCTATGAGAAAGCCAGGACGCGGCGCCTCCTTCAGCAGGCTATGGAAATTGAAAATGCTCTTCCTCGTCAACCGTCATACAAAAGGCCCGACGCAGAGGCAAAAATAGATCAAAGAGCGGGAAAGGCGTTTGACAGCGACAAAGAGGGACCAAGAAGCCACACGATCGACAATCGAGCAACCAAGATTCGTCTCTTATAAAGAAGATGGGTCGAGCGTACTCTATTGCCCAAGACAAGATAAGGAAGATACTTGATTTTGCCTTAAAACATTGAATGATTACCCTCCCGGAGTCCAAGCACCCCGAGCAAGCAGGCGAAATCTCTCACCCGGACTATTGCTCCTACCATCGGGCAATAGGACATCCTCTCGAAGACTGCTTCATATTCAAAGACTGGGTAGAAGACCAGTATCAGTAAGGCAGGTTCGCTCTATCCAGCAGCTGGAGGGTAACTCTGCCGTAGAAGCATAAACCAAAAGCCGCGCATGCAGCGAGAGTAGAACCAGATCAACATCGGTCTTGGAAGCGACCTCGTACCTATCATATGAGAAGAATGCACCGAGAAGAATTCGGCTCGAGCTTGAGATGAGCATCAATGCCGAAGTCAAGAAGCTAATTGACTTCGGTTTTATCCAAGAGGTTCAATATCCTGATTGGATCGCCAACATTGTCCCGGTCATGAAGAAAAATGGGACGGTGTGCATATGTGTGGACTTTCGGGATCTCAACAAAGCTTGCCCAAAAGACGACTTCCCAGTGCCAGTTACCGAGCTGATGATAGACAATACGTCCACTCATGAAGTTTTCTCCTTCATGGACGGCTCATCAAGATATAATCAGATAAAGATGCATCCCGAGGACCAAAAGCATACCGCCTTCCGGACCCCTTTGGGTATATTCTGCTACAAGGTGATGCCCTTCGGTCTAAAGAACGCCGGTGCCACTTATCAGAGGGCCATGACGAAGATTTTCGATGACCTCATATATGAAATCGTCGAATGCTATATCAACGACCTCGTAGTTAAAAGCAAATCATACGAGGAACCTTTAGAGCATCTGAAAATCGTGTTTCAACGCCTTCGGAAATACAACTTGAAGATAAACCCTCTCAAATGCGCGTTCGGGGTGTCCTCAGGCAAATTCCTAGTATTCATCGTACGACATCGAGATAGATCAGTCGAAGATCAAGGAGATCATGGAAATGCCTCCGCCAAGAACTCTCAAACAGCTGCGGTCTCTCTAAGGAAAGCTCACGTATATCCAGTGATTCATAGCCAATCTCTCCGGCAAGTGCCATCCTTACAGTCACTTAATGAAGAAGGGAACTTCGTTCATCTGGGATCACAAATGCCAAAGCGCACTGGATGAAATCAATCAATACCTGCAGAACCCGCCAGTACTGGCCGCTCCCGTTAAAGGAAAACCTCTCGTCCTGTACACAACAGCCCTTGAAGGTTCTTTAGATGCGTTGTGGGCACAAGAGAACGATCAAGGGTAAGAAAGAGCTCTCTACTATCTGAGTCGAGTTCTCCCGGGGGCAGAAAGCAACCACTCCCCCATCGAAAAACACTGCATAGCGTTGATCTTCGCGGTAACGAAACTCAGACACTACGCGTTGGCGCATGAGGTCCATCTCATATCAAAAGTAGATCCTCTCAAGTATTTGATGTCAAAGGCCATACTAACAGGACGTCTCGCTAAATGGGTCCTGTTCTTGATGGAATTCTCGATAAATTATCGACCTCTTAAGGCAGTGAAAGGCCAGGCCATCGCCGACTTCCTCGCTGAGCACCTGATACCCGCCGATTCTCCTTTGAACTGTGAATTGCCAGACGAACATGCGTTTGACACGATAGACGGGGATGATACCCGGTGGGAACTCTATTTTGATGGAGCATCTTCCATGAAGAAGCGCAAACAAAGCATCCCTTTAATCAAATCAGGGGTATGCCTCATCTTCGTGACTCCACAAGGAGGGATAATACGCTTTGCCTTCACCATAACAGAGCCGAGGACGAACAACGAAGCGGAATATGAAGCTTTGATAGCAGGTCTTGAGATCGCCGTCGACATGGGAATTGAAAACCTCCTCATATACGGAGACTCCCAGCTGGTCGTTAGTCAAGTAAATGGCGACTATCAGACGTGCAAGCCTGAGTTGGTGAAGTACGGCGAGAAAGTACAACAAATGCTGACTCAAATTCCTTTCTACACCCTGGAAAGTATACCGCTTGCGGAAAATAGCAAGGCTGATGCATTAGCCAAGCTCGCTAAAGAATTGGCCGACGAGAACCTCGATGACGTAAGAATCGTGGTACAAAGCCGTCCGGTTCTCGCACCGGTAGAAATATCTCCGGAGTTACCCGAAGAAAAGGGAGCGACCGAGCAAATGGCTATGCAAATAAAAGACCAGGAAAAGGCTGAGGATTGGAGAGAAGTCTTTATAGACTACTTCAAATCCAGTCGAACACCTGAAGATGCGTCCTCAAAACATCAGCTCATGAAGCGAGCTCTATCTTTTGCCTTCTGTAGGGTTGCTAGGCATGCGCACAAGGGTCTACGAGGCATCAACCATGCCCGATTAAAATTTTAGCCGTGCCGAACAATCCGAAGCCGGATCTTTAAACTAGGGTTTAGGCGAAAACAAGCATGTTAAACTCTTTAACACTAAGTGAGAGGGATTACAACCTTTGTAGATCCGGTCCTTCACTTCTTAAGATCCGTGTTGAGGTCCCTTCGCTGCGATCATCGTGTTCCGGACTCTCGAGAGGGTTCACGAAGAGAATGATGCAACCTTGCTTCCGATCTTCGATAACATAGATGATCTACCTTGAAGTTTCATTAACACAAGCTAGCACTCATAAAATGAAGTGAACACTCTCATCAAAAGGGCAAGGGTAGATGAGGATGATGAAGTAGGATTTTTGCTCTCATTTATAATCTTTTTCTCACTCACTTTCATCACAAAAGCAAAACTAGAAAGCTTTTTCATGAAGAAACTCAAGGAAGAAGAAGAATGAATGAATATGATAACTTAATCCTTTTGTGATGAACAATGAATTATTGTAGTGGTTACAAATCTAACCAAGGGTTAAGCATAAAAGAGTTAACCCTTGCAGAGAGTTAACTAGAGTTAATAGTTTGGATTGGGTTAACATAATATCTCACAAAAATATCAAGCAACCACAAAGTCAAAGCTTCATGGAAGCTTTATGCAAAAGCTAACACTAATCCAAACTCTAACCAAGTTTAAACCCTAATCCGGAAGATTCATGCAAAAGCTAACACTAATCCAAACCCTAACCAAGTTTAAACCCTAATCCATTGTTAAATTTGTAACCCTAACATGTTACAATATTATATATCACATATATAATATATTTTGTAACAATAGAAAATAATACAATTAACATATATCGCATATATATATCAATGTATTATCCCGTGAGAAAATGAATCTTTTAGTGAGATAATATTAGTTAATGTAATTTAATATATCATATATATTATTATACATTAAATTATCGAATCAACACTTGATCCGACAATCCGGCTATATCGCATATAACCGACTAATACAATGACCCGGCTATATCACATATACCCGGCCGATATCTCATATCGCGAGAATCCAATACGGTACCACATACCGCATTATCCTCGGTCCCGCACATATTACATATGTGCTCCTACTCCATTTTGCCCGAGCCAAGAAACCTCTGTGTAGGACTCTAAAGAATCGTCAATACGCCGGCAGTAGGTGATGATCATATCAAACACCCACAAGCTGCAAGCGGTCAGCTAAACGTAACAGCCACCTAGGTATTGAGCACTTAGAAGATTAACAAGCAAGCCTGTACATTCTCCTGTGAATCCAATCAGTAACACTTCCGTACAGTCCGGTCTCGTCGTCTGATATGTCGCATATCTCGCCTAGGGGTGGTAAACGTCAGACCCCAGTAGCTCGATAAGTCATGTCGATATGAGGTCTATAACAGTTCAAGAAACTACTGATAACACTTACCAGTAAATCTCAGCAACCCTGGCCAGGGATTTTCGGTTATAGCCAATCGAACACAACGCAACATCAACTCCCTATACCGGGAGAGATGAATCCCCTCTTATCGCTCATTGCCTCCATATGATTCGGGACTGTACCCAAAGACACCTTTCTGCACGCCCTCTTGGACGTGGTATGATGGAAATTAAAGCACAGTGGGAATCACACAAGACTCTATGACGATCTCGGGTCAACAGACTACTCTGTACCAGTGTCACCGGAGAACTGCCATCTGACGTGAGGTATAATACCATCTGGGAGTTCTCGGCGAGTCCGTCCAGTGTACCCAGTCTCCACCGAGCACCCGTACACCATCCTTGATGTCAAACACCGATGGATATGGGATCATCCATCGCCCATCATATGGGTCAAGATGCGTATACGCTAGTCTACTCTGGTGCATCGATGCCCTGTCTCGATACACCCTCGACTAGGAACTGTTATAGGATGTACTCGTCGACTACCGTGGCCCAACTAGTATGATCTCATCATAGTCCCAGTAGTCGAGTACATATCCTAAGGGCTTTATCAACATGTAACATAAAGACAATCAGAGTACATGTTAAGATAAAGTACAACCAGATAGCATACTATCATGTCGAGCAAGAAAGTCCTCCCTATATATGTCCAAGCATCCATTACAATATACATCATATGTACAGTAATGGCCTCTAGGGCATACATATAACTAACAATCTCCCACTTGCACTAGGGCCATCTGTTGTGGTATCACATATCCAACAATTAGCTGTGGTTGAAGTATCTCATACTCAACCATCCCATAAAAGTCTCTACTGGGAAAAAGGTCTTTGTGAGTGGATCCGCGCTATTGTCCTCTGTGTCTACTCTCCTAACCTCGATCTCCCTGGAGATCAACCATCTCCATGATCAGGTGATACTGCCTAAGAATTATATCTGGATTTCTGATGGGACGGGGGTTCCTTGGCATAAGCCACAACTCTATTGTCACACAATGGTAGGAACGAAGTTCATCTCATGAACTTATAAATATCCAGACTGCCTCTTTGGTAGCATCCTTGGTAACGATGTATCTCTCCTTTAATCGTCTAGTAAGTCATGGTATCTAGCTTGGAACTCTTCCAACATACCGTCCCTCTACTGAGGGTAAAGACAATGCCTGCGACTGACATTCAGTCGTCCTTATCACCTTGGAACTTTTCCAGTGATTCTCTCCAGGATCGATTGATACCATCTCACTACAACTAGTGAGTATCCTAACATTCAATTAGATCTATCTCATAGATCCAAAACCCAGGATTTAGGAGGTATCATTTTGATCATATATGGAGAATCCTTGTGATAAGCGGAGATTGACCGAGCGTAGCATATGAAGCACCTTTCCTATCAAGAGTATGTCATCCACGTACTCTACGAGGATCACCACCATACTCCCTACTACCTTTTTGTATATACAAGGTTCATCTACCATTTTGATGAAGTCAAACTCTTTGACTACCACATCAAAACAGATGTTCCAACTCCGCAATGCTTGCTTTATCACATAAAATATCTTGCACACGTTTCCGCTGCTCCCACTGTCTACGAAGCCCTCTGGCTGTGTACTTATAGACGCTCTTTTCTAAAACATCATTTAGAAAAGCAGTCATGACACCCAACAGCCAGATATCGTAGTCATGGTATGTAGCCGTGGCAAGTAGGATCTGGATAGACTTAAGCATAGCTTTGAAAGTCTCAACTTTTCCATGTGCATCAAGTAATCTTCTCAAGATATACTTGCTCCTGATGGGGATTTAACCCTTCAGATAAAGCAACCAAAGTCCATACTTTGTTGGTGTATAAGGATTCCATCTCAGATCGCTAAGCATCCAGCCATTCTTACAGAGTCCCACTCCTGATGGCCAGCTCGAAACTAGTTGGGTCATCATCTCATGATGCAATCCTCGCTCCCACTGTCATAGAGAAACCGAAGTATCTCTCAGGTAGGTGAGGAACTCTACTAGACCGGCGGAGAGGCTGAGGTTCATTGGTTACTATTGAATCCTTCGGTTCTACCAAATCATCTGTTGTAGTTTGTATAGCTGGAACCTTTCCAATTCTACATAACAGACCTTGCCTCGAGCTTGTCCGGATTTTTCTTTTAGACATAGGCCGGACAACCCCAAATCTTAACAAATTTAAGATATGGGCTCTTCCCTTTCCATATCACATATGAAGTGGTAGGCAACTGATTTGATTCGAACCCTATTCAATAGGTATGCAACTTCTCAAGTGCATAACTCCCAAAAGGAAATAGGAAACTCAGTAGTACTCATCTTAGAGCACACCATATCACATAGGGTGCTATTGCTCCGCCCCGATATACCATCGTGCTATGGTGTATTCGGAGGAGTAATGCTGAGAGAGAATCTCATTCCCCTTTAGAATAGTTCAGGAATTCCGTGCTCAAGTATTCTCCTCCTTGATCTCATCAAAGGACATAATACTTATACCCGTATTTTGGTTCTCTACTTCTAACTTACATTCTGTGAATATCTCAAAAGGTTCGGACTTGTGTTTCAACAGGAACATATGTCTGAATCTTGAGAGATCATCAGAGAATGTAATGAAGTACAAAGAACCGGTCTTGGCATGTGTAGACGGGAGACTTTCATACATCAGCATGTATCAATCCCAAGAGTTCACTAACTCTTTCTCTGTTTCCAATAAACAGAGTTATGGTCATCTTATCTTTATGACATGACCAGCAAGTTTCACAAGATGTAAATTTAATCAGATTTAAATATGCATCTAAATGTAACTTAGCTAGTCGGGTCGCATTGATATGACCTAGTCTACAATGCCTTAAGAAGGATTCGTTCATTTCTGAACTCTTCCTATCGTGTGTATTCTGTATACTAAGAACTGTAGTTTGATTTAGAACGTCAATGCTTTTAGATAACGTGCCTGAACCGATCAACTCTTGATATAGGTAATGTTCAAAACATTATCCAACAATACAAAATTATATCCTTCTTTACTAATAAAGAGACAGATATGATGTTGTATATCAGGTTCGGTATCTAATAACATTTGTTCAGAATCAATGTATTCTGGTAATACAGGGTGATAGTGACCAACAGACTTGGCTGCAACACTTGCACCGTTTCTATCTCTTGAAACTTATCACCCGTTCTCAGTTCTCTACCATCTGTAGCCCATGTAACAGATTACATATGCGGGATCCTGATCCGGTATCTCATACCCAGGACGTAAATGATACTGAGAAACAGTTCTATATAATGAACACACCCGAAGATGATGCATCAGCATGCACTTTCTTCGTTTGGGCGGCACGGAAAATCTGGTATTCCCCAATTTCCTGCTCTGTCTTATAACAATTATAAGTTGGAGCGGGACCAACGTTCCCCAGCTCAGTATAACAAGCGGGTTCGGTTAATTCATCTGTTTTATTATCTTGATTAAGGCGTGATATGGTCGCTACCTGGAAAGAGAGAGAAGAAAACACTCAGCGTATGCTCTTGCAAGATTAGATTGGTTATCTAATATATCTAATCAGGATGTCTCCCACTGTTTTAATCAAATCTTCCTTCAAACCCTAAAAGGAAAGACTAGCCGGGATTAATTACACGCTACAAGTTCGCCAATCTTTCAGCCAGGCCAGTGTCGGTACTTTGAGGGACGTCCCCCATGCTTTCGCACGAACCTAATTAAAGTAAACCTCGTTTTCCCAGAGGCGTAACCCCGTTAACACCTTTCTAGACACCTACTTGATCGGCTAATTGTAATGTGTAAAACTCTCCCAGGAGTAACAATTACTCGCAGCGGGTATCGGGATCCAACTATCTCATAGAAGGTATGCAATCTCATTGCAAATTTCAACACTTGAAATTCCCAATAATATTTTACCCCAAGCGTTCTATGACCTTGACTGAGTCAACAAACAATAGACCGCAAGTAAAGTTCAACCCGTCATTTCCCGATTGAATTAAACCCACCCGCACGACCCTTGACTGAGTCAACAAGGCCGCACGACTACCCTAATCCAATCACATCATATGCTTTGCAGATAAGCACTAATCAGCTACCGCACACTACGCCTTGACTAAGTCAACAAACGCAGCACGAATACTAAATACTACTTATCTGAAATGACGGAGGGCTACGACAGGTTTTTAAGAAAACCTTTTGCGCAATGAACTTTATATCGTTGTAGAATCGAGTGATTTTTAAATGGAGTGTTTTTTAGGCTTTTCTAGTTTTGCTAAAGGGGTCACTCCCGGTGAAGGGATCGTCGGCCCTTTCCTTATCGAATAAAGTGCAGGATATTTTACAAATACCACTATGCAAAGCAAGAACTATAGAAGATATCAAAAGACAAACCGAGTTTGTAGCATCTGCTAGTTTCACTAAAGAGGTCACTCCCGGTGAAGGGATCTCGGCTCTTTCCTTATCGAATAAGGTGCTGGATGTTCTACAAGGAACACCGCTATGCAAAGCAAGAACTAGAGCTACCAGTTTTTAAACAAGTTTCTACAACATCTTAGGTTTCTTTTAGTTTCATTAATCTCATTAATGAAGTCCCATTTTATTATGCTTCACAAGCATCACATTTGAAACGAAATCTGCAATATAACTTATATCTCATATATATAATATAAACATTCGTCTCAGGCAGTAATATGATCTCATCACAGAACATTGCAGCAGAAGAACATATATGAAATATTGGATATACTAGGACGTCCGTGTTTTCAATACGAGCCTGTATAAAACACGGATTCCACGGTCGTGATGAATAGCCAAACCCACATCCCTAGACCCCTACGAGAGTGGCAAGCAACACTGCCAATTCTAGGGTTAGGAGACCCGGTCTCGACTCCTCAAGATGGTCTCCCACTGGACCCTAAAACCCGGTTACTTGTGCTCCCCTCCTTGGGTCTACCTAATGCGGAAAAGTAAATAATATACAATGGTGACATCATCCTCAGCCCGGAAGTGCCCCAATAAAAGAATATTACATACAAATGAATTTTACATGAATGAAAAAGAAAAACTCTCATCTCACATAAAACCCCCGGCTATTCAGAACACGACGATCCAATATAACATATCACAGCAACACATAATATCTCATATCATCAACGTAAGCAAGTATGCATATCCCGATTGTCGTTGATTTATAGCAACGAAGCCGGCGATACACCACAAACTACGCTTACGGTCACAGAAAAGAAAGTGTAAAACTACAACAGTTGGAATCCGCAACCTCCTTAGACATCGCATGCCCAACTAAATGAATTCCTTAGACATCGCATGCCTAACAATTATAAACCCCGCATTTTAGTCTCATTATCGAAAACTCTTTTCAATATCAAGTCGGGCAATTCAACAAGATTCCCGACATCCTGATCGAATGCTCGTCGCAAACTTTAGTAGACGGCCGCACCCCCGGATGCCGTCGACGAAGTGCACTAAGGCGGAACACCGCTGCCGTGAGCACCCGAACGGATGCTTTTGGCGACGGGGTTCTCCTTTAGTCACTTGGTCGGGGCTATGGGGCGTGGCTATCTGTTAAGTTTACCCGGCGAGTATCCGCGTACACTACGTGATTGTGATGGACTTTTGATCACATCAAAATTCCGTGGCAACCGATCATTTGAGACTAAACTGCTATGTTTATAATATTCAAATTAGTTATCTCATAAATACCTGTGGATTCCAAATATTGTATCACATTCCAGATAAATAGATAATGTTAAACTTTCCGATCGAATAATCAAACACCCAAGTTTTCTCAAATAGCTCAACACTTGAGCGGAGTTCAAAAATATCCATCACATGCCACAGTACCGATGGTTCAGCCGTAGAAGGGTCAAACCAACGCCTCACATGTGGCACGCTGTACTGCCACAAACCCTAAGGTTTAGAGGCAGTTCAAGACGGTCACATAATCGAGTTAAGGTTTGTTGTCTTCTAGAGGGTCCACCGCGTTACTTGCACGACTTAGAACGTTCTTAAACTCGAGAAAAAAATCCAACTTTTGAAAAATTTCCGACTGGGGAAAAAGTGAGTTATTGATATCCGTTCGAACTTTTTAACAGTTTCTAAAATTATCCGGAAAAACAAAACAAAGTTAAAATATCCGATCGAATCATTAATTCCCCAATACAACCCAGAAAACTCAACACTTGAGTGAAAATAAAAATATCCTAAAACAATTAGTAAAGTAGTATGGACATTACTGTGCAAAAAGTTAAAATTAATTAGCCTATACGGCCGCGGGACCCATGCTCCTGCCACGGTTCCGCGGCGTCTTAGACGAATTAAAAAGTAATTTTTTACACGTGTCCATATAATTCCCTGCTGATTTTTTAAAGTAGTTTTAATATGAAAAAAATCACAGTTTTGAAAAATTTCCAGAGAAGGGGTTTTATCGGGGTTTTCGGGTTCGACCGGACTTTAAACTTCGTCTAGACTTCGCCTAAAGCTCTAGCTTGCCTCTGATACCACTGTAGGGTTGCTAGGCACGCGCACAAGGGTCTACGCGGGATCAACCATGCCCGATTAAAATTTTAGCCGTGCCGAACAACCCGAAGCCGGATCTTTAAACTAGGGTTTAGGCGAAAACAAGCATGTTAAACTCTTTAACACTAAGTGAGAGGGATTACAACCTTTGTAGATCTGGTCCTTCACTTCTTAAGCTCTGTGTTGAGGTCCCTTCGCTGCGATCATCGTGTTCCGGACTCTCGAGAGGGTTCACGAAGAGAATGATGCAACCTTGCTTCCGATCTTCGATAACATAGATGATCTACCTTGAAGTTTCATTAACACAAGCTAACACTCATAAAATGAAGTGAACACTCTCATCTAAAGGGCAAGGGTAGATGAGGATGATGAAGTAGGATTTTTGCTCTCATTTATAATCTTTTTCTCACTCACTTTCATCACAAAAGCAAAACTAGAAAGCTTTTTCATGAAGAAACTCAAGGAAGAAGAAGAATGAATGAATATGATAACTTAATCCTTTTGTGATGAACAATGAATTATTGTAGTGGTTACAAATCTAACCAAGGGTTAAGCATGAAAGAGTTAACCCTTGTAGAGAGTTAACTAGAGTTAATGGTTTTGGTTGGGTTAACATAATATCTCACAAAAATATCAAGTAACCACAAAGTCAAAGCTTCATGCAAAAGCTAACCCTAATCCAAACCCTAACCAAGTTTAAACCCTAATCCATTGTTAAATTTGTAACCCTAACATGTTACAATATTATATATCACATATACAATATATTTTGTAACAATAGAAAATAATACAATTAACATATATCGCATATATATATCAATGTATTATCCCGTGAGAAAATGAATCTTTTAGTGAGCTAATATTAGTTAATGTAATTTAATATATCATATATATTATTATACATTAAATTATCGAATCAACACTTGATCCGAAAATCCGGCTATATCGCATATAACCGACTAATACGATGACCCGGCTATATCACATATACCCGGCCGATATCTCATATCGCGAGAATCCAATACGGTATCACATACCGTATTATCCTCGGTCCCGAACATATCACATATGTTCTCCTACTCCGTTTTGCTAGAGCCAAGAAACCTCTGTGTAGGACTCTAAAGAATCGTCAATACGCCGGCAGTAGGTGATGATCATATCAAACACCCACAAGCTGCAAGCGGTCAGCTAAACGTAATAGCCACCCAGGTATTGAGCGCTCAGAAGATCAACAAGCAAACCTGAACATTCTCCTGTGAATCCAATCAGTAACACTCCTGTACAGTCCGGTCTCGTCGTCTGATATGTCGCATATCTCGCCTAGGGGTGGTAAACGTCAGACCCCAGTAGCTCGATAAGTCGTGTCGATATGAGGTCTATACCAGTTCGAGAAACTACTGATAACACTTACCAGTAAATCTCAGCAACCCTGGTTAGGGATTTCCGGTTATAGCCAATCGAACACAGCGCAACATCAACTCCCTATACCGGGAGAGACGAATCCCCTTCTATCGCTCATTGCCTCCATGTGATTCGGGACTGTACCCAAAAGCCACCTTTTTGCACGCCCTCTTGGACGTGGTATGATGGAAATCAAAGCACAGTGGGAATCACACAAGACTCTATGACGATCTCGGGTCAACAGACTACTCTGTACCAGTGTCACCGGAGAACTGCCATCTGACGTGAGGTATAATACCATCTGGGAGTTCTTGGCGAGTCCGTCCAGTGTACCCAGTCTCCACTGAGCACCCGTACACCATCCTTAATGTCAAACAACGATGGATATGAGATCATCCATCGCCCATCATATGTGTCAAGATGCGTATACGCTAGTCTACTCTGGTGCATCGATGCCCTGTCTCGATACATCCTCGACTAGGAACTGTTATAGGATGTACTCGTCGACTACCGTGGCCCCACTAGTATGATCTCATCATAGTCCCAGTAGTCGAGTACATATCCTAAGGGCTTTATCAACATGTAACATAGAGACAGTCAGAGTACATGTTAAGATAAAGTACAACCAGATAGCATACTATCATGTCGAGCAAGAAAGTCCTCCCTATATATGTCCAAGCATCCATTACAATATACATCGTATGTACAGTAATGGCCTCTAGGGCATACATATAACTAACACCTTCGTCAATGATACTCTGTATAAGAGATCATTTGATTCTCTATGGCTGAGATGCCTAGGACCTGAAGAGGCAAGGAGAGTCGTCCAAGAAACTCACGATGTGGTTCTCACCAAGCCGGCCCGAAAATGAAGCTGAAGATCAAAAGGATGAGCTACTATTGGCCCACGATGATCCAGGACTGCCTCGAATACGCGAAGCAATGCCACTCGTGCCAGATTCACGGGGACTTCATCCATCAGCATCCAAATCCACTACATCCAATGGTGGCTAGCTGGCCGTTCAAAATGTGGGGCACTGATATAATTGGCCCCATCGAACCAGCATCGTCCAGAGGACATCGATTCATTTTGGCAACAACCGATTACTTCTCCAAATGGGCAGAAGCATTACCGCTGAGGGAAGTGAAGACGGAGAATATCCTCCATTTCTTCAAGACACGCGTCATTTATCGGTTTGGAACTCCGCGACGGATCATCTCCGATAACGGGACAGCCTACAGAAGCCACAAGATCAGCCGCTTCGCACAACAGCATAACATAGACTGGAGATACTCTTCAGTCTATAATCCTCGAGCTAACAGTCTAGCATAGGACAAGACCTTGACGAAGATCGTGAAAAAGACGGTGTCTCAAAATAAGAGGGACTGGCATGAGAGACTACATGAAGCTCTCTGGGCGTATCGAACTACGTTCAAAACAGCCACGAACACAATGCCGTACGCGTTGGTATTTGGTACGGAAGCGGTACTCCCCCTCGAGATAGAGCTACCCTCTCTGCGAGTGGCAGTTCACCACGAGCTAACAGATGAAGAAAATGCTCACCTTCGGCTTGAGGAGCTGGACGCCCTTGATGAAACTCGTCTCATGGCGCAACAAAATCTGGAGGCTTATAAAGCAAAGATGACGCGCTCATATGAAAGATTGACTAGGCCGAGAACATTCCGCCAAGGCGAACTCGTGCTAGTGGTCAAAAGACCCATGATCCCCAATCGTGCCAAGCGGGGGAAATTTGAGTCGAATTATGAAGGCCCGTATATCATAGATAAAGTTTACCAAGGTGGTGCCTACCTACTCATGGACATGCATGGTGAAAGACCTTTCAGGACAATAAATGGTCGCTTCCTAAAGAAATACTACGCCTGACGAGTCACGGCTTAGGTCAACGATGGATGACGACGACTATGTCCGCTCGCTATCTTCCTAAGCTCAAACTCTGTAAGTAGTAGCTAGCTTCCTTTTTGACGAACCGAAATGTCCTAAAACTAACAACGGACCGAAATGTCCTAAAACTAACAATGGACTGAAACGTCCTTAAACTAACGACGGACCACTATGTCCTAAAACTGGCTGTTGACCGAGACGTTGATAAACTACTATGGACCGCAGCATCCTAAGGCTGACAAAGAAAAAACGGTGTGTCCATAAGCAAAATGGGCACGGTTGAAAACCCGAAAGGGCTCCGTGAGTAAAAACAGCAGGGCTGCTGGCGAGTTTTGTGAAAACCCGAGAGGGCGCAATCTTGTTAAAATAAAATAAAATTACAAGGTCCTCTCGACCTTGTAAGGAGAAACCGCCTGCGTGAGATCCTTACGACTTACAAGGGAGCAACACACTTAGGGATCCCCACGATTCCTAAGGAGAAATTATACTTATGAGATCCTCACGACTCGTAAGGAGAACCCTCTTATGAGACCCTCATGGCTCATAAGATTCAAAAGTCTTAAGCTACAGAGATCTGAACCTGTTCTTAAGCAGCCACCACAACCTCCAATGCTGCCCTACAAGCGGCTCAATGCTGACCCGTGTATACAATCCACGGGCGCGAATAAACATTTCCCTAACAAATTCCCATCCGTGACTAGGGATATGTCTACACGGTGAACAACCCATGTAAGTCCTCTCGACTTAGAAGGAGAAAATACTCTTGTAAGATCCTTACGACTTACGAGAAGCCATACACTTAGGAGTCCTCACGATTCCTAAGGAGAAAACACACCTACGAGATCCCCACGACTCGTAGGGAGAAATACTTTTATGGGACCCTTACGGCTCATGAAGTCAAAAGCCTTAGTTGACAGGATCTTAACCCTGTTTGCTAAGCCACCTTTGTTCAACATCGACAGAGGCAAATGATGATTCGCTCCTGGCAATATCCCAGTTGTAGCGGTGCTGATGCCGAAATCGGTGTCTAATTCCAAGCTTGCAGCGAAAAGCCAACGGGCCACACATGCATGCAAAATAGCCAAAATGATTGGGCAACTCGCAATAAAAAGCAGCGAGTAAAAATAAAACAAATAGCCGAAATGATTGGGCACCGCGAAGAATAGTCGGAATGATTGGAGAATCGCGACCTTCGCGATATAAAAGCTGAAATGATAGAGTATCGCGGAAAGAAATAAAAAAATGAAATTTATGCCCTACAGGTGATATCACATCAATCCCTGTATACAATCCAGGGGCGCAAACAAAGAGGGAATCACACCTTCCTTCCCCAGGATCCATTGGAAGAAGAAGCCAAATCTCAACGGTTCCCAGACAGCCTGGAAATCATCTCGACATGCGTCTTATTACAACAGACGTAACATCAAGCAAAGCGGAACTGCGGCAATTCCCAGTTCCATGACTCGGCGGAGCACAGATGACCGAGAGTCAAACCCCGACTCTGTGAAATGCGGAGAAATTCAACCCTTCCTGGTCACGTAGAATACGACCTATGTCAATCCTGACCCCGTGGGAAACGTCTAGAGTGGAGCTTGGTCCTCGCAGAACACGGCTATGACCCTGTGGGAAGCATCCAGAGCAAATTCCTGGTCATGTGGAACGCGGCTTATGTCAATCCTGACCCCGTGGGAAACGTCCAGAACGGAGCATGTTCCTCAGCTATGACCCCGTAGGAAGCATCCAGAGCAAATTCCTGATCACGTGGAACACGGCCTATGTCAATCCTGACCCATGGAAAACGTCCAGAGCGGATCCTGGTCCTCGAAGAACACGGCTATGACCCCGTGGGAAGCATCCAGAGAAAATTCCTGGTCACGTGGAATGCGGCTTATGTCAATCCTGACCCCGTGGGAAACGTCCAGAGCGGATCCTGGTCCTCGCAGAACACGGCTATGATCCCGTGGGAAGCATCCAAAGCCAATTCCTGGTCACGTGGAACACGGCCTATGTCAATCCTGACCTCGTGGGAAACGTCCAGAGCGGATCATGTTCCTCACAGAACACGGCTATGACCCCGTGGGAAGCATCCAGAGCAAATTCTTGGTCACGTAGAATGCGGCTTATGTCAATCCTGACCCCGTAGGAAACGTCCAGAGCGGATCCTGCTCCTCGCAGAACACGGCTATGTCAACCGACCCCGTGGGAAGCATCCAGAGCAAATTCCTGGTCACATGGAACGCGACTTATGTCAATCCTGACCCCGTGGGAAACGTCCAGAGTGGAGCCTGGTCCTCGCAGAACACGGCTATGACCCCGTGGGAAACATCCAGAGCAAATTCCTGATTTCGTGGAACGCGGCTTATGTCAATCCTGACCCCGTAGGAAACGTCCAGAGCGGATCCTGGTCCCCGCAGAACACGGCTATGACCCCGTGGGAAGCATCCAGAGCAAATTTCTGGTTTCGTGGAACACGGCTTATGTCAATCCTGACCCCGTGGGAAACATCCAGAGCGGAGCCTGGTCCTCGCAGAACACGGCTATGACCCCGTGGGAAGCATCCAGAGCAAATTCCTGGTCACGTAGAACGCGGCTTATGTCAATCCTAACCCCGTGGGAAATGTACAGAGCGGAGCCTGGTCCTCGCAGAACACGGCTATGTCAACCGACCCCATGGGAAACATCCAGAGCAACCCTTGACTCCGTGAAGTGCGGATAAAGTCAACCCCTGACACCATATGAACAATGTGAATCTTGACCCCGTATGGCTTATGTCAACCTTTGTCGTAGAGCAATACTCCGATACTTCCTCGTCGTTAAGCAAAGCTTCGACTCGGACCTTATGTCAACCCTGTCGTCGAGCAATGCTCCGACACTTCCTCGTCGCTAAGCAAAGCTTCGACTCGGACCTTATGTCAACCCCTATTGTCGAGCAATGCTCCGACACCTCCTCGTTGTTAAGCAAAGCTTCGACTTGGACACATATCACCTCGTGTTGTCGATCAATGCTCCGACGTTTCTTTGTTGTCAAGAAAAGCTCCGACACGGAAAAATATCAACTCATAACCTTCTCAACCAGAGAAATGCTCCGTCTTAGAAAAAATAAAAATATATACATTAATTCATAACTTCTCCATCATAGAGCAATGCTCCGTTTCGGGGATAAATCAAATCACAAATATCTTAACTCGAAAAAGAAGGGCACAGTCTTGCAAAGAGATTTAAATAAACTATCAACGGAATACTCTCTCTGTCATCTATAGGCTACGCTTACTAAGATAACGCGCCGGCAACAGAGAAAAGAGAAGAAAGCGACAAGGAGAACAGTCGATTTGCATTCGGTTAAATGTTTGAAGCATACCCATTCATGCATGTGCAAAAGAGTTAGTGCGTAAGATAGACACATGGAAATGAGAAATTTGCTATTCATACTTTGAAAAGTTCTTAAAATAATGAAAGCAGTAAACGAAAACATCACCAAGATGATTACAATGGCAAGACATCAAATCCAGGACACAGATTGAGAAATTCAAAGGTGAGGCCATCCAAAATTTTTCGAGCCTCTCGGACCATCTTTGTGTGCATCCTCTCACGATCGCAAGCGTCAGGGTCCGCACTGATGTCCTCCACCCTTCGATAGGCAGCAAGTATCGTCGTTTGCTGAAAAGCTTGATGCAGGATATCAACAAGGTTGTCTCGCCTTTTCTTTGAGATTAGGCCCATCAGATACACCGAGTGCACCTTATTTTCGGCATCGTCCAACGCCTTAAGTGGCATGCCTAGAAAGAATAAGGGGAGCGCCTCCCAGACCGCTCTCATGATAAGCTTCAAAAGGGAGGAACGATGAGGAAGAAGCCGACCATTATATGCATCAAAGCGGCCCATAATTTCAGCACACTGGGCATTTGTGAATTCTTGATTTTGGGAACGACCGAGCGCGCGAATGTCCCCATAAGAAATAATCTCGTCAGAGTCATACATGTGAGCGTCCATAATCGTCTGAAAAAAAAAATCAGTAAGAATTAGTGGACAGACTGATTAAGAAAAGCTTATTGAAGCAGATGCGGGATTTAAACAACTCTTGATATCCCCAAGGTGGGAATAAATGCTAATTAAATCACCTAATAGATTCAATTCTGTGAAGTTAAGAGAGAAATCCTAAAAAGATCCCTGAGGCCAAGGAGTTAAACTCCTCGAGAGCAATACTCTGCATACAGGAGTGACACCTGTCAAAATCAGTTGTGGAGGAAATTTAGAATTTTTTTTTCGAGAATTCTAAAGGGTCATGCTCTGTAAAGAGGACGAAATGATCCATTAAGAAACCCTGAAAGCAAAGCTTTCGTCGGAAGTAAAAACTTCGAGATCTTTAAAGATCTATAAAGTGAATTCCAAGAATGCTTCATTAATGGGTCGAAAGAAATCCTAAAAAGGTTCTCTTTTTCAGATCCACGATCCAAATAGAGCAAGGCTCTGATAACGAATTCGAATCTCACCAATAAGAAAATATCTCACAGAGATTTCTTAAAGAAGAGAGCAATGCTCTGAAGGAGAAATAATTCTCAGAAAAGAAAATGAACAATGGTCATTTCAGAGGGCCAAAGGCCCTATTTATAGGCATTGAGAGCCGTTTCAACTTTCAAAAGTTGATCTAACGGCGGAGATACTGGCACCGTTGCACTCGTGTGTGGGCTACGTAAGAGCAACGGTGGGGGGGCATTTGTTTCCCCAATCAGAGCAAAGCTCTGTTCAAATTCCAAGATTTGAAACGAAACCACGCTTTGTGAAAAGTTCTAGCATCAAATGCGCCAGCACCAAGAATCAAAGACTCTGAAGCGGTGCTCACGTGCAGAGCACGGGAGCGCTAAGCGCCAAGGGCGTTAGTGTAAGTCTACGGTAGCTCCCCGGCCGTCGATCCGAGGCCAAAATGCGGAAACAAAAAAACTTTTTCTAAACTTGAAACTGGCGCTAACGTATACTTTAACCCGGATCGAACCATTAACATTAAACTAGCAATCTAAAGAGGGTTAGAAAAGCTATAACGATCGATCCGTGTCCTTCGGTCTTTAGCCACCATCTTTAGCTCCATGCGGCATCTCCGATCTCGCTCGATCTCCAATCTCCTCGTCGGAAAGGTCACCTTGTCGAGAAGTCTTTTTATGGGCTCCCGTTTCGAACTAAAGCAACTCGTACACGAAGTTTTCTAACCGACGTGTCCAAGGTGAAGTAGAGAATGTGTGTGATAACTTCGTCTCAAGCATCCATTGATTCTCAACACATGAGAGTGTATGGATGGAGGTTGAAGTTGATGCCAATGGTGGAACTTGTGAGCAAGAAGAAAAAGGAAAAGAGAAGAGGCTTTTCTTTTCTTAATGTGTTGGAATGATAATGTTGTGAGAGCTAGAATGATTGAATCCAAGAGGTAACCCCTTTCCTCATAGCTGCCCTCCCTCTCTCCTCTTATCATTTCAACACATTAAATGAATCCAAAATGTGACATATGCACAAATAAAGGGACCATGAGTCACTAGATTGCATGTGTCACAATAAATGCACCTCATGATGAAATCCACTCACAATTTCCACCATTTGTAAACATTAACCTAAATGTTTTGTCCAATAAAAAGAACGACATCATCTAAAGTAAACTCGTGACGGATCACAAGAATACCCCTCACCTGTATATACATACCTGCATCCGCATTCCGACTGAATGCAAATGCGATGAGACTAAAGTAATCCAACAAATCTAATACTTGGATCCGGCTTAAACCAAAACCCACTAGTATGATCCGTCCGATCATGATCCGTGCACGACTGCACGTATATGATCGAACCCTGCCATAATACCATACGGCCTCTACAACGTTTCGCCCGAAACTTGAGAAACTGTCTGTGGGGGACTCTAAAGACTCGTCAATACACTGGCTGTGGATTTAACCACTAGCATGTCAGTGGTACTAGCTGTACATAACGGGCTACCAGGTATTGACCAAAAGGGAGGTCGATGAGCGAACTCATCCTGACACTCTGCTGAGCCTGTCAGTGACAATATCCGTACAGTCCGGTCCGTTCGTCTATGAGTATCGCATGTCGGGCCTAGGGGGTTGGTAAAAGTCAGACCCCCAAAAGCGGTACAAGTCGTGTCGGAGTATAGCCCAGAACACCTTGAGATACTACTGGAATACCTACCAGTAAATCTCCTGCCTTGGCTAAGGACTTTGTGTAATGGTTCTCCTAGACACAACGCGATCTCACCCCAATACCGGGAGAGACGAAACCCCTGCCGATCCGCTCACTGCCTCCATGTGGCTCGGGACTGTACCTAACTAAAACCTGTTTGCATGACTCCTTTGAGCCGTGGTAGGGTAGTAATCAAAGCACAGTGGGAACTCACATGAGACAAATGACGATCTCAGATCGATGAACTAACCTGTACACATGTCACCAGGGAACTGCTATCTGACGTCAGGTATAATACCAACTAGCATGTTCCCGGCGAGTCCTGTCCGGTGTACTCATAACCCAATGAGCACCTGTATACATCTTAGGTGATCCAACTGACACCAATGGCTTGTGAGACCGGCCACCGCCCCTCGTCGGGGTCTCGACCATATACACTAGTCTACTGGTGTAGTATCGATGCCCAGTCTCGAAACTCCCACGACTAGGGAACACTTTAAGGATGTGCTTATAGACTACCCAACTCTCATGTATATGATCGCCATCATATTGCTGGTAGTCAAGCAAGAATCCTAAGGGCTCTATCAACGTGCAATAGTGATCTGTAATATCACCTAAAGCATATACACGATGATAAAGATAAACCAGATAGCATACTATCATCTCGAGTAAGACTGTTCTACCGGTATCGGTCCTCCCTCAATCATTGCAATCGCGTGGCTGCGATCCAATAATTGACTTTGATGGCACTATATGAAACAATCTCCCACTTGCACTCAAGGCTAATTATTGCGATGTCGCATACTCACAGCCCGTGCGATACCAAACACTCAACTCCTCTACTTATCAGTTTCACAAAGCTTGTTTGTTAAACTATTGCGTTCGAGGAATAGCCTCAGTGAGTGGATCCGCCCTGGTGTTTCTTTTTATGTCTCTCTTTATCTCAAGTTCACAGAGAAAGCCTTCTCCCGAAATGAGCAATACCTGTCTTAGAATATGTCTGGATATCTGATGGGACCTAGTTCATAAATGAATTCCAAATCCAAAACTTCTTAGACTGTATCGTCAACTGAACTTAATCAGTATCCTGTGCCATACCTCCCTCAGTATCCCTTTGGACCACCTGTCCAAAATACTACCCCTCGTCAGAGGGAAAACTATAACTCTGACAGTCACTCTATTATTTAGGTCACCTTGGAAGCTTGGAATGATAAATGTCTCCCGAAGGAGGATGCCGTTATCATATCCCTAAAACATCCACTTATGTTCTAACACTGCTTCCGAACGTTTCTCCAGGATTGGATTAATATCTGAATTTATTGCAGCTAGTGCAAAAACAACATCTGGTGTGGTACTTGACATCTCATGATTGACTCAATTGTCTAAGCAAGTGATATGTCAATCATGCACATCCCTCTCCACTTTAGTCTACAAGACACCTTTAGAGAGGGTGACTCCATCACCTGCAGGTATACTACCGTGCCAGGAGTCGTCCATTCTAAAACACCTGTAGAATGCTGTCTAAGTACCCAGATTGGGAAACTACCCAAATCTAGATCTAAAACCATAGATCTAGTAACCAGAATGTCTGATATTATATCTATATCCTATGTGGAGAAACCACTGTGTGACAACCAAAGTATTACCGATCATAGTATAGGAATATCACTTCCTACTCTGTGTATGTCATCCAAATACCAGGACATCACACCCTACTACCTTCTTAACAGATCCATCCCCTATTCTGATGAAGTCAAACCTATAACTGTCACATCAGAAATAGATGATCTATCTCCGCTATATCTGCTTTAGTCTATAAATAGACATAAGCTACTTGTCCACTATGCTTCCGCTGCTCCCACTGACTACGACAACCCTCTGGCAGAGTCATATACATGTGCACTTCTAAAGCTAGTTTATAATGACGCTATACTCATCCTCCTGCTGGGTCTCATAGCCTGAAACAACAGTAGTGTTAAGTCTGGGTAAACAAGAACCTCCCTGTCACCGTCTTTGAGCATATCGAAATACCTCTCGAGTGCCTAAGGTTACCCACCATATCTGCAGAGTGGCTAATGGAATGACAATCCGGATTGAATCTTTAGGTCCTATTAAATTTTCAGTAATCGTTTGTGGTTCTGAAATCACTTCCAGTTCTACCATACTCCCACTACTGTTTTCTGAAAAAATCCATTTTACTAAAACTGTGGCGAGTCAAGAACAATATCACTGTTGATCTTCCAGATGGTAGAAAGTCAACCCTCGTTATAGCCCGGGTTAACCCACAAACAGCCATTACAGAAACGCGCCTTGAGTTATCCAGAGTCTGGTTTTAAGCATAAGCCGGAAACTCCCATTAGCTTAACATTGTTAAGATATGAACTATTCTATATCCAATATAGAAACGGAGGCACTGATTTAATTGGAACCAGATTCAAATCATGCAGCTGTCTCCAGTGCATGTCAACTAAATGGAGAGAGGCCGATCAACATTACTCAATTTAGGAGTGCATCCAAACATGAGTAACCTGAAAGAGAAACAAGTTTCTCAAAACCATTACTATCAACTGAATACTATACACAAGTATTTACATCTTCGATTACCTTGAAAAATCCTGATACTTGCAACACGTGGTTCTCTACTTCACTCTTATACCTATAACTTCTCAAAACTTAGACCTTATATTTCTACGAAACACTTGTCTAAAACTAGAGAAGTCACAAGTAAACAGAATATAGTACGAGGACCAACCCCTCTGTCC
The DNA here is from genome assembly GCA_030015575.1 of Agapanthus africanus. Taxonomy (NCBI): domain Eukaryota; kingdom Viridiplantae; phylum Streptophyta; class Magnoliopsida; order Asparagales; family Amaryllidaceae; genus Agapanthus; species Agapanthus africanus. The sequence goes on along the minus strand of JASDDO010000012.1, from coordinate 103,049,012 downwards.
TAATGGACACTGGACAACATACAATACTTTGTATAAGTCCGCTGAGTCTAATAACTCATTCCCTGTGTGTCGTAGGTTGAAAACTGTACTTATGGTTAAGAAGAATTACACCACTGTTGAATACTCCTTACCTAACCATCAACTGATATAGGTAAATGTCATGGACATAATTTCAAAAAGTTATATCTCACTTTATAAAAATAAACGTATATATATATATATATATATATATATATATCAATCTGAAATTGGTGTATAACAACGGATATTCAAAACCAAATATTTGCCGTCCGGCAAACACCCAGGCGATTTTCTCAAATATCACCAATTACAACGAATCCCGATATAATGAGGATGATCACCTAATTCCTAATAACTTACTCCCACTCATCATCTGTAAAACCATAAAAATGTGAGAATCAAACCTGGTAAATACATACCCTGGAGCAAGGGCTAATTGGGAAATCAGTTTTCTTTTAACAATACACAGTGAAACTGAAACATGTAAATGTTTCGAAGTGGTATCCGGGTATTCCTAGTAATGCCTCTTCCATTATCAGATTCACAACTGTAACCGTATATTTCTTTGCCATCTCTCCAAATCCTTTTATATGTCTTTAGTTATTACCTTCTGTACACCATGGTTAGGCTAAATGGTTTTCTTCCTTCCCTACCGTTCGGTACCAGCCTATGGTTTGGAAGAAAACTATCCAATAAGCATAATAGGTGTACTCTCCTAATCCTAGGAGTACTCGCAACCTGAGAGAAGGTAATGATAAAAGACAACTGAATTGTTAGTTATATGTATGCCCTAGAGGCCATTACTATACATAGGATGTATATTGTAGTGGATGCTTGGACATATATATGGATGACTTTCTTGCTCGATATGATAGTATGCTATCAGAGCTACTAGGCATTGGATGTCGACCTATGGGGGGTTCTTACTGTGTGACAGTGTGGCGAAGTATAGGCTCTTACCCCCAGGGTGTCCCGAGACTGGAAGGCGTTCCGACGGGTTGTAGTCCTCGCGAGGGGGCATGCGTAAAAAGTAACTGCTGAGGGACCCGTTGGTGCCACGGTGACCCCATTGGATGGGGTGGCTGCCTGACCTACAGTGGTATCAGAGCCTAGCTAGAGCCTTAGGCGATGCGTAGACGGAGTTAGAAGTCCGATCGAACCGAAACCCTAATCTCAAATTGCTCTTTGTACATTTTTTTCAAATCGGGGATTTTTACGAATTAAAAATATGCAGAAAAATCAGCAGGAGTTTCTAAGAATTACTGTGAAGCACGTGCTTCTGATTCGATCAAAGCGCGGCGGAACCGCGGCATTAGCATGGCTAATGCGGCGGTTCCGCGGCCCGTTAGTCGCCTCTTTCATTTTAATTTGCACAGTAATTCCTATATTGTTGTGCTGTATTTTCTGCGAATTTTTAATCTGCACTCAAGAGTTGAGTTTTCTGGGTTGAATTGGGGACTCGGTGTTTCGATCGGATTGTCTAATTTTGTCTATGTGTTTTTCCGGGTAATTTTAGAATATGTTAAAAAGTTCGACCGGATATAAATACCCACTTTTTCCCCTGCCGGGAAATTTCCAATTGTTGGACTTTTCCGTAATTTAATGACGTTCTAAGTAGTGCAAGTAACGCGATGTCCCTCTAGAAGACAACAAACCTTAACTCGATTATGTGACCGTCTTGAACTGCCCTTTGAACCTTAGGGTTTGGGGCAGTACGGCGTGCCACATGTGAGGCGTTGGCTTGACCCTTCTACGGCTGGACCGTTGGTACTGAGGCACGAAGTGAATGTTTCAAAACTTATTTCATGTGTTGATCTGTATCGGGAAAACTTGGGTGTTCGATTGTTCGATCGGAAAGTTTAACATTTTCTATTTATCCGGAATGTGATACAATATTTGGAATCCACAAGAAGTTATGAGATAACTGAATGAATGTTATAAACATAGCAGTTTAGTCTCACTTGATCGGTTGCCACGGAATTTTGATGTGATCAAAAGTCCATCGCAATCACGTAGCGTACGCGGATACTCGCCGGGTAAAATTAATAGACAGCCTCACCCCATAGCCCCGACCAAGTGACTGTAGGAGAACCCCGTCGCCGAAAGCATCCGTTCGGGTGCTCGCAGTAGTGGTGTTCCGCCTTAGTGCACTTCGTCGATGGTATCGGGGGTGCGGCCGTCTACTATAGTTTGCGACGAGCATTCGATCAAAATACCGGGAATTTTGTTGAATTGCCCGACTTGATATTGAAAAGTGTTTTCGATATAGAGACTAAAATGCGGGGTTTATAATTGTTAGGCATGTGATGTCTAAGGAATTCATTTGATTAGGCATGCGATGTCTAAGGAGGTTGCGGATTCCAACTGTTGTAGTTTTACACTTTCTTTTCTGCGACCGTAAGTGTAATATGTGATATCGCCAGTTTCGTTGCTATATGTCAACGGCAATTGGGATGGGCATATTTACTTACGTTGATGACATGTGATGTTATGTGTTGCTAGATATGTTATATTGGATCGTCGCGTTTTGAATAGCCGGGGGTTTTATGTGAGATGAGAGTTTTTATTTTCATTCATGTAAAATTTGTTGTATGTAATATTCTTTTATTGGGGCACTTCCAGGTAGCGGAAGATGTCACCCATTGTATATTATTTACTTTTCCGCACTAGGATAGACCCAAGGAGGAGGGCACAAATAACCGGGTTCTGGAGTCCAGTGGGAGACCAACTCGAGGAGTCGAGTCCGGGTCTCCTAACTCTAGAATTGGTAGGGTTGCTTGCCGCTCTCGTAGGGGTCTAGGGGTGTGGGTTTGGCTATTCATCGCGACCGTAGAATCCGTGTTTTATACTGGCTCGTATTGAAAACACGGACGTCCTAGTATATCCAATATTTCATATGATTCTTCTGCTGCGATATCTGTGATGTGATCATTTGATGTTCTGTGATAAATACTGTATATAGTATATATGATATATTATATAGATGTTACTTATGTTTTACACCCGCGCTAGCCCTGCCTCGCTCTGCCGTTAGTTACCTAACCTAACGGTGCACGAGGGGACATCGAGGCGAATGCGGATGGCATAAGTGTACGTCGTATTTATCTGTGATGTTTAGGTGTTTTAAATGATGGGACTTCATTAATATGATTAATGATAGAAAAAGAAACCTAAAGATGTTGTGGAATCGAATTTTCAAAAACAGGTAGCTACAGTTCTTGCTTTGCATCGCGGTGTTCCTTGTAGAACATCCTGCACCTTATTCGATAAGGAAAGGACCGAGATCCTTTCACCGGGAGTGACTCCTTTAGCAATAACTGGCAGATGCTACAACCCTCGGTTTGTCTTTTGATCGCTCCTATAGTTCTTGCTTTGCACAGTGATGTATATGATATATCCTGCACCTCATTCGACGAGGAAAGGGCCGACGATCCCTTCACCGGGAGTGACCCCTTTAGCAAAACTAGAAAAGCCTAAAAAACACTCCATTTTAAAATCATTTGATTCTACAACGATATCAAGTTCATTACGCAATAGGTTTTCAGAAAAACCTGTCGTAGCCCTCCGTCATTTCAGATAAGTACTACTTAGTATTCGTGCTGCGGTAGTTTGGCATTCGTCAAGGCGTAGTGTACGGTAGCTAACTAGTATTTATCTGCTTCTGCATATGATGCAGATTGGATTAGGGTATTCGTACGGCGTTGTTTGGCATTCGTCAAGGGTCGTGCGGGTGGGTTTAATTCAATCAAGAAATGTACGGGTTGAACTTGACTAGTGGACTATGGGTTGTTTGGCATTCGTCAAGATCATAGAACACTAGGGGCAAAATATTATCGGGAATTTCAAGTGTTGAAATTTGCAATGAGATTGCATACCTTCTATGAGATAGTTGGACCCGATACCCACTGCGAGTAATTGTTACTCCTGGGAGAGTTTTACACAATACAATTAGCCGATCAAGTAGGTGTTTAGAAAGGTGTCAACGGGGTTACGCCTCTGGGAAAACGAGGTTTATTGTAATTAGGTCCGTGCGAAAGCACGAGGAACCTCCCTCAAAGTACCAACACTGGCCTGGCTGAAAGATTGGCGAACTTGTAGCGTGTAATTAATCCCGGCTAGTCTTTCCTTTTAGGGTTTGAAGGAAGATTTGATAAAAACAGTGGGAGCCATCCTGATTAGATAAAATAATAACCAATCTGATCTTGCAAGAGCGCACGCAGAGTGTTTTCTTCTCTCTCTCTCCAGGTAGCGACCATGTCACGCTTTAATCAAGATAATAAAACTGATATTTTGACCGAACCCGCTTGTTATACTGTGCTGGGGAACGTTGGTCCCGCTCCAACTTATAATTGTTATAAGACAGAGCAGGAATTAGGGGATTACCAGAATTCCCGTGCCGCCCAAACGAAGAGAGTGCATGATGATGCATCATCTTCGGGTGTGTTCGTTACACGGAACTGTTTCTCAATGCCCTTTACGTCCTGGGTATATGATACCGGATCAGGATCCCGCATATGTAATTTGTTACATGGGCTACAGATAGGTAAAGAACTAAGAACGAGTGATAAGTTTCATGAGGCAAAAAACGATGCAAGTGTTGCAGCCAAGTCTGTTGGTCACTGTCACCCTGTATTACTAGAATACATTAATTCTGAACAAATGTTATTAGATACCGAACCTGATATACAAAATCATATCAGTCTCTTTATTTAGATAAAGAAGGATATAATTTTGTATTGATTGGATAATGTTTTGAACATTTCCTATATCAAGAGTTGATCGGTTCAGGCACGTTATCTAAAAGCATTGACGTTCTAAATCAAACTACAGTTCTTAGTATACGGAACACACACAAGAGGAAGAGTTCAGAAATGAACGGATCCTTCTTGAGGTATTGTAGACTAGGTCATATCAATGCGACCCGACTAGCTGAAGTTACATTTAGATGCATATTTAAATTAGTTTGAGTTTACATCTTGTGAAACTTGCCAGTCATGTCACAAAGATAAGATGACCATAACTCTGTTTATTGGAAGCAGAGAAAGAGTTAGTGAACTCTTGGGATGATACATGTTGATGTATGTAGGTCCCCTGTCTACACATGCCAAGACCGGTTCTTTGTACTTCATTTAAATTCTCTGATGATCTTTCGAGATTCAGACCTATGTTCCTGTTGAAACACAAGTCCGAACCTTTTGAGATATTCACAGAATATAAGTTAGAAGTAGAGAACCAATAAGGGTATAAGTATTATGTCCTTTGATGAGATCAAGGAGGAGAATACTTGAGCACGGAAATCCTGGACTATTCTAAAGGAGAATGAGATTCTCTCTCATCATTACTCCTCCGCATACACCATAGCATGATGGTATATCGGGGCGGAGCAAAAACACCCTATGTGATATGGTGTGCTCTATGATGAGTACTACTGAGTTTCTTATTTTCTTTTAGGGAGATATGCACTTATGAAGTTGCATACCTATTGAATAGGGTTCCGATCAAATCAGTTGCCTACCACTTCATATGAGATATAGAAAGGGAAGAGCCCATCTCTTAAGTCAGTTAAGATTTGGGGTTGTCCAGCCTATGTCTAAAAAGCAAAATCCGGACAAGCTCGAGGCAAGATCTGTTATGTAGAACTGGAAATGTTCCAGCTATACAAACTGCAGCTGATGATTTGGAAGAACTAAAGGATTCAATAGTCCCCGGCGAACTTCAGCCTCTCCGCCGATCTGGTAGGGTTCCTCATCCGCCTGAGAGATACTTTGGTTTCTCTATGAAAGTGGGAGCGAGGACTGCATCATGAGATGATGACCCAACTCGTTTCGAGCTGGCCATCAGGAGTGTGACTCTGTAAGAATGGCTGGATGCTTATCGATCTGAGATGGAATCCTTATACACCAACAAAGTATGGACTTTGGTTGCTTTATCTGAAGGGTTAAATCCCCATCAGGAGCAAGTATATCTTGAGAAGATTACTTGGTGTACATGGAAAAGTTGAGACTTTCAAAGTTAGACTTGTTAAAAGTTTGCATCATTGAACAGGTATGGATTATGATGAAACCTTTTCTAAGTAGCTATGCTTAAGTCCATCCAGATCTTACTTTCCACGGCTACATACCATGACTACGATATCTGGCGGTTGGGTGTCATGACTGCTTTTCTAAATGATGTTTTAGAAGAGAGAGTCTGTAAGTACACAGTCAGAGGGCTTCGTAGACAGTGGGAGCAGCGGAAACGTGTGCGAGATGTTTTATGTGATAAAGCAGGCATCGCGGAGCTGGAACATCTGTTTTGATGAGTTAGTCAAAGAGTTTGACATCATCAAAATGGTAGATGAACCTTGTATATACAAAAAGGTAGTAGGGAGTATGGTGGTGATCCTCGTAGAGTACGTGGATGACATACTCTTGATAGGGAAGTAGTTTCCTATGCTACGCTCGATCAATCTCCGCTTATCACAAGGATTCTCCATATATGATCATAATGATACCTCCTGAATCCTGGATTTTGGATCTATGAGATAGATCTAATTGGATGTTAGGATACTCACTAGTTGTAGTGAGTTGGTATCAATCGATCCTAGGGAGAATCACTGGAAAGGTTCCAAGGTGATAAGGACGACTGAATGTCAGTCACAGGCATTGTCTTTACCCTCAGTAAAGGGACGGTATGTTGGAAGAGTTCCAAGCTAGATACCGTGGCATACTAGATGATAAAGGCTGGATACATCGTTACTTATGATGCTACTAAAGAGGAAGTCTGGGTGTATATTAGTTCATGAGATGAACTTCGTTCCTCCCATTGTGTGACAATGGAGTTGTGGCTTATGCCAAGGAACGCCCGTCCCATCGGTGATCCAGACATATTCTAAGGCAGTATCACCTGATCATGGAGATGGTTGATCTCCAGGGGATCGAGGTTAGGAGAGTAGATTCAGAGGAAGACACGGCGGATCCACTCACGAAAGGCCATTTCCCAGAGAGAGACTTTTATAGGATGGTTGAGTATGACATACTACAACCACTGCTATCAGATGGCCCTAGTGCAAGTGGGAGATTGTTAGTTATATGTATGCCCTAGAGGCCATTACTATACATAGGATGTATATTGTAGTGGATGCTTGGACATATATAGGGATGACTTTCTTGCTCGATATGATAGTATGCTATCTGGTTACTCTTTATCTTAACGTGCACACTGATTGTCTCTCTGTTACATGTTGGTAAAGCCTTTAGGATGTGTACTTGACTACCTGGACTATGATGCGGATCATACTAGTGGGGACATGGTAGTCCATAAGTACATCCTTCAAAGTCCCTAGTCGTGGGTGTATCGAGACGGGGTATCGATATACCAGAGTAGACTAGCGTATACCTTCTCGACCCATACAGATGGGCGATGAATGATCCCATATCCATTGGTGTTTGACATCAGAGATGATATACGGGTGCTCAGTGTAGACTGGGTACACTGGACGGACTCGCCGAGAACTCCCAGATGGTATTATACCTTACGTCAGATGGCAGTTCTCTGGTGACACTGGTGTAGTTTAGTCTGTAGACCCGAGATCGTCATAGAGTCTTGTGTGGTTCCCACTGTGCTTTGATTTCCATCATACCACGTCCAAGAGGGCGTGCAAAAAGGTGGCTTTTGGGTACAGTCCCGAATCACATGGAGGTAATGAGCGATAGGAGGGGTTTCGTCTCTCCCGGTATAGGGAGTTGATGTTGCGCAGTGCTCGATTGGCTATAACAGGAAGTCCTTGGCGAAGGCAGCTTTAGGGATTTACTGGTAAGTGTTACCAGTATTTTCTCGACCCGTTATGAGCCTCATATCGACATGACTTATCGAGTTATTAGGGTCTGACGTTTACCACCCCTAGACAAGATATGCGACATATCAGACGAACAGACCGGACTGTACGGTAGTGTTACTCGTTGGATTCACTGGAGTGTGAGCGGGCTTGCTCGTTGATCTTCTGACCGCTCAATATCCGGGTGGCCGTTACATTTAGCAGACCGCTTGCGGCTTGTGGGTGTTTGATATGATCATCACCTGCTGCCGGCGTATTGACGAGTCTTTAGAGTCCTATACAGGGGTTTCCTGGCTCAAGCGAAACGAAATAAGAGCGCATATGAGATATGTGCGGGATCGAGAATAATACCAGTATGTGATACTGTATTCTATTCTCACGATTTGTGACATTGATCGGTTATATGCGATATAGCCGGGTTATCGGATCAAGTGTTGATTCGATAAGTTGTTACTATTGATATTAGTCGGTTATATGCGATATGACCGGATCGTTAAATCAAGTGTTGATTTAATGATTTAATGTATAATTATATATTTGATATATTACTTTACATTAACTAATATTGGTTCACTTAAGATTGATTTTCTCACTTGAATGTGCACATTGTTTATATGTGATATATGCAAGTGTACATGTTTGTATCATGCTTGATGATACGAACAAGTTGTGTGTATGAGACTTGAACCAAATCAAGGTTAGATTAGGGTTTACTATTTTCTTAAGCATATAACAAAAGAGTGTGACTTTGGTCAAAGTTATCAAGTTTCGTGAAGCTTGATAAACATTGACAAAGTCAACTCTTTTGTTATATGTTTTTAGATATTAGTTAACTCAACCTTTAACCTAATGGTTTGGTTAAATCTATACATGAGTTAAGCATGAGAGCTTAACTCAACCATGGTGCCATCATTCATTTGGATAAGTTTCACTTTGGATATTATTCATATGATTCTTTCTTCTTCTTCATCTTCATCTTCATCAAGCTTAAAAAAGCTTGCTAGCTCCAATGGCATCATGAGAAAAAGAGTGAGAAATCCAATTCTAAAGTGAACCCACTTCCTATTTCTTCATCCTCTACCACTTGCCATGTAGTATAGGGTGTTCTCTTCACAAAGTTTTCGACCGAGTGAAGGAATAGCTTGAGTTTGAGTCTCCCCGACGTTGATCATTTCTCCGACGAAACCATTTCTAGAGTCCGGGATCCGATGATCGCAGTGGAGGGACGTCAACACGGAGCTAAAGAAGTGGTGGAACGGATCTACAAAGGTTGTAATCCCTTTCACTTAGCAGCAAAGTCGTTTGCTTGCTTGCTTTTCGCCTTATTCTTTAGTTAACGATCTTCATTAGGGTTTCTCGGCACCGGAAAATTTTTGTTTGGCATGGTTGATGCCTTGTGGAACCTCTTGAGTGTGCCTATGAACCCTACATGAATAAACCTTATTCCTATTTCTCCTGAACCAGAATCCATCCCCGAACTGGAATAAGTTCCTTCGAGTTCGTATATAACCATACGATGGATTATCCAAATAACTGTGGATCTTCGTAGTGATACGGGGTGTTCTGGAGAAATACAAAGGTGAAGTAGGAGTGGCGTTGAAATACTTAGTTTGGTCGTGAACATCAGTCGTAATTTACTTTTCCCTCTTTCTAATCCCTCTATTTGTCTTTACTTATTACCTTCTGTACACCTCACTTAGGCTAAATGGTTTTCTTCATTCCCTACCTTTCGGCACCTGCCTATGGTTTGGAAGAAGACTATCCAATAAGCGTAATAGGTGTACTCTTCTCCTAATCCTAGGAGCCCTTGCAATCTGAGAGAAGATAAAAGGAAAAGACAACTGAATAGTCCTATTCATTTTCTCCAGAACCGGAAACCATCCTCGAATCTGGAACAAGTTCCATCGAGTTCGTATATAACCATATGATGGTTTTATCCAATGGAAGTGGATGTTCGTAGTGGTACGAAATGTTCCGGAGAAAAAGGGTAAAAGTAGGAGTGGCAATGAGGTATGCAACTCAGACAACCCAAAAGCTAGTGTTTTAAGTTGGTTCGGTTAACTTGGTCACTGAGTCATAGTCTAGGGTCGGGCCATGGTCACTGCCAAAGAGAGAGAGAAAAGAAACACTCTGCGTGCACTCTAACCTAGATTAGAATGGTTATCACTTTATCTAATCAGGAAACTTCCCACTGTATCCTCAAATTCTCCTCCAAACCTGAAAGAAGAATTAGTCGGGATCACCCGAGGAGTAAACCAACTTATCAGTGGGAATCAGGATCCAACTATCATTGCATGATAACGTGATGGAATCCACTCACGTTATCACACGCCAGAAGGTATGCGCATGCCTGGCAAGTTTCAGTTTCTTTAGAAACTCCCGATGTGATTTTTACCCCATGCTCTTATGGCCTTGACGATGGTCAACAAATCATAAGTCACATGTCAAGTTCTACCCGTCATTGTCCAGGTTAATTTGAACCCACACGTACAAGCTCTTGACGAAGGTCAACAAGGTTGTACGACTGTCCCAAACCAACGCATCTATCTATGCAGCAGAAAGGTAACAAGTAGCTACCATTCACTATGCCTTGATGAAGGTCAACAAACATAACATGAATACTAAGTGCTACCCGTCTGAAATGACGGAGGGCTACGAATGGTTTTTGGTGAAAAACCTTTAACGTAATGAACTTGATATTGTTGAAGGAACCGGATAGCTTTTTATAAATATAGTGGCGAAAACCTTTGCTAAAGAGGTCACTCCCGGTGAAGGGATCTCGGCTCTTTCCCCGTAGAATTGTAGGGTTCCTAGACACACTATAGAGGTCTCACAAGGCATCAACCATGCCAATTTCAAATTTTGTGAGTGCCGAGAAACCCTAATACGGATCGTTAACTAGAATTTTAGGCGAAACATTAAACTAGTTAACGACTTAACTAAAAGTGAGAAGCTACAACCTTTGTAGATCCGGTTCTCCACTTCCTTAGCTCCACGTAGACGTCCTCTCGCTGTCCGTCTCGAATCCCGGACTCAAGCATCGGCTTCATCGGAGAAATGGGCGGGCAAGGTCGTCGGCTTCGTGCCGAAGATGATCTACGTCGAGGCTTCACAAGATCAAGCTCCGACTTCACTAAGTTGTGAAACTTGTGAAGTAAACACCCTATACTACTTGGCAAGAGGTAGAGGGTGAAGAAATAGGAGGTGGGTTCACTTTAGAATTGGATTTCTCACTTGTTTACTCAAGATGCCATTAATGGTGGCAAGCTTTTTCTTGAACTCAAGAAGAAGAAGATGAAAATGATTATGATAAGTTAATTTAAAATCCAAAAGAAATGAATACTTATCATAATATGAACTATGGTTAGGTGTAGAGAATTGACTAAGGTTAGATGAATGGTTAGGGTTAAGCATGAAGACAAAATGGTCACTTTGGTCAAAGCTTCATGAAGCTTCAACAAGCTTCATGATAAAAAGAAACCATCTTGTTTTCTTTTATCCATTTAAATAAATAAAGAATGGATAAATAAATGAGTGAATAAATCAAAACCCTAACCATTATCATAACCATGGTTTAATTCTTTACACTTAACCAAATGAGCAAGTATCATCAAACATGATACAAACATGTGCACAAAAGTATATCACATATACAACTTGCACATCAAGTGAGAATATCCATTTAAAGTGAACCAATACTAGTTAACGCAAAGTAATATATCAAATATATAATTATACATTAAATCATTAAATCAACACTTGATTCAATGATCCGGTCATGTCTCACATAACCGACTAGTATCCAATGTATCGGCTTATCGAATCAATCCTTGATTCGATATCTAGGTTATATTGCATATAACCAATCGATACATTCATCACGAGAATGAAATACGGTATCACATACACGCATTATTCTCGGTCCTGCACATATCTCATATGCGCTCCTATTTCGTTTCGCTTGAGCCAGGAAACCTCTGTGTAGGACTCTAAAGACTCGTCAATACGCCGGCAGCAGATGATGATCATATCAAGCACCCACAAGCCGCAAGCGGTCTGCTAAACGTAACGGCCATCCGGGTATTGAGCGATCAGAAGATCGACGAGCAAGCCCGCTCACACTCCTGTGAATCCAACCAGTAACACTTACCGTACAGTCCGGTCTGTTCGTCTGATATGTCGCATATCAAGTCTAGGGGTGGTAAACGTCAGACCCCAATAACCGATAAGTCTGTTAGTTATATGTATGCCTTAGAGGCCATTACTGTACATAGGATGTATATTGTAGTGGATGCTGGGACATATATAGGGAGGACTTTCTTGCTCGACATGATAGTATGCTATCTGGTTACTCTTTACCTTAACGTGTACACTGATTGTCTCTCTGTTACATGTTGGTAAAGCCCTTAGGATGTGTACTTGACTGCCTGGACTATGATGCGGATCATATTAGTGGGGACATGGTAGTCCATAAGTACATCCTTCAAAGTCCCTAGTCGTGGGTGTATCGAGACGGGGCATCGATATACCAGAGTAGACTAGCGTATACCTTCTCGACCCATACAGATGGGCGATGGATGATCCCATATCCATTGGTGTTTGACATCAGAGATGATATACGGGTGCTCAGTGGAGACTGGGTACACTGGACGGACTCGACGAGAACTCCCAGATGGTATTATACCTCACGTCAGATGGCGGTTCTCTGGTGACAATGGTACAGAGTAGTCTGTTGACCCGAGATCGTCATAGAGTCTTGTGTGGTTCCCATTGTGCTTTGATTTCCATCTTACCACGTCCAAGAGGGCGTGCAAAACGGTGGTTTTTGGGTACAGTCCCGAGTCACATGGAGGCAATGAGCGATAGGAGGGGATTCGTCTCTCCCGGTATAGGGAGTTGATGTTGCGCTGTGTTCGATTGGCTATAACAGGAAATCCCTGGCCAGGGTTGCTGAGATTTACTGGTAAGTGTTACCAGTGGTTTCTCGAATTGTTATAGACCTCATATCAACACGACTTATCGAGCTATTGGGGTCTGACGTTTACCACCCCTAGGCGAGATATGCGACATATCAGACGATCAGACCGGACTGTACGGTAGTGTTACTGGTTGGATTCACTGGAGTGTGAGCGGGCTTGCTCGTCGATCTTCTGATCGCTCAATACCCGGGTGGCCGTTACGTTTAGCAGACCGCTTGCGGCTTGTGGGTGTTTGATATGATCATCATCTGCTGCCGGCGTATTGACGAGTCTTTAGAGTCCTACACAGAGGTTTCCTGGCTCAAGCGAAACGAAATAGGAGCGCATATGAGATATGTGCGGGACCGAGAATAATGCGTGTATGTGATACCGTATTCCATTCTCGCGATAAATGTATCGATTGGTTGTATGCGATATAACCTAGTTATCGATTCAAGCATTGATTCGATAAACCGATACATAGGATACTAGTCGGTTATATGCGATATGAACGGATCGTTAAATCAAGTGTTGATTTAATGATTTAATGTATAATTATATATTTGATATATTACTTTGCATTAACTAGTATTGGTTCACTTTATTTGGATTTTCTCACTTGGATTGCACAAGTTGTATATGTGATATACTTTCGTGCGCTTCATTGTGTCATGTTTGATGATACATGTTAACTTGGATTTGTGTAAAGATTAAACCATGGTTGTGAGAGTGGTTAGGGTTTTGTTTATTCACTTATTATCTTTTTATTCATTTATTCATTCTTTTTGGAAAAATGATAAGCATAAAGGAAAATGGTGGCTTTGTTTGTTTTCTAGTTGAAGCTTCATGAAGCTTTGACCAAAGTGACCATTTTGTCTCATGCTTAACCCTAACCACTCCATTAACCCTAGTTTAATCTCTACACTTGACCATGGTTCAATATATGATAAGTATTGATTTTCTTTTTAAAATGAATTAACTTATCATAACTTGTTCTTCTTGTTCTTCTTCTTCTTCATCTTCTTCCATGAAGAAAACCTTTCTTCATCAATGGTGATTGATGAAAACAAGTGAGAAATCCAATTCTAAAGTCTACCCACTTCCTATTTCTTCATCCTCTACCTCTTGCCAAGTAGTAGAGTGTGTTTCCTTCATAAGTTTTCAAGGCTTGGTGAAAGTGGAGCTTGATCTAGCGATGCCTCGACGTAGATCATTTTCGGCATGGACATCGACGACCTAGCTCTCCTATTCTCCGATGGAGCCAACTCTAGAGCCCGGGAATTCACTAGGACAGCGAGGGGACTTCGTTGCGGAGCTATGGAGGTGGAGCACCGGATCTACAAAGGCTGTATTTCCGTTTAAACTTTAGTTAAGCTGTTAACTAGTTTATTGTTTCGCCTAGATTTCTAGCCAACGATCCGTACACTAGGGTTTCTCGGCACCGAATTTTTGAAATTGGCATGGTAGATGCCTTTAGAGACCTCTTGAGGGTGCCTAAGAACCCTACAGTGGTATCAGAGACTAGCTAGAGCCTTAGGCGAAGTCTAGACGGATTTTGAAGTCCGATCGACCCGAAACCCCAACCCTAAATTGCTCTCTTGACAATTTCTGAAATCTGGTCTTTTTCAAAATTAAAAATATGCAGAGAATACATCACAAACATCTAAGAGTTACTGTGAAATTCGACACTCAATTTACACTAAGTCGCCGCGGATCCGCGGCCTGGGCAAAAGCTCATGCGGCGGTTCCGCGGCGGTACGGCCACTTTATTTAAATTTGTTTGCACAGTAATTCTTAGTTTCCAGTGGTGCTTTTCCTGGGAATTTTTAATATTTTTTCTACAGTTGAGTTTTCTGGGGTTGTTCTGGGAGTTCGTATATTCGATCGGATTATCAAACTGTGTCTATGTGTTTTCCGGATAAATTTTAGAAAATGTTAAAAAGTTCGACCGGATTTAAATACCCAATTTTTCCCCTGTCGGGAAATTTCTAAGTGTTGGATTTTTCCGTAGTTTAACGACGTTCTAAGTAGTGCAAGTAACGCGATGGACCCTCTAGAAGACAGCAAACCTTAACTCGATTATGTGACCGTCTTGAACTGCCCTTTGAACCTTAGGGTTTGGGACAGTACGGCGTGCCACATGTGAGGCGTTGGCTTGACCCTTCTACGGCTGGACCGTTGGTACTGAGGCACGAACGGAATGTTGTTATACTTATTTCATGTGTTGATCTGTATCGGGAAAACTTGGGTGTTCGATTGTTCGATCGGAAAGTTTAACATTTTCTAATTATCTGGAATGTGATACAATAATTGGAATTCACAAACAGTTATGAGATAACTGAATGAATGTTATAAACACAGCACTTTAGTCTCACTTGATCGGTTGCCACGGAATTTTGAAGTGATCAAAAGTCCGTCGCAATCACGTAGCGTACGCGGATACTCGCCGGATAAACTTAATAGACAGCCTCGCCCTATAGCCCCGACCAAGTGACTGTAGGAGAACCCCGTCGCCGAAAGCATCCATTCGGGTGCTCTCGGTAGCGGTGTTCCGCCTTGGTGCACTTCGTCGACGGTATCAGGGGTGCAGCCGTCTACTAAAGTTTGCGACGAGCATTCGATCAGGATGTCGGCAATCTTGTTGAATTTCCTGACTTGATATTGAAAAGAGTTTTCGATAATGAGACTGAAATGCGGGGTTTATAATTGTTAGGCATGCGATGTCTAAGTAATTCATTTGGTCAGGCATGCGATGTCTGAGGAGGTTGCGGATTCCAACTGTTGTAGTTTTACACTTTCTTTTCTGTGACCGTAAGTGTAATATGTGATATCGCCGGTTTCGTTGCTATATGTCAACGACAATTGGGATGCGCATATTTACTTACGTTGATGACATGTGATGTTATGTGTTGCTGGATATGTTATATTGGATCGTCGTGTTTGAATAGCCGGGGGTTTTTATGTGAGATGAGTGTTTTTCATTTTCATTCATGTAAAAACTTGTATGTAATATTCTTTTATTGGGGCACTTCTAGGTAGCGGAAGTTGTCACCTTTTGTATATTATTTACTTTTCCGCACTAGGATAGACCCAAGGAGGAGGGCACAAGTAACCGGGTTCTGGAGTCCAGTGGGAGACCAACTCGAGGAGTCGAGTCCGGGTCTCCTAACTCTAGAATTGGTAGGGTTGCTTGCCGCTCTCGTAGGGGTCTAGGGGTGTGGGTTTGGCTATTCATCACGACCGTGGAATCCGTGTTTTATACCGGCTCGTATTGAAAACACGGACGTCCTAGTATATCCAATATTTCATATGATTCTTCTGCTGCGATATCTGTGATGTGATCATGTGATGTTCTGTGATAGATACTGTATATAGTATATATGATATATTATATAGGCGTTACTTATGTTTTACACCCGCGCTAGCCCTGCCCCGCTCTGCCGTTAGTTACCTAACCTAACGGTGTACGAGGGGACATCGAGGCGAATGCGGATGGCATAAGTGTACGTCGTATTTATCTGTGATGTTTAGGTACTTAATGATGGGACTTCATTAATGAGATTAATGAAATAAAAGAAACCTAAAGATGTTGTAGAATCGAATTTCAAAATAAAACAGGTAGCTACAGTTCTTGCTTTGCACAGCGGTATATGTGATATATCCTGCACCTTATTCGATGAGGAAAGGACCGAGATCCCTTCACCGGGAGTGACTCCTTTAGCAATAACTGGCAGATGCTACACACTCGGTTTGTCTTTTGATTGCTTTTAAGTGTTCTGCTTTGCACAGTGATATATATGATATATCCCGCACCTAATTCGACGAGGAAAGGACCGACGATCCCTTCACCGGGAGTGACTCCTTTAGCAAAACTAGAAAAGCCTCAAAAGCACTCCATTTTAAAATCATTTGATTCTACAACGATATCAAGTTCATTACGCAATAGGTTTTCAGAAAAACCTGTCGTAGCCCTCCGTCATTTCAGATAAGTAGTAGTTAGTATTCGTGCTGCGTTTGTTGACCTTGCCAAGACGCAGTGTGCGGTAGCTAACCAGTATTTATCTGCTTATGCATATGATGCAGATTGGGTTAGGGTAGTCGTGCGGCCTTGTTGACCTTGTCAAGGGTCGTACGGGTGGGTTTGATTCAATCAAGAAATGACGGGTTGAACTTGACTTGTGGTCTATGGTTTGTTGACCTTGTCAAGGTCATAGATCGTTCGGGGCAAAATATTATCGGGAATTTCAAGTGTTGAAATTTGCAATGAGATTGCATACCTTCTATGAGATAGTTGGATCCCGATACCCGCTGCGAGTAATTGTTACTCCTGGGAGAGTTTTACACATTACAATTAGCCGATCAAGTAGGTGTCTAGAAAGGTGTCAACGAGGTTACGCCTCTGGGAAAACGAGGTTTACATTAATTAGGTTCGTGCGAAAGCACGGGGGACCTCCCTCAAAGTACCGACACTGACCTGGCTGAAAGATTGGCGAACTTGTAGCGTGTAATTAATCCCGGCTAGTCTTTCCTTTTTGGGTTTGAAGGAAGATTTGATAAAAAGCAGTGGGAGCCATCCTGATTAGATAAAATAATAACCAATCTATTCTTGCAAGAGCGCACGCTGAGTGTTTTCTTCTCTCTCTCTCCAGGTAGCGACCATATCACGCCTTAATCAAGATAATAATACGGATTTTTGACCGAACCCGCTTGTTATACTGAGCTGGGGAACGTTGGTCCCGCTCCACCTTATAATTGTTATAAGACAGAGCAGAAAATTGGGGAATACCAGATTTCCCGTGCCGCCCAAACGAAGAGAGTGCATGTTGATGCATCATCTTCGGGTGTGTTCATTATAAAGAACTGTTTCTCAGTATCCTCCGCATCCTGAGTATATGATACCGGATCAGGATCCCAGATATGTAATCTGTTACATAGGGCTACAAAAAGGGAGAAAAACTGAGAACGGGTGATAAGTTTCATGAGACAGAAAACGGGACAAGAGTTTCATCCAAGTCTGTTGGTCACTGTCACCCTGTATTACCTGAATACATTGATTCTGAACGAATGTTATTAGATACCGAACCTGATATACAAAATCATATCAGTCTCTTTATTAGTAAAGAAATGATAAAATTTTGTATTGTTGGATAATGTTTTGAACATTTCCTATACCAAAAGTTGATCGGTTCAGGTACGTTATCTAAAAGCATTAACGTTCTAAATCAAACTACAGTTCTTAGTATACGGAACACAAACAAGAGGAACAGTTCAGAAATGAACGGATTCTTCTTGAGGCATTGTAGACTAGGTCATATCAATGCGACCCGACTCGTTGGAGTTACATGTAGATGCATATTCAAATCAGTTTGAATTTACATCTTGTGAAACTCGCCAGTCATGTCACAAAGATAAGATGACCTCAACTCTGTTTATTGAAAACAGAGAAAGAGTTAGTGAACTCTTGGGATGATACATGTTGATGTATGTAGGTCCCCAGTCTACACATGCCAAGACAGGTTCTTTGTACTTCATTACATTCTCTGATAATCTCTCGAGATTCAGACCTATGTTCTTGTTGAAACACAAGTCCGAACCTTTTGAGATATTCACAGAATATAAGTTAGAAGTAGAGAACCAATAAGGGTATAAGTATTATATCCTTTGATGAGATCAAGGAGGAGAATACTTGAGCACGGAAATCCTGGACTATTCTAAAGGAGAATGAGATTCTCTCAGCATTACTCCTCCGTATACACCATAGTACGATGGTATATCGGGGCGGAGCAGATACACCCTATATGATAAGGTGTGCTCTATGATGAGTACTACTGAGTTACCTATTTCCTTTTGGGTGTTATGCACTTGAGAAGTTGCATACCTATTGAATAGGGTTCCAATCAAATCAGTTGCCTACCACTTCATATGTGATATGGAAAGGGAAGAGCCCATATCTTAAAATAGTTAAGATTTGGGGTTGTCCGGCCTATGTCTAAAAGCAAAATCCGGACAAGCTCGAGGCAAGGTCTGTTATGTAAAACTGGAAATGTTCCAGCTATACGAACTACAGCAGATGATTTGATAGAACCAAAGGATTCAATAGTTACCAACGAACCTCAGCCTCTCCGCCGATCTAGTAGGGTTCCTCACCCACCTGAGAGATACTTCGGTTGCTCTATGACAGTGGGAGCGAGGATTGCATCATGAGATGATGACCCAACTAGCTTCGAGCTGGCCATCAGGAGTAAGACTCTGTTAGAATGGCTGGATGCTTAGCGATCTGAGATGGAATCCTTATACACCAACAAAGTATGGACTTTGGTTGCTATATCTGAAGGGTTAAATCCCCATCAGGAGCAAGTATATCTTGAGAAGATTACTTGGTGTACATGGAAAAGTTGAGACTTTCAAAGCTAGACTTGTTAAAGGTTTTCGTCATCGACCAGGCGTGGATAAATGATGAAACCTTTTTCCAGT
The DNA here is from genome assembly GCA_030015575.1 of Agapanthus africanus. NCBI lineage: Eukaryota > Viridiplantae > Streptophyta > Magnoliopsida > Asparagales > Amaryllidaceae > Agapanthus > Agapanthus africanus. The sequence continues at coordinate 103,029,743 of JASDDO010000012.1, read as the reverse complement.
GGCTATGCTTAAGTCCATCCAGATCCTACTTTTCACGGCTACATACCATGACTATGATATCTGGCGGTTGGGTGCCATGACTGCTTTTTTAGAAGAGCGCGTCTGTAAGTACACAGCCAGAGGGCTTCGTAGACAGTGGGAGCAGCGGAAACGTGTACAAGATGCTTTATAGGATAAAGCAGGCATCGCGGAGTTGGAACATCTGTTTTGATGGATTAGTCAAAGAGTTTGACATCATCAAAATGGTAGATGAACCTTGTATAAACAAAAAGGAAGTAGGGAGTATGGTGGTGATCCTCGTAGAGTACGTGGATGACATACTCTTGATAAGAAAGGAGTTTCTTATGCTACGCTCGATCAATCTCCGTTTATCACAAAGATTCTCCGTGTAGGATCAAAATGATACCTCCTAAATCCTGAGTTTTAGATCTATGAGATAGATCTAATTGGATGTTAGGAATCTCACTAGCTGTAGTGAGATGGTATCAGTTGATCCTGGGGAGAATCACTGGAAGGGTTCCAGGGTGATAAAGACGACTGAATGTCAGTCGCAGGCATTGCCTTTACCCTTAATCGAGGGACGGTATGTTGGAAGAGTTCCAAGCTAGATACCGTGACATACTAGACGATAAAGGCAGGATACATCGCTACTTAAGATGCTACCAAAGAGGCTGTTTGGATGTATAATGGTAAATGAGATGAACTACGTTCCTACCATTGTGAGACAATGGAGTTGTGGCTTATGCCAAGGAACGCCGGTCCCATCAGTGATCCAGACTTATTCTAAGGCAGTATCACCTGATCATGGAGATGGTTGATCTCCAGGGTGATCGAGGTTAGGAGAGTAGACTCAGAGGACAACACGGCAGATCCACTCACGAAGGCCTATTCCCAGAGAGAGACTTTTATGTGATGGTTGAGTATGAGATACTACAACCACTGCTACAGATGGCCCTAGTGAAAGTGGGAGATTGTTAGTTATATGTATGCCCTAGAGGCCATTACTGTACATAGGATGTATATTGTAGTGGATGCTGGGACATATATAGGGAGGACTTTCTTGCCCGACATGATAGTATGCTATCTGGTTACTCTTTACCTTAACGTGTACACTGATTGTCTCTCTGTTACATGTTGGTAAAGCCCTTAGGATGTGTACTTGACTGCCTGGACTATGATGCGGATCATACTAGTGGGGACATGGTAGTCCATAAGTACATCCTTCAAAGTCCCTAGTCGTGGGTGTATCGAGACGGGGCATCGATATACCAGAGTAGACTAGCGTATACCTTCTCGACCCATACAGATGGGTGATGGATGATCCCATATCCATTGGTGTTTGACATCAGAGATGATATACGGGTGCTCAGTGGAGACTGGGTACACTGGACGGACTCGCCGAGAACTCCCAGATGGTATTATACCTCACGTCAGATGGCAGTTCTCTGGTGACACTGGTACAGAGTAGTCTGTTGACCCGAGATCGTCATAGAGTCTTGTGTGGTTCCCACTGTGCTTTGATTTCCATCTTACCACGTCCAAGAGGGCGTGCAAAACGGTGGTTTTTGGGTACAGTCCCGAGTCACATGGAGGCAATGAGCGATAGGAGGGGATTCGTCTCTCCCGGTATAGGGAGTTGATGTTGCGCTGTGTTCGATTGGCTATAACAGGAAATCCCTGGCCAGGGTTGCTGAGATTTACTGGTAAGTGTTACCAGTGGTTTCTCGAATTGTTATAGACCTCATATCGACACGACTTATCGAGCTATTGGGGTCTGACGTTTACCACCCCTAGGCGAGATATGCGACATATCAGACGATCAGACCGGACTGTACGGTAGTGTTACTGGTTGGATTCACTGGAGTGTGAGCGGGCTTGCTCGTCGATCTTCTGATCGCTCAATACCCGGGTGGCCGTTACGTTTAGCAGACCGCTTGCGGCTTGTGGGTGTTTGATATGATCATCATCTGCTGCCGGCGTATTGACGAGTCTTTAGAGTCCTACACAGAGGTTTCCTGGCTCAAGCGAAACGAAATAGGAGCGCATATGAGATATGTGCGGGACCGAGAATAATGCGTGTATGTGATACCGTATTCCATTCTCGCGATAAATGTATCGATTGGTTGTATGCGATATAACTTAGTTATCGATTCAAGCATTGATTCGATAAACCGATACATAGGATACTAGTCGGTTATATGCGATATGACCGGATCGTTAAATCAAGTGTTGATTTAATGATTTAATGTATAATTATATATTTGATATATTACTTTGCATTAACTAGTATTGGTTCACTTTATTTGGATTTTCTCACTTGGATTGCACAAGTTGTATATGTGATATACTTTTGTGCACTTCATTGTGTCATGTTTGATGATACATTTTAACTTGGATTTGTGTAAAGATTAAACCATGGTTGTGAGAGTGGTTAGGGTTTTGTTTATTCACTTATTATCTTTTTATTCATTTATTCATTCTTTTTGGAAAAATGATAAGCATAAAGGAAAATGGTGGCTTTGTTTGTTTTCTAGTTGAAGCTTCATGAAGCTTTGACCAAAGTGACCATTTTGTCTCATGCTTAACCCTAACCACTCCATTAACCCTAGTTTAATCTCTACACTTGACCATGGTTCAATATATGATAAGTATTGATTTTCTTTTTAAAATGAATTAACTTATCATAACTTGTTCTTCTTGTTCTTCTTCTTCTTCATCTTCTTCCATGAAGAAAACCTTTCTTCATCAATGGTGATTGATGAAAACAAGTGAGAAATCCAATTCTAAAGTCTACCCACTTCCTATTTCTTCATCCTCTACCTCTTGCCAAGTAGTAGAGCGTGTTTCCTTCACAAGTTTTCAAGGCTTGGTGAAAGTGGAGCTTGATCTAGCGATGCCTCGACGTAGATCATCTTCGGCAACGACATCGGCGACCTAGCTCTCCTATTCTCCGATGGAGCCGACTCTAGAGCCCGAGAATTCACTAGGACAGCGAGGGGACTTCGTTGCGGAGCTATGGAGGTGGAGCACCGGATCTACAAAGGTTGTATTTCCGTTTAAACTTTAGTTAAGCTGTTAACTAGTTTATTGTTTCGCCTAGATTTCTAGCCAACGATCCGTACACTAGGGTTTCTCGGCACCGAATTTTTTGAAATTGGCATGGTAGATGCCTTTAGAGACCTATTGAGGGTGCCTAGGAACCCTACAAAGTCATGCCGATATGAGACTCATAACGGGTCGAGAAACCACTGGTAACACTTACCAGCAAATCTCTGATCAGCCCTGGCCAGGGACTTCCCTGTTACGGCCAATCGAGCACTGCGTAACATCAACCCCCAATACTGGGCGAGACGAAACCCCTCCTATCGCTCATTGCCTCCATGTGATTCGGGACTGTACCCAAAGACCACCGTTTTGCATGCCCTCATGGACGTGGTAAGGTGGAGATCAAAGCACAGTGGGAATCACACAAGACTCTATGACGATCTCGGGTCTACAGACTAACCTGCACAAGTGTCACCTGAGAACTGCCATCTGACGTGAGGTATAATACCATCTGGGAGTTCTCGGCGAGTCCGTCCAGTGTACCCAGTCTCCACTGAGCACCCGTATACCATCTCTGATGTCAAACACCAATGGATATGGGATCATCCATCGCCCATCTCATGGGTCGAGAAGCGTATACGCTAGTCTACACTGGTATATCGATGCCCCGTCTCGATACACCCATGACTAGGGACCTTGAAGGATGTACTTATGGACTACCATGTCCCCACTAGTATGATCTACATCATAGTCCAGGCAGTCAAGTACACATCCTAAGGGCTTTACCAACATGTAACTATAAGACAGTTTAAAGAGACTAGTATATACGTTAAGATAAAGAGTAACCAGATAGCATACTATCATATCGAGCAAGAAAGTCATCTCTATATATGTCCAAGCATCCAATATAATATACATCATCTATAAAATACTGGCCTCTAGGGCATACATACAACTAACAATCTCCCACTTGCACTAGGGCCAGCTGCTGCAGTATCGCATACCGAGCATCCCGAAGAGTCTCTCAAACTGTATCTGGGGAATGGCCTTCGTGAGTGGATCCCCCGTATTGTTCTTCGTGTCAACCCTCCTGACCTCGATCTCCCGGCGATCAACTATCTCCCGGATCAGGTGATACCGCCTCAGAATATGCCTGGATTGCTGATGGGACCTAGGTTCCTTGGCCAAAGCCACCGCTCCATTGTTATCACAATACAAAGGTATTGGATGCTCAATGGATGGAACCACTCCATGTTCAGTAATGAACTTCTTGATCCAGACTGCCTCTTTAGCAGCATCGTTGGCAGCGATGTATTCAGCCTCCATCATCGAGTCTGCCACGGTTTCCTGCTTGGAACTCTTCCAGCTAACCGCCCCTCCGTAAAGGGTAAAGACAAATCCCGACTGCGACTTAGAGTCGTCCTTATCACTCTGGAAGCTCGAATCGGTAAAGGACTCCACTTGGAGTTCTCCGTTACCATACACCAAGAACATATCTCTAGTCCTTCGCAAGTACTTGAGAATGTTCTTCACAGCTGTCCAGTGACTCTCTCCAGGATCTGCTTGATACCGATTCACTACACTTAGTGAGTATGCAACATCGGGTCTGGTACATAGCATCGCATACAAGATATAGCCTACTGCCGAAGCATAGGGTATCCCTTGCATGCGAGCTCTCTCCAAATCAGTCTTGGGAGACATCTCTTTGGAGAGAGTGAGTCCAGAGATCGTGGGTTGGTTCCCACGCTTGGATTCTTCCATACTAAACCTTTTTAGTATGGTGTCAATGTACCTGGATTGGGACAATCCCAATATCCGTTTGGATCTATCTCTATAGATCCTAATTCCCAATATGCAGGAGACATCACCAAGATCTTTCATTGAGAATCTTTGTGACAAGAAGAGCTTGACCGATTGCAGCATAGGAATATCATTTCCTATCAAGAGTATGTCGTCCACGTACAATACGAGGAAGACAACCTTACTCTCTGCCACCTTCTTGTAAATACAAGGTTCATCTGGGTTTTTGACGAAATCAAACTCTTTGATAACGACGTCAAAGCAGATGTTCCAACTCCGCGATGCTTGCTTTAATCCATAAATGGATTTAAGCAGCTTGCACACCTTCCCGCTGCTCCCACTGTCTACGAAGCCCTCTGGCTGAGTCATGTACACGCACTCTTCTAAATCACCGTTTAGAAAGGCGGTCTTAACATCCATTTGCCAGATTTCGTAGTCATGATATGCAGCGATGGCAAGCATGATTCAGATGGATTTAAGCATAGCCACTGGAGAAAAGGTTTCGTCATAGTCCACACCTGTTCTTTGACGAAAACCTTTTGCAACAAGTCTAGCTTTGAAAGTCTCCACTTTCCCATCTACACCAAGTTTCTTCTTGAAGATCCACTTGCTCCCAATGGGTTTTACCCCTTCAGGAGCAACATCCAAAGTCCATACTTTGTTGGTGTACATGGATTCCATCTCGGACTGCATAGCATCCAGCCATTTCACTGAGTCCCTACTCGTGATGGCCTGCTCGAAGCTAGTTGGGTCATCATCCTCCATGATGCAATCCTCGCTCCCACCATCCATGAGAAAACCGTAGTATCTCTCAGGTTGGCGAGGAACCCTACTAGATCGGCGGAGCGGCTGAGGTTCATTGGGAGCTACTGAATCTTCTGGTTCCACTAAATCTTCAGTTACGGTTTGTGTATCTGGAACTTCTTCCAGCTCTACCACTTTGCCACTAATTTCTTTTTCAAGGAATTCCTTTTCTAAAAAGGTGGCATGTTGAGCAACAAACACTTTTTGTTCCTCACTGTGGTAGAATAAATACACATATGAGTTCTTTGGATATCCCACAAACTTGTAAAGAACTGACCGTGCCTCGAGCTTGTCCGGATTTTGTCTTTTGACATAGGCTGGACAACCCCATATCTTAACTCGCTTAAGATATGGCCTCTTCCCACTCCATATCTCATATGGTGTGGTAGGTACAGATTTAGATGGAACTTGATTCAATAGGTATGCTGCTGTCTCCAGCGCATATCCCCAGAAGGAAATAGGTAACTCAGCTGTGCTCATCATAGAGCGCACCATATCTAATAGGGTGCGATTCCTCCGTTCCGATACACCGTTGTGCTGTGGTGTATATGGAGGAGTCAGCTGAGAGAGAATCCCATTCTCTTTTAGGAAGTCCAGGAAGACATTGCTCAAGTATTCATCTCCTCGATCAGATCGAAGGATTTTAATACTTTTTCCGGTTTGCTTCTCGACTTCTTGTTTATATTCTTCAAATTTCTCAAAAGCTTCTGATTTGTGTTTCATCAGGAACACATATCCGAATCTAGAGAGATCGTCAGTGAATGTAATGAAGTACGAAGAACCATCCCTGGCATGTGTAGACATGGGACCGCATACATCACTATGTATCAGTCCCAAGAGTTCGGTAACTCTTTCTCCGTGTCCCGTAAACGGAGTTTTGGTCATCTTGCCTTTAAGACATGACTGGCAAGTGTCATAGGATGAAAATTCAAACGGATTTAAATATCCATCTTTATGCAACTTAGCTAGTCGTGTCGCATTGATGTGACCCAGTCTACAATGCCATAAGAAGGATTCGTTCAGTTCAGAACTCTTCCTCTTGTGTGTGTTTGTTATGCTCAGAACTATTGATTGATTTAGAACATAAATGCCATTGCACAACGTGCCTGATCCAACCAACTTTTGGTTATGGAAAATGTTCATAACATTGTCCTGTAATACAAAATTATATCCCTCTTTACTTAATAAAGAAACCGATATAATGTTGCATATCAGGTTCGGCATGTAATAGCATTCGTTCAGAACCAATGTATTACCAGTCGGTAATACAAGGTGATATTCCCCGACAGTCTTAGCTGCAACAATTGCACCATTTCCAACTCTAATGTCTTTATCACCTTCTCCAAGTTCTCTACCTTTCCTTAACCCCTGTAACTGATTACATATATGGGATCATGACCCGGTATCTAATACCCAGGACGTAGAGCAAATAGAGAAACAGTTCTCAGTAACGAACACACCCGAAGAAAATGCATCATCATGTACTTTCTTCATTCGGGTGGCATGGGAATCCTGGTATTCCCCTATGTCCTGTTCATTCCTATAACTCTTATAAGAAAGAACGGAACCAACGTTCCCCAACACAGTATAACATGCGGGTTCGGTCAATACATCCATATTATTATCTTGATTAGGGCATGAAATGGTCGCTACCTGGAGAGAGAGAGAAGAAAACACTTTAGCGTATGCTCGTGCAAGATCAGATTGGTTATTATCTTATCTAATCAGGATGGCTCCCACTGCTTTTTATCAAATCTTCCTTCAAACCCTAAAAGGAAAGATTAGCCGGGATTAATTACACATTACAAGTTCGCCAATCTTTCAGCCATGCCCGTGTCGGTACTTTGAGGGAGGTCCCCCGTGCTTTCGCACGAACCTAATTAATGTAAACCTCGTTTTCCCAGAGGTGTAACCTCGTTAACACCTTTCTAGACACCTACTTGATCGGCTAATTGTAATGTGTAAAACTCTCCCATAAGTAACTCTTACTCGCAGCGGGTATCGGGATCCAACTATCTCATAGAAGGTATGCAATCTCATTGCAAATTTCAACACTTGAAATTCCCGATAATGCTTTTGTCCCAAACGATCTATGACCTTGACAAGGTCAACAAACCATAGACCGTAAGTCAAGTTCAACCCGTCATTTCTTGATTAAATTAAACCCACCCGCACGACCCTTGACAAGGTCAACAAGGCCGTACGACTACCCTAACTCAATCTGCATCATATGCATAAGCAGATAAATACTGGTTTGCTACCGTACACTGCGCCTTGACAAGGTCAACAAATGCAGCACGAATACTAAACAAGACTTATCTGAAATGACGGAGGGCTACGACAGGTTTTTCTGAAAACCTATTGCGTAATGAACTTGATATCGTTGTAGAATCAAATGAAGTTTTGAAATGGAATGATTTTGAGGCTTTTCTAGTTTTGCTAAAGGGGTCACTCCCTGTGAAGGGATCGTCGGCCCTTTCCTCGTCGAATGAGGTGCGGGATATATCATATATATCACTGTGCAAAGCAGAAACTATAGAAGCAATCAAAAGTCAAACCGAGTGTGTAGCATCTGCCAGTTATTGCTAAAGGAGTCACTCCCGGTGAAGGGATCTCGGCCCTTTCTTCATCGAATAAGGTGCAGGATATATCACATATACCGCTATGCAAAGAAAGAACTGTAGCTACCTGTTTTATTTAAAATTTGATTCTACAACATCTTAGGTTTCTTTTCATTCATTAATCACATTAATGAAGTCCCATCATTTAAGTCACCTAAACATCACAGATAAATAGGACGTACACTTATGCCATCCGCATTCGTCTCGATGTCCCCTCGTGCACCGTTAGGTTAGGTAACTAACGACAGAGCAGGGCAGGGCTAGTGCGGGTGCAAAACATAAGTAACGTCTATATAATATATCATATATATACTATATAAAGTATCTATCACAGAACATCACATGATTACATCACAGATATCGCAGCAGAAAATATCATATGAAATATTGGATATAGTAGGACGTCCGTGTTTTTAATATGAGCTAGTATAAAACACGGATTCCACGGTCGTGATGAATAGACAATCCCACACCCCTAGACCCCTACGAGAGCGGCAAGCAACCCTACCAATTCTAGGGTTAGGAGACCCGGACTCGACTCCTCGAGTTGGTCTCCCACTGGACCCTAGAACCCGGTTACTTGTGCTCCACTCCTTGGGTCTATCCTAATGCAGAAAAGTAAATAATATACAAAAGGTGACAGCTTCCGCAACCTGGAAGTGCCCCAAATAAAAGAATATTACATACAAGTTTTTACATGAATGAAAATGAAAAACACTCATCTCACATAAAAACCCCCGGCTATTCAAACACGACGATCCAATATAACATATCCAGCAACACATAACATCACATGTCATCAATGTAAGTAAATATGCGCATCCCAATTGTCGTTGACATATAGCAACGAAACCGGCGATATCACATATTACACTTACGGTCACAGAAAAGAAAGTGTAAAACTACAACAGTTGGAATCCATAAACCTTTTAGACATCACATGCCTAATCAAATGAAATACTTAGACATCACATGCCTAACAGTTATAAACCCCGCATTTTAGTCTCATTATCGAAAACTCTTTTCAATATCAAGTGAAACTAAACCGCTAGATTTATAACATTCATTCAGTTATCTCATAACTGTTTGTGAATTCCAATTATTGTATCCCATTCCGGATAAATAGAATATATTAAACTTTCCGATCGAACGTTTGAACACCCAAGTTTTCCCGAAACCGTTCAACACATGAAATAGGTTCAAAGACATTCACTTCATGCCTCAGTACCAACGGTCCAGCCGTAGAAGGGTCAAGCCAACGCCTCACATGTGGCACGCCGTACTTCCCCAAACCCGAAGGTTCAAAGGGCAGTTCAAGACGGTCATATAATCGAGTTAAGGTTTGTTGTCTTCTAGAGAGACCATCGCGTTACTTGCACTACTCAGAACGTCCTTAAACCACAGAAAAATCCAACACTTGGATATTTTCCGGCAGGGGAAAGATTGGGTATTTACATCCGGTCGAACTTTTTAACATATTCTAAAATTATCCGGAAACCACATAGACAAAGTCTGATAATCCAATCGAATCTGCGAACTCCCAAAACACCCCAGAAAATTCAACTCTTAAATAAATATTAAAAATTCCCATAAAACCCAGCACTGTAAAATAGGAATTACTGTGCAAATTTGGAGGGCTGACGTCATCATGTAGCCGCGGAACTGCCGCATAAGCTAGGCTTATGCCGCGGTTCCGCCGCAGGTTGGAGGCATCATTTGTCCAATTTTGCACTGTAATTCTTATAACTTCCTGCTGAATTTTTTAAGCATTTTTAATATGGAAAAAACCCAGTTTTTAGAAAAAGTCCAGAGAGCAAGTTTGGGATTAGGGTTTCGATTCGTTCGGATTTCAAACGTCGTCTACACTTCGCCTAAGGCTCTAGCTAGGCTCTGATACCACTGTAGGGTTTCTAGGCACACTATAGAGGTCTCACAAGGTATCAACCATGCTAATTTCAAATTTTTTGAGTGCCGAGAAACCCTAATACGGATCGTTAACTAGAATTTTAGGCGAAACATTAAACTAGTTAACGACTTAACTAAAAGTGAGAAGCTACAACCTTTGTAGATCCGGTTCTCCACTTCCTTAGCTCCACGTAGACGTCCTCTCGCTGTCCGTCTCGAATCCCGAATTCAAGCATCGGCTTCATCGGAGAAATGGGCGGGCAAGGTCGTCGGCTTCGTGCCGAAGATGATCTACGTCGAGGCTTCACAAGATCAAGCTCCGACTTCACTAAGTTGTGAAACTTATGAAGTAAACACCCTATACTACTTGGCAAGAGGTAGAGGGTGAAGAAATAGGAGGTGGGTTCACTTTAGAATTGGATTTCTCACTTGTTTACTCAAGATGCCATTAATGGTGGCAAGCTTTTTCTTGAACTCAAGAAGAAGAAGCAGATGAAAATGATTATGATAAGTTAATTTAAAATCCAAAAGAAATGAATACTTATCATAATATGAACTATGGTTATGTGTAGAGAATTGACTAAGGTTAGATGAATGGTTAGGGTTAAGCATGAAGACAAAATGGTCACTTTGGTCAAAGTTTCATGAAGCTTCAACAAGCTTCATGATAAAAAGAAACCATCTTGTTTTCTTTTATCCATTTAAATAAATAAAGAATGGATAAATAAATGAGTGAATAAATCAATACCCTAACCATTATCATAACCATGGTTTAATTCTTTACACTTAACCAAATGAGCAAGTATCATCAAACATGATACAAACATGTGCACAAAAGTATATCACATATACAACTTGCACATCAAGTGAGAATATCCATTTAAAGTGAACCAATACTATTTAATGCAAAGTAATATATCAAATATATAATTATACATTAAATCATTAAATCAACACTTGATTCAATGATCCGGTCATGTCTCACATAACCGACTAGTATCCAATGTATCGGCTTATCGAATCAATCCTTGATTCGATATCTAGGTTATATCACATATAACTAATCGATACATTCATCGCGAGAATGAAATACGGTATCACATACACGCATTATTCTCGGTCCTGCACATATCTCATATGCGCTCCTATTTCGTTTCGCTTGAGCCAGGAAACCTCTGTGTAGGACTCTAAAGACTCGTCAATACGCCGGCAGCAGATGATGATCATATCAAGCACCCAAAAGCCGCAAGCGGTCTGCTAAACGTAACGACCATCCGGGTATTGAGCGATCAGAAGATCGACGAGCAAGCCCGCTCACACTCCTGTGAATCCAACCAGTAACACTTACCGTACAGTCCGGTCTGTTCGTCTGATATGTCGCATATCAAGTCTAGGGGTGGTAAATGTCAGACCCCAATAACCGATAAGTCATGCCGATATGAGGCTCATAACGGGTCGAGAAACTACTGGTAACACTTACCAGCAAATCTCTGATCAGCCCTGGCCAGGGACTTCCCTGTTACGGCCAATCGAGCACTGCACAATATCAACCCCCAATACCGGGAGAGACGAAACCCCTCCTATCGCTCATTGCCTCCATGTGACTCGGGACTGTACCCAAAGACCACCGTTTTGCACGCCCTCATGGACGTGGTAAGGTGGAGATCAAAGCACAGTGGGAATCACACAAGACTCTATGACGATCTCGGGTCTACAGACTAACCTGCACAAGTGTCACTTGAGAACTGCCATCTGACGTGAGGTATAATACCATCTGGGAGTTCTCGGTGAGTCCGTCCAGTGTACCCAGTCTCCACTGAGCACCCGTATACCATCTCTGATGTCAAACACCAATGGATATGGGATCATCCATCGCCCTTCTCATGGGTCGAGAAGCGTATACGCTAGTCTACACTAGTATATCGATGCCCCGTCTCGATACACCCACGACTAGGGACCTTGAAGGATGTACTTATGGACTACCATGTCCGCACTAGTATGATCTGCATCATAGTCCAGGCAGTCAAGTACACATCCTAAGGGCTTTACCAACATGTAACTATAAGACAGTTTAAAGAGACTAGTATACACGTTAAGATAAAGAGTAACCCGATAGCATACTATCATATCGAGCAAGAAAGTCATCTCTATATATGTCCAAGCATCCAATATAATATACATCATCTGTACAATACTGGCCACTAGGGCATACATACAACTAACAATCTCCCACTTGCACTAGGGCCAGCTGCTGCAGTATCGCATATCGAGCATCCTGAAGAGTCTCTCAAACTGTATCTGGGGAATGGCCTTCGTGAGTGGATCCGCCGTGTTGTTCTTCGTGTCAACCCTCCTGACCTCGATCTTCCGGCGATCAACTATCTCCCGGATCAGGTGATACCGCCTCAGAATATGCCTGGAGACCTGGGTTCCTTGGCCAAAGCCACCGCTCCATTGTTATCGCAATACAAAGTTATTGGATGCTCAATGGATGGAACCACTCCAAGTTCAGAAATGAACTTCTTGATCCAGACAGCCTCTTTAGCCGCATCGTTGGCAGCGATGTATTCAGCCTCCATCGTCGAGTCTGCCACAGTTTCCTGCTTGGAACTCTTCCAGCTAACCGCCCCTCCGTAAAGGGTAAAGACAAATCCCGACTGCGACTTAGAGTTGTCCTTATCACTCTGGAAGCTCGAATCGGTAAAGGACTCCACTTGGAGTTCTCCGTTACCATACACCAAGAACATATCTCTAGTCCTTCGCAAGTACTTGAGAATGTTCTTCACAGCTGTCCAGTGACTCTCTCCAGGATCTGCTTGATACCGACTCACTACACTTAGTGAGTATGCAACATCGGGTCTGGTACATAGCATCGCATACATGATAGAGCCTACTGCCGAAGCATAGAGTATCCTTTGCATGCGAGCTCTCTCCAAATCAGTCTTGGAAGACATCTCTTTGGAGAGAGTGAGTCCAGAGATCGTGGGTTGGTTCCCACGCTTGGATTCTTCCATACTAAACCTTTTTAGTATGGTGTCAATGTACCTGGATTGGGACAATCCCAATATCCGTTTGGATCTATCTCTATAGATCCTAATTCCCAATATGCAGGAGGCATCACCAAGATCTTTCATTGAGAATCTTTGTGACAAGAAGAGCTTGACCGATTGCAGCATAGGAATATCATTTCCTATCAAGAGTATGTCGTCCACGTACAATACGAGGAAGACAACCTTACTCTCTGCCACCTTCTTGTAAATACAAGGTTCATCTGGGTTTTTGACGAAATCAAACTCTTTGATAACGACGTCAAAGCAGATGTTCCAACTCCGCGATGCTTGCTTTAATCCATAAATGGATTTAAGCATCTTGCACACCTTCCCGCTGCTCCCACTGTCTACGAAGCCTTCTGGCTGAGTCATGTACACACACTCTTCTAAATCACCGTTTAGAAAGGCGGTCTTAACATCCATTTGCCAGATTTCGTAGTCATGATATGCAGCGATGGCAAGCATGATTCGGATGGATTTAAGCATAGCCACTGGAGAAAAGGTTTCGTCATAGTCCACACCTGGTCTTTGACGAAAACCTTTTGCAACAAGTTTAGCTTTGAAAGTCTCCACTTTCCCATCTACACCAAGTTTCTTCTTGAAGATCCACTTGCTCTCAATGGGTTTTACCCCTTCAGGAGCAACATCCAAAGTCCATACTTTGTTGGTGTACATGGATTCCATCTCGGACTGCATAGCATCCAGCCATTTCACTGAGTCCCTACTCGTGATGGCCTGCTCAAAGCTAGTTGGGTCATCATCCTCCATGATGCAATCCTCGCTCCCACCATCCATGAGAAAACCGTAGTATCTCTCAGGTTGGCGAGGAACCCTACTAGATCGGCGGAGCGGCTGAGGTTCATTGGGAGCTACTGAATCTTCTGGTTCCACTAAATCTTCAGTTACGGTTTGTGTATCTGGAACTTCTTCCAGCTCTACCACTTTGCCACTAATTTCTTTTTCAAGGAATTCCTTTTCTAAAAAGGTGGCATGTTGAGCAACAAACACTTTTTGTTCCTCACCGTGGTAGAATAAATACACATATGAGTTCTTTGGATATCCCACAAACTTGCAAAGAACTGACCGTGCCTCGAGCTTGTCCGGATTTTGTCTTTTGACATAGGCTGGACAACCCCATATCTTAACTCGCTTAAGATATGGCCTCTTCCCACTCCATATCTCATATGGTGTGGTAGGTACAGATTTAGATGGAACTTGATTCAATAGGTATGCTGCTGTCTCCAGCGCATATCCCCAGAAGGAAATAGGTAACTCAGCTGTGCTCATCATAGAGCGCACCATATCTAATAGGGTGCGATTCCTCCGTTCCGATACACCGTTGTGCTGTGGTGTATAGGGAGGAGTCAGCTGAGAGAGAATCCCATTATCTTTTAGGAAGTCCAGGAAGTCATTGCTCAAGTATTCACCTCCTCGATCAGATCGAAGGATTTTAATACTTTTTCCGGTTTGGTTCTCGACTTCTTGTTTATATTCTTTAAATTTCTCAAAAGCTTCTGATTTGTGTTTCATCAGGAACACATATCCGAATCTAGAGAGATCGTCAGTGAATGTAATGAAGTACGAAGAACCATCCCTGGCATGTGTAGACATGGGACCGCATACATCACTATGTATCAGTCCCAAGAGTTCGGTAACTCTTTCTCCGTGTCCCGTAAACGGAGTTTTGGTCATCTTGCCTTTGAGACATGACTGGCAAGTGTCATAGGATGAAAATTCAAACGGATTTAAATATCCATCTTTATGCAACTTAGCTAGTCGTGTCGCATTGATGTGACCCAGTCTACAATGCCACAAGAAGGATTCGTTCAGTTCAGAACTCTTCCTCTTGTGTGTGTTTGTTATGCTCAGAACTGTTGATTGATTTAGAACATAAATGCCATTCCACAACGTGCCTGATCCAACCAACTTTTGGTTATGGAAAATGTTCATAACATTGTCCTGTAATACAAAATTATATCCCTCTTTACTTAATAAAGAAACCGATATAATGTTGCATATCAGGTTCGGCATGTAATAGCATTCGTTCAGAACCAATGTATTACCAGTCGGTAATACAAGGTGATATTCCCCGACAGTCTTAGCTGCAACAATTGCACCATTTCCAACTCTAATGTCTTTATCACCTTCTCCAAGTTCTCTACCTTTCCTTAGCCTATGTAACTGATTACATATATGGGATCATGACCCGGTATCTAATACCCAGGACGTAGAGCAAATAGAGAAACAGTTCTCAGTAACGAACACACCCGAAGAAAATGCATCATCATGTACTTTCTTCATTCGGGTGGCATGGGAATCCTGGTATTCCCCATTGTCCTGTTCATTCCTATAACTCTTATAAGAAAGAACGGAACCAACGTTCCCCAGCACAGTATAACATGCGGGTTTGGTCAATACATCCATATTATTATCTTGATTAGGGCATGAAATGGTCGCTACCTGGAGAGAGAGAGAGAAGAAAACACTTTAGCGTATGCTCGTGCAAGATCAGATTGGTTATTATCTTATCTAATCAGGATGGCTCCCACTGCTTTTTATCAAATCTTCCTTCAAACCCTAAAAGGAAAGATTAGCCGGGATTAATTACACACTACAAGTTCGCCAATCTTTCAGCCATTCCAGTGTCGGTACTTTGAGGGAGGTCCCCCGTGCTTTCGCACGAACCTAATTAATGTAAACCTCGTTTTTCCAGAGGCGTAACCTCGTTAACACCTTTCTAGACACCTACTTGATCGGCTAATTGTAATGTGTAAAACTTTCCCAGGAGTAACTCTTACTCGCAGCGGGTATCGGGATCCAACTATCTCATAGAAGGTATGCAATATCATTGCAAATTTCAACACTTGAAATTCCCGATAATGCTTTTGTCCCAAACGATCTATGACCTTGACAAGGTCAACAAACCATAGACCGTAAGTCAAGTTCAACCCGTCATTTCTTGATTAAATTAAACCCACCCGCACGACCCTTGACAAGGTCAACAAGGCCGTACGACTACCCTAACTCAATCTGCATCATATGCATAAGCAGATAAATACTGGTTAGCTACCGTACACTGCGCCTTGACAAGGTCAACAAATGCAGCACGAATACTAAACAGGACTTATCTGAAATGACGGAGGGCTACGACAGGTTTTTCTGAAAACCTATTGCGTAATGAACTTGATATCGTTGTAGAATCAAATGAAGTTTTGAAATGGAATGATTTTGAGGCTTTTCTAGTTTTGCTAAAGGGGTCACTCCCTGTGAAGGGATCGTCGGCCCTTTCCTCGTCGAATGAGGTGCGGGATATATCATATATATCACTGTGCAAAGCAGAAACTATAGAAGCAATCAAAAGTCAAACCGAGTGTGTAGCATCTGCCAGTTATTGCTAAAGGAGTCACTCCCGGTGAAGGGATCTCGGCCCTTTCCTCATCGAATAAGGTGCAGGATATATCACATATACCGCTATGCAAAGCAAGAACAGTAGCTACCTGTTTTATTTAAAATTTGATTCTATAACATCTTAGGTTTCTTTTCATTCATTAATCACATTAATGAAGTCCCATCATTTAAGTCACCTAAACATCACAGATAAATACGACGTACACTTATGCCATCCGCATTCGTCTCGATGTCCCCTCGTGCACCGTTAGGTTAGGTAACTAACGACAGAGCAGGGCAGGGCTAGTGCGGGTGCAAAACATAAGTAACGTCTATATAATATATCATATATATACTATATAAAGTATCTATCACAGAACATCACATGATTACATCACAGATATCGCAGCAGAAAATATCATATGAAATATTGGATATAGTAGGACGTCCGTGTTTTTAATATGAGCCAGTATAAAACACGGATTCCACGGTCGTGATGAATAGCCAATCCCACACCCCCAGACCCCTACGAGAGCGGCAAGCAACCCTACCAATTCTAGGGTTAGGAGACCCGGACTCGACTCCTCGAGTTGGTCTCCCACTGGACCCTAGAACCAGGTTACTTGTGCTCCCCTCCTTGGGTCTATCTTAATGCAGAAAAGTAAATAATATACAAAAGGTGACAGCTTCCGCAACCTGGAAGTGCCATGAATGAAAAGGAAAAACACTCATCTCACATAAAAACCCCCGGCTATTCAAACACGACGATCCAATATAACATATCCAGCAACACATAACATCACATGTCATCAACGTAAGTAAATATGCGCATCCCAATTGTCGTTGACATATAGCAACGAAACCGGCGATATCACATATTACACTTACGGTCACAGAAAAGAAAGTGTAAAACTACAACAGTTGGAATCCGCAAACCTTTTAGACATCACATGCCTAATCAAATGAAATACTTAGACATCACATGCCTAACAGTTATAAACCCCGCATTTTAGTCTCATTATCGAAAACTCTTTTCAATATCAAGTGAAACTAAACCGCTAGATTTATAACATTCATTCAGTTATCTCATAACTGTTTGTGAATTCCAATTATTGTATCCCATTCCGGATAAATAGAATATATTAAACTTTCCGATCGAACGTTCGAACACCCAAGTTTTCCCGAAACCGTTCAACACATGAAATAGGTTCAAAGACATTCACTTCATGCCTCAGTACCAACGGTCCAGCCGTAGAAGGGTCAAGCCAACGCCTCACATGTGGCACGCCGTACTTCCCCAAACCCGAAGGTTCAAAGGGCAGTTCAAGACGGTCACATAATCGAGTTAAGGTTTGTTGTCTTCTAGAGAGACCATCGCGTTACTTGCACTACTCAGAACGTCCTTAAACCACAGAAAAATCCAACACTTGGATATTTTCCGGCAGGGGAAAGATTGGGTATTTACATCCGGTCGAACTTTTTAACATATTCTAAAATTATCCGGAAACCACATAGACAAAGTCTGATAATCCGATCGAATCTGCGAACTCCGAAAACACCCCAGAAAATTCAACTCTTGAATAAATATTAAAAATTCCCATAAAACTCAGCACTGTAAAATAGGAATTACTGTGCAAATTTGGAGGGCTGACGTCATCATGTAGCCGCGGAACCGCCGCAGGTTGGAGGCATCATTTGTCCAATTTTGCATCGTAATTCTTATAACTTCCTGGTGAATTTTTTAAGCATTTTTAATATGGAAAAAACCCAGTTTTTAGAAAAAGTCCAGAGAGCAAGTTTGGGATTAGGGTTTCGATTCGTTCGGATTTCAAACGTCGTCTACACTTCGCCTAAGGCTCTAGCTAGGCTATGATACCACTGTAGGGTTCCTAGGCACACTATAGAGGTCTCACAAGGCATCAACCATGCCAATTTCAAATTTTGTGAGTGCCGAGAAACCCTAATACGGATCGTTAACTAGAATTTTAGGCGAAACATTAAACTAGTTAACGACTTAACTAAAAGTGAGAAGCTACAACCTTTGTAGATCCGGTTCTCCACTTCCTTAGCTCCACGTAGACGTCCTCTCGCTGTCCGTCTCGAATCCCGAACTCAAGCATCGGCTTCATCGGAGAAATGGGCGGGCAAGGTCGTCGGCTTCGTGCCGAAGATGATCTACGTCGAAGCTTCACAAGATCAAGCTCCGACTTCACTAAGTTGTGAAACTTGTGAAGTAAACACCCTATACTACTTGGCAAGAGGTAGAGGGTGAAGAAATAGGAGGTGGGTTCAGTTTAGAATTGGATTTCTCACTTGTTTACTCAAGATGCTATTAATGGTGGCAAGCTTTTTCTTGAACTCAAGAAGAAGAAGAAGATGAAAATGATTATGATAAGTTAATTTAAAATCCAAAAGAAATGAATACTTATCATAATATGAACTATGGTTAGGTGTAGAGAATTGACTAAGGTTAGATGAATGGTTAGGGTTAAGCATGAAGACAAAATGGTCACTTTGGTCAAAGCTTCATGAAGCTTCAACAAGCTTCATGAAGCTTCAACAAGCTTCATGATAAAAAGAAACCATCTTGTTTTCTTTTATCCATTTAAATAAATAAAGAATGGATAAATAAATGAGTGAATAAATCAAAACCCTAACCATTATCATAACCATGGTTTAATTCTTTACACTTAACCAAATGAGCAAGTATCATCAAACATGATACAAACATGTGCACAAAAGTATATCACATATACAACTTGCACATCAAGTGAGAATATCCATTTAAAGTGAACCAATACTAGTTAATGCAAAGTAATATATCAATTATATAATTATACATTAAATCATTAAATCAACACTTGATTCAATGATCCGGTCATGTCTCACATAACCGACTAGTATCCAATGTATCGGCTTATCGAATCAATCCTTAATTCGATATCTAGGTTATATCGCATATAACCAATCGATACATTCATCGCGAGAATGAAATACGGTATCACATACACGCATTATTCTCGGTCCTGCACATATCTCATATGCTCTCCTATTTCGTTTCGCTTGAGCCAGGAAACCTCTGTGTAGGACTCTAAAGACTCGTCAATACGCCGGCAGCAGATGATGATCATATCAAGCACCCACAAGCCGCAAGCGGTCTGCTAAACGTAACGGCCATCCGGGTATTGAGCGATCAGAAGATCGACGAGCAAGCCCGCTCACACTCCTGTGAATCCAACCAGTAACACTTACCGTACAGTCCGGTCTGTTCTTCTGATATGTCGCATATCATGTCTAGGGGTGGTAAACGTCAGACCCCAATAACCGATAAGTCGTGCCGATATAAGGCTCATAACGGGTCGAGAAACTACTGGTAACACTTACCAGCAAATCTCTGATCAGCCCTGGCCAGGGACTTCCCTGTTACGGCCAATCGAGCACTGCGCAACATCAACCCCCAATACCGGGAGAGACGAAACCCCTCCTATCGCTCATTGCCTCCATGTGACTCGGGACTGTACCCAAAGAACACCGTTTTGCATGCCCTCATGGACGTGGTAAGGTGGAGATCAAAGCACAGTGGGAATCACACAAGACTCTATGACGATCTTGGGTCTACAGACTAACCTGCACAAGTGTCACCTGAGAACTGCCATCTGACGTGAGGTATAATACCATCTGGGAGTTCTCGGCGAGTCCGTCCAGTGTACCCAGTCTCCACTGAGAACCCGTATACCATCTCTGATGTCAAACACCAATGGATATGGGATCATCCATCGCCCATCTCATGGGTCGAGAAGCGTATACGCTAGTCTACACTGGTATATCGATGCCCCGTCTCGATACACCCACGACTAGGGACCTTGAAGGATGTACTTATGGACTACCATGTCCGCACTAGTATGATCTGCATCATAGTCCAGGCAGTCAAGTACACATCCTAAGGGCTTTACCAACATGTAACTATAAGACAGTTTAAAGAGACTAGTATACACGTTAAGATAAAGAGTAACCAGATAGCATACTATCATATCGAGCGAGAAAGTCAACTCTATATATGTCCAAGCATCCAATATAATATACATCATCTGTACAATACTGGCCTCTAGGGCATATATACAACTAACAAGAATGAGGTGCAGGATATTCTAAACTGAATACCGCGATGCAAAGCAAAAAGAAATCGACTATAGTGAAGTTATTACCCTGACGCAAAACTCTGTCCAAGGGGTCACTCCCGGTGAAGGGATCTCGGCCCTTACCTTGTTGACTCAGGTGCTGGATATTTATAACCGAATACCACTGTGCAAAACAAAAGAGAACGTCCTTGTAATAACAGCCTTTTGAAAAATGTTCCAACAACATCAAACATGTTTGTTTAGCTTGCATTGATCCGAATCAATGCAGTCCCATCAATTGATCACACCAATAAAGAACGAAAATACGATGTACGTGTATGCCATCCGCATTCGCCACTGGGTCCCGTCATCACCCGTTAGGTTACTTAACTAACGACAGAGCGGGGACTGGACTAGCGTGGATGTAAAACATATACAACATCTACTAGTATATATATCAATATATAATAATCGCTCATGGCATGATAAATGCAATATCACAGAAATGTAATAAGCATCACAGAACAATACAGATAATCTGGGATCTCCGGGTTTCCTTTGAACCGCAAGTGAAACCCGATATTCCTCTGGTCATGTGGATAGCCTGTGCAATGAAATCCTAGACCCCTACGGGTACGACAAGTTACCCGCCAAAACCTGAAGCGAGGCAGCCCCTTTCAACAAAGTGAATGGACCATCCAGCACTTCACGGAATTCGGTAACTTGAGTACCCCTCCTTGGGTCAATGTAACAACCCCAAATTTCCTATACAAATTTTTTCAAAATATTTTTTCAAAAACCCATAAAGGGGTATTTATTGCCTGAGCACAAGACTTAAGTAATTATTTTGTTTTTAATTACAAGTTACAAGAATGTAATAACTCCATTTTTAGTGTACAAGAAATTACTTTAAATTTAATGTATACTTAGAGTATTTACTCTTACTGCTATCATTTTAAGTAATTAATTCACACCATAATTACAAGAAGGAGCTTGTGGCTCATTGGTAATACCTTACATTGCTGAACCAAGCCACCAGAGTTCAAATCCCCTGCCACACATTATTTTTAATATTTATTTTGTTTTAAATCTTTTAGAAGCCCAACAGTCCACGCACCATAACTCCCAAAATTCCTACTGAACCTGAAAATCTAAAAATACCAGAAGCCACACCTGATGACCCCCCACCCCCTGGCACCCCGACTCGGCCGGCGGACCGGCCGACTCGGGCCGGCACCGCCGGCCGGACGGCCGAGTCGTCAAGTAAAAAGTTGTGACTTTTCACTTGCCCAACTCCCCTGCACACTCCATTTAATGGGATCGGTTCCAGAGAACTAAATATACCCTATTTACTCCAATTTTAATGATTTTTATACATTTTTATATTTTTTTATTAAAAACCCTTCATCTACCCTAACCCTATAAATACCACCCCTACCCTCTACCCTTTCACCCCAAAATTCTGAGCCCACTCTCTCAAAAGATTTCCAAGAATCGTATACTTTGAAAAGGAGCTCGAGGCGAAGCTCCGACGAATTCTGTTCATCACAGAATACTGCATTTTATACCGCCCATTCTTACGCTCGGTTGTTTATAGGTAGGTGCTTTTAATCCGTGTTTGTTACATATTTGCAGGATACAGGTTCTCGGTTCTAAAACGGTGAAATTTATGGAAAACATGACAAAATCCGGGTTCCTGCCAACCACTGAGAAAACACGGTCTCCGCTCGTCATCCGTATGTTGCCAGATACCAGTTTAGGAAGACAAAATGTCAAATCAATGTCACCTTCATGCACAAGGCTCAATGGCAACAACAAGTTCCAAGAAATCTACGCGGAGCTCGAGGCAATCATGACAAAAGACATCCACAAAAAGTCCACCTTTCCTCAACAGAAATTCTGGAAGAATTGTGAATGTATTTTCAGAAAATACATATACCAGACAACAAAGGACAAGAAACGAGGGAAGCACAGAAAATCAGAGCCCCTAATCCCACTATAGGGCCGCGGATCCGCGGCCAATAGGGGGTATTGGCGGCGGATCCGCGGCCGTACGGCCTCGACAGAGCATCATTTTTCAGGGGTATTTGGGTCTTTTTACATATGTTCTGATGGTTGCCCTAGATTTCCATTCTCCAGCCTATAAATACAGCAGATTTGAGCTAAGCCAAGGGTCATTCTTTGGTTCCTCTTTCTTTTGTAGTTTTAGTTCTTTTTCTTCTTCTTCTTCATTCCGCTTCCATGAAATTGTAGTGAGAAGCTTTTTTGTGGATGTGAATAAAGATGAAGGTTTTTGTATTATCCTTTTTGTTTAGCTTCCCCCTTGAGCTCTCTACCTTAACTTGATCTTGCAACCTCTTAAGTGAGCTTGCAAGTTTAAGTTTTGGTCATTGGTCTCAAGGGGTTGTATCATTTCGTTCTCGCCTTAGCGCTTCAATTCACATGCGTTCTCTACCCTTCCCTTGATCTTGCAACCTCTTGATTGAGCTTGCAAGTTTAAGGGTTGGCTATTGATCCCATGCTTGTTTTGAGTTCTATGGTTCTTGTAATTACTTTCTTGCATTTTTCATTCTTGTCTTTTATTACTTGCAATTTATTTCCATGCACTTTAATTACTTGCAATTTTATTCATGCCTTTAATACTTGTAATCTTTTCTTTTCTTTGTTCTTTTCTTTTTTGTTCTCTCTTTTTGGTTCTCTTTTGTGAATGAATGTAATTATTGTTGTTAAAATAAAATACGGTATTATGAGTTAAGTTTTCCTTGCCCATTTCCTTTTCCCGTATTTTCCATTGAACTCCGCCCAAACCATACGCAAGTGCTCCGTTAGGCACCGTACCCTGACAAGGTAACGGTGATTCCTAACCGCGACCGGTTGCGTTCGGTTTGGCCGGAGGCGAAAGTAAGAGACAAGAACGGAAGGACAAGGGTAAATAAGCCGGATTCCACGAATACCGCGCTTAAATCCCCTAATCCACGTTGTTGCCAATTGCTTAGCTTCAATTGGTCAAGACTCGGCTCAAAGGTTTTGAGTACGGATTTCTTTAGCTTATAATCTCGTATCTTTTTCTTAACAACTTTATACTTGCAGATAAAACACATAGGTTAGAATCAAACACATACAGATTCTTTATTGACTCGTCTAAGATAAGAAGGTAAGATACCACCATCTCCCTGTGGACCGACCCGTGCTCAACCGGCTAGCTGCAAAGCGACACCGTCCTGATCGCGGTTACACTTAAATTCTTTGAACATCCGACACGCCAAAAGCGTGCGATCAAATGGCGCCGTTGCCGGGGAGACGGTAGCGTATTTTCTTTCTTGTTATTCGGGTTAATATTCTTTTTGTATATATTTATAAAAAAAAAAAATCTTTTTGTTATTTTTGATCATTTTTGTGGGCAAGTGTGCAGATTTTTGCGTATTTGCAAACTGCAATTGTGGGGAGCAAAGTGTGCATTCAAGGCAAAGGTGATTACGAAGTACAGTGCCAAAGATCCGGGTGGTTTGACCCGCGCAAGCGAACCTTTCAAGCTTACCGGATTTGATTCAACGGGGGTTTCCTAACCCAAAACTTAACGGTACGTATTTTACTAACACCTTCTTCTCAAATCCGACGCTTCCAATATACTATTCTTTTGCAGGATTCTTTGCAAGTTCGCTAGCAAACGCTAAAAATTGACTAACCCGTATTTGTTGCAGCGCCGCGCTTAAACTACAAAAAACGATTGTTTGATTCTTTATAGAATTTTTTGAATTGCGCATTGCATACATTAATACGGACTTAAGGGCAAGCGAACCCCACAAAATACGGTAAAGGATTTCATCACCTTTTCCGTGGCCCACAAATCACGAACTTGAGGATAACGTTTACCCGCACAAAATTTAAAAGAAACTAGACTTTAAGCCTTAAGGACTTCGCGCTCACTAGGAGAAGTTAACTGTGTTTAGAACCTTGCTTAACGGTATATTGTTTACGGGGTGTCTAGGAAAGTGTTAAAGGCGCAACCGCCGAAAGAGAAAGGGTTATTTAATTAAGGAACTTCGCGAAAGCGTTGGACAACCTCCCCTTATCTCTGCACTTACCTGGCCTCGTGATCAGTGTATCTTGAACCTGTTTCTCGACACAGTTTTACTTCGACAATCAAGTTCTGGAGCAGGTCTAGTTGACCTAGGTTAACCCTAGAACGATTAGGTGTGTGGTATTTTTTGTGTCGTGATTGTTTTTTTTCCATATTCTTTTTTGTGTATACTTCATTCTTTTGTTAATATATATAAAAAAAAACCACATTCTTTTTCCCCTCCTTTTCTCTACCTTTCTCTCTCTCTCTCTTCATATCATGGGTACTCCACCTCGCAAAACTCTTGCCGAACTTTGGTACCCACAACCAGACATTACTTCTTACGGTTCTTGCTTTGGCCGAACATCGAACGACCCCTCCATGCCAAAAATTTCATTGAGAGATCGGATAGACGCGTCTAGGACAAACAATTTGACTCCGCAATTCACTTCGTATCAACCATTTCAAACATTCACCCCTTCTTACGTTGATACCCCTTCTTCAAGTCATGTTGCAACTCCAAGACCCATGTCTATTGCAGAACGTATTGAACAATCCCGTAGCCGATCTTTCACTCCTTTCACCACTTCAAATTCTTGGGATCAACAATTCCAATCACCTTCCTATCTAAATGTTGATCCTGCTCCTGTCCAGCCATTCAATTCCTACCAATCCTACCCTACTTTTGCACCTTCCCTAGACATTGCATCAGAACCGCCATTTGGGAATTTTCAGTATCCAAACAACTTTGAATCTTCTACTGAAACCCCTTCACAACCAATGTCTAGTCTAGAACAGTCCTTGGAAGACTTTAGGGTAGCGTCAAGCCAACAGATGATGGATTTGAATGCGTCCATGGCCGCTCTCATACAACCTAGTGACCCGGTAGCTAGTTTTCAACTAGCTCCAACTTTTTCAATGTATGATGAGGCGGCAGGACAGGCTGTGAATTTGAGTGGAGAGAGTGAGATGTACCCCCTTCCAAATCAAACCTACCCATCACAAATTGAATCCCACACCTCCTGTTTTGAAAGTCTATCGAGTATCCCACATGATTTATCAATTGAAGATAGAATGATGAATGAGTTGTGCGACTTCGTAGTGTTTGATTTGCCCAATTGTGAAGGGTCCCTTCCAAGTGAAACCATACCTAATCCTTTTGACCTCTACACCTATATCTTAGAACCAGAATCGATTAATATCCATGCTTTTGATGAGGTGTCAGAGAATTTTGATTTTCACTTGATTGAGGATATTGACGCTGGGGATATTTTGGATGATGAACCCGTAGATTTGGCTGAGTTTGTCTCTTCAAATCATCATCCCGAGTCATTAGATGTTTTTCCCGAACCCCATATGCGTCTGGACTTTGAAGAGAAGAGCATGGATGTGCTAAATTTTGAGGAGAATATTGGGGATAGTTTTGAGGATGAACCAGTTTTGCTTGATGAGTCGGATTTTCCAATTCATCCTATTCCTTCCACTGACTGTGTACACCCTCCTGAACCTTTAACCGATACCCTTCCTCAACCACTTCCCTCCATCCTTTCCATCGTTCCGACCTTGCAAGAACCCGTCTCACTTTCATTTACTGTGTCTGGTTTACCAAGTTCGGTGTACCCATGGTTTCTCACGAATCTTGAGGGATTTGACCCCATTTCTAGACGGATAAATATATTAGCACAATCGCTTTTCACACATCGGTCATCACAAATTGTGCTAATCTTTTTACTCCATTTGCACCCTCAAGTTCGTATTCCACTTCTTTTCCCCTTTCGCCATTCTTCTTCCTCTCATATACCGAGACCGTATCCCGCTTCTCTCCGCATACGGTCTCGCGTAGTCTCCATTTCTTACCTCTCCGCATTCTTTCACCAGCCACTGCTTTAAAGCGATAAAATCTTTGAATGGTTGGTGCTCACTTTTGGCCTGTGTAAGGCCTTGTATAGTTTGAAACTGTTCTTTCCCCCCTAATCCTGAACTTCAACGCTTAACAGTGGAAACACTGTTTTACTTAAGTTTGGGGGGGACACTTGTTTTTGTATATATTTTTTGTTTTCCTTTTTGTATATAATTTGTTTTTAGGAGGAGCGCCGACAATTTTGACCCTTTTGGTATAGCCTGACAGTGAGGGAACTGTCAAGTTTAAGTTTGGGGGTGTGCTTGGTAAGCTTTCTTCCTTCGCATTCATTTGTATATTTTGCATTTGCATACCTTATTAAAAACCCACAAAAATCAAAAATTTTCTAAAAACATAAAAACTTTTCTGTCAAGTTAGCTAGTGGGAGGACTCTGATTCAACATTTCGAAAGTTTTGTTTGATAAAATAAGAATAACTAAATCTTATGTTTAGATTTTGAAAACCTGAAAGATAACTCTCCTTTGAAGTTAACTATAGCTGATATACGTCTTTACATCACACTACACGTGTCGTGAATTTTGGGGAATTAGATGACAAGTCTTTCATGTTTAAACTTTTAAACGGATAAATGATTTTCTGAGGATCAAATAGGTTTGTTCTGAAATAAGTAATGTCAAGAATAGTTTATGAAGTAAAGCGAATATGAAGGAATGTTATTGATGCCGTAATTGGAGCTAAGTCTGAAAAATAACCCATCTGAAATTTGATTGGAATGATTACACACCGAACCTACTAAACACGTCTTTTATCCAAAAAAATAATTGAACTACCGGTTATATCTCCGTTCGTATTGAATCATCATGATTTTCACGCCAAACAGTCTTTTGTTTTTGGACCTAGGTAACTTGAGTAATTAAGTCCGCTGGGGTGTTTCTACACCTAATGCCCTAAAACCAACTGGTTTGGGTGCATTGGCCCAAAGCTTGCTAAGAAGCCTAGAAAGTCCAGATTAAAACAAAATCAAGCAAGTGTTCCCTCCGAGTTAAAATTCCTAACGGTTCTTTGTGTGAGAATAATCTTGATAAAAGACAGGCGTTCATAAAAAAATTTAGCGGAGATATGAAGGTTTTACTCTATGATAAAGACTATTGCACGTTCACAGAGGTGTGTATGAAATGAAAACAAGAAAAAGGTGGAATGAAGAATAAGACCTAGTTTCCTGTTAGGGAAGATAGAAATTCTGAAGTTGAAACTTTACTGGAAAACGAAACTTGAAAAATGCTTAACTCTTTATAAAACTTATGTGATCCTTTTAAAATTGTTATCTGGCTTTATTGTGTGACATAATGACTTTATTCGACCTTTCGGGAACTTAACGACACTATTTGCACTGCACGTAAAGACATATAAAATCTGTAGTTAAATAAGAAGCGAGGTGTGAAAAATAAAGGTTCGATAGTCTAGACTTAGGATAATAGAATTGTTATTTTCTGAAACAAAACTTTAGGGGTTTGAATCTTAGTTATTTTACAAAACTAGCTTGACTGGATTTTGTGGGTAGTATCCGCTGAAAACCCTCAGGAGACAACACTCCTCCTACTAGGGACACCTAGAGGTTTAACGGCTTGTTGCACATGCTCAGTGCAATCACGTTCCCTGGGAAAGTGCGGTTAGGATTTTATTTTTTGTGAATAATTGGTTTTGCTCGGGACGAGCAAAAGTTAAGTTTGGGGGTATTTGTTCATCACAGAATACTGCATTTTATACCGCCCATTCTTACGCTCGGTTGTTTATAGGTAGGTGCTTTTAATCCGTGTTTGTTACATATTTGCAGGATACAGGTTCTCGGTTCTAAAACGGTGAAATTTATGGAAAACACGACAAAATCCGGGTTCCTGCCAACCACTGAGAAAACACGGTCTCCGCTCGTCATCCGTATGTTGCCAGATACCAGTTTAGGAAGACAAAATGTCAAATCAATGTCACCTTCATGCACAAGGCTCAATGGCAACAACAAGTTCCAAGAAATCTACGCGGAGCTCGAGGCAATCATGACAAAAGACATCCACAAAAAGTCCACCTTTCCTCAACAGAAATTCTGGAAGAATTGTGAATGTATTTTCAGAAAATACATATACCAGACAACAAAGGACAAGAAACGAGGGAAGCACAGAAAATCAGAGCCCCTAATCCCACTATAGGGCCGCGGATCCGCGGCCAATAGGGAGTATTGGCGGCGGATCCGCGGCCGTACGGCCTCGACCGAGCATCATTTTTCAGGGGTATTTAGGTCTTTTTACATATGTTCTGGTGGTTGCCCTAGATTTCCATTCTCCAGCCTATAAATACAGCAGATTTGAGCTAAGCCAAGGGTCATTCTTTGGTTCCTCTTTCTTTTGTAGTTTTAGTTCTTTTTCTTCTTCTTCTTCATTCCTCTTCCATGAAATTGTAGTGAGAAGCTTTTTTGTGGATGTGAATAAAGATGAAGGTTTTTGTAATATCCTTTTTGTTTAGCTTCCCCCTTGAGCTCTCTATCTTAACTTGATCTTGCAACCTCTTAAGTGAGCTTGCAAGTTTAAGTTTTGGTCATTGTCTCAAGGGGTTGTATCATTTCGTTCTCTCCTTAGCGCTTCAATTCACATCCGTTCTCTACCCTTCCCTTGATCTTGCAACCTCTTGATTGAGCTTGCAAGTTTAAGGGTTGTCTATTGATCCCATGCTTGTTTTGAGTTCTATGGTTCTTGTAATTACTTTCTTGCATTTTTCATTCTTGTCTTTTATTACTTGCAATTTATTTCCATGCACTTTAATTACTTGCAATTTTATTCATGCCTTTAATACTTGTAATCTTTTCTTTTCTTTGTTCTTTTCTTTTTTGTTCTCTCTTTTTGGTTCTCTTTTGTGAATGAATGTAATTATTGTTGTTAAAATAAAATACGGTATTATGAGTTAAGTTTTCCTTGCCCATTTCCTTTTCCCGTATTTTCCATTGAACTCCGCCCAAACCATACGCAAGCGCTCCGTTAGGCACCGTACCCTGACAAGGTAACGGTGATTCCTAACCGCGACCGGTTGCGTTCGGTTTGGCCGGAGGCGAAAGCAAGAGACAAGAACGGAAGGACAAGGGTAAATAAGCCGGATTCCACGAATACCGCGCTTAAATCCCCTAATCCACGTTGTTGCCAATTGCTTAGCTTCAATTGGTCAAGACTCGGCTCAAAGGTTTTGAGTACGGATTTCTTTAGCTTATAATCTCGTATCTTTTTCTTAACAACTTTATACTTGCAGATAAAACACATAGGTTAGAATCAAACACATACAGATTCTTTATTGACTCGTCTAAGATAAGAAGGTAAGATACCACCATCTCCCTGTGGACCGACCCGTGCTCAACCGGCTAGCTGCAAAGCGACACCGTCCTGATCGCGGTTACACTTAAATTCTTTGAACATCCGACACGCCAAAAGCGTGCGATCAAATTCCCGGCGGAATTTCCGGTGATCGTTTTAGGAACTACGGGTGACGACGCAGCACATCGGCGATTCCTCTACTTCCCTCTCACTCTCTTGTGTGATCTAAAACCCGTAAGTCACAAATTCTACCTATCTCTTCCATCTAAAAATACGGTTTTACAAAACTCGACGGAATCGGAACAAATCCGATTTCCGATTCAGTTTTCTTATAAAATTCCACTTCTCACTAATACAATCATATTTAAACTTCCTCATGTTGACTATTAAACACTGTTTTAGTGTAAATGCTGTTGTTATCGTAAGTTCAAGGGTGGATGTCAACTAATCTCAAGAGTGTTCTCAAACCCAACAGGCCACAGTCCAGGGGTAGGGAACTACGGGTTCAAATGATATGTTAGTAGCGGGACTTCGACCGTCGTCGAAGTATTCCAAACTCAACAGGCCACAGTCCAGGAGTGTGGAAACACGGGCCCTCATGATTGCTTGCTTGTGTTAGTAGATATGGATTCATGATCTAGGGGGACTCTTGAGATTATGTTGGATTCACGAATGAACTACCCCAATACCCCGTGTAGTTATTGTATTGATAGTATTGTATTGCATTGTAATGTCTTGTAAATTGAATTGTATAATTGA
Organism: Agapanthus africanus; assembly: GCA_030015575.1. NCBI lineage: Eukaryota > Viridiplantae > Streptophyta > Magnoliopsida > Asparagales > Amaryllidaceae > Agapanthus > Agapanthus africanus. The sequence goes on along the minus strand of JASDDO010000012.1, from coordinate 102,998,983 downwards.
ATGACTTGCCGAAACCATGATATCAGTAAACAGATGTAACTGTAGAATCATGTATGTAACTGGAGAATCATGTAAACTGGATGATCATGTATATCCATGGTTCAGTTCAGTCAAGTTGTATAAATTGATAGATTGAATATATGGAATAATGGTTTCATGGATTCGTGTTGAATTGTAATATTGTAGATTGTATATTGTATTTGAATCATATTTAAGACAGATATAATCAAACTCAAACCCGAGTCAGACAATTAGAAATGTAAATCGAAGTCTTGATTATTTCTTAAACCTATATTTACTAGGATCCTTAGGGTAATTTATAAAACTTGAGGGGTTTTTATGTAAAATTATTTTTATATACTTTTCAAGATACACCCCAAGTATTTATTAATCGTCTTTAGAGTTGTAATGAATGTGGATTTTATATTGTGATATTTCTAGTGAAAATATCCTAATTTCATAAATAAAGGTATTTATTTGTAATATTGGTTTATGTGGAATTTATGGTATTTTAGTGTAAAATTGATTCTTGTGATTTTTAGAAAAATGTGGAATTTTTATATCATAACAAAATAGGTATTTTACTGATAAATATACATATATTTATACAAAAATAATTTTAATATATATTTCATATTCTAAAAATCTCATTTTCTTAAGATGTCGTATTTTAAATCTTTCGAGACCGAATGCTCCTTGCGGAGGTCTGAATCTTGCACTACTAAGCCCGAGGATGTGCGATAATCCGCATCATCCCGAACGGGTTCCCCAAAATGGGTTGTAGCGGCGCTTTGCAAATATTGTATAAATACTAAATCCTTTAGAAAACGGTTTTATTAAGTAAATGGTATTTATTTGTAAAGATGTCAATTTTCCGTATTCTATGTTTTAGGGTCTCCTAAGTCAACTAGGCTATTCCTAACTGGTCCAAAACGACAAGTTGTGAGACACCTCAAATCGCCTCTTCACCGCCAATTGTGGCCAGATAAGTACAAGTGAAGAAAGGAGGGATCCGCTCACGAATCACCTTGAGACGGGCCTTTTAAAGTTACCTTTCTCACTTGCCTAGCCTAGACACCACAAAGTCAGGTTTAGATAAACGACTGATGTCCACAACCTATCAAATTTTCATAAGGAGTGGTATTTATTTAAAAAGTGTGTCAATACTAAATCTTTTAGAAATGGTTTTATTAAGTAAAGGGTATTTAAATGAAAATGTTTGTTTTCCGTATTCTAAGTTTTTGAGGGTATCGTGTTATGTTGCATATGAGTGTGTGAGGAGGTAGGTCGTTACCTCGTGATCTACTTAAAAGTATAGCAAGTTTAATGGAGTTAAATGTAGAACTGAAACAATGTGGTATTTAAGTGAAAAAGACGATAAATTGAAATAGCCATCATTTCATGTGACGAAACTTGATCAATTTGGTTGATTAATAGAATACAACTGTAAAAGCTACTCTCTCTCTCTTACTCTTTGTCTATTCTATTTCTCCTCTTATCTTTGGGACTTACCGAGCGACCTGTTCGCTGACGACGTTCTCTTTCTTTCTTCTTTGAATGTCGTCAGGTGATCTGGACACGTTAGAAATCGAGCCCACTGCTGAAGAATTGGACCAATTCAGTGAAGATCCCGAGCTCTAGTTCATTGTACAATCTCCATTTCCGTACTTTTTCATTTCTGTTATGCCATTGTTTAGGCATTGCTTTTTATTCAGTTGTATTTACTTTCCATGTATTGTACAGAAAGAATGTTAATAAATAAAATTGTTGTTCATTTATATATCTTGTCTCTTGTGTATTTACTTTATATTGCTTTGATACGCTTAGCGTATTTACTTCAGAGTAAATACGTAGCGGACCGGTCGTGTCCCCTTCGCCATATACCGGGAAGCGGGGCGTGACAATCAACCTATACCCCTTACGAGTGCGGCGAATAGCCCGCCAATTCTAGAGTGAAGCCCCCTCCGTCTCAAAGCCATGAGATGCGGGCTCGTTGCCCTCTAGAACCTGGCTATCCGTGCACTCCACCGCGGGGTAATCCTAATACAGAAAATAAAAATATGTACAACGGGTACATCGACCTCAACCCGGTCGTGCCCCAAAAGAATAATATACAAACAGGCAGTGACGGCAGTCCACATGTCGGACACTCGCCCCGCAATATCAAATGTACAAATATAACCAAACTGTACTAACATTGCATCCAGGCTATCCACCATGACAAATCCGCAACATCACAGTACAACACAGAACATCGACGTGAATGTCACGTTCGCAAATCCGTCTAATAGGGCTATAGCGATTAGACAAGATTTACCGATCAAATGACATTCACGGTCACAGATATAATGTAATGCACTGTAAACTTTAAACAATATTATAAAATATCGAATCCGAAATAACCCCCCGAATTGCCTAGAAAAACTGATAAAACCATATCCAAATTGGGCCGAACAAACAATACCACTGCACCAATTTCCCAGAGATCTGCCTGTAGCCCAAATACGAAGCCCAAACACAGCAAATGGGTCGGCCTGGCTGAAAAATCAAGCATGGTGGCCGGTTTTTTTCCGAGGGGTGGGGCTTTTTTTTGTGCTGTGGACTTGTGGTCTCGGGAGTGTTCTTCTGCACTTGTTTAAAAAATTTTCTGAACACCTTTTAAAAACAACAGAGACCAGAACTGCAGTGGGATTGTCCGGGTTTTGTTTTGGTTTTGATACATTAACCTTGTTTAAACAAGCTAGTAAACTGTTAATGGCGTGGCTCTGATACCATGTAAGTCTACGGTAGCGCCCCGGCCATCGATCCGAGGCCAAAATGCGGAAACAAAAAAACTTTTTCTAAACTTGAAACTGGCGCTAACGTATACTTTAACCCGGATCGAACCATTAACATTAAACTAACAATCTAAAGAGGGTTAGAAAAGCTATACCGATCGATCCATATCCTTCGGTCTTTAGCCACCATCTTTAGCTCCATGCGGCATCTCCGATCTCGCTCGATCTCCAATCTCCTCGTCGGAAAGGGCCCCACGTCGAGAAGTCTTTTTACGGGCTCCCGCTTCGAACCGAAGCAACTCGGAAATGAAGTTTGCTAACCGACGTGTCCAAGGTGAAGTAGAGAATGTGTGTGATAACTTTATCTCAAGCATCCATTGATTCTCAACACATAAGAGTGTATGGATGGAGGTTGAAGTTGATGCCAATGGTGGAACTTGTGAGCAAGAAGAAGAAGGAAAAGAGAAGAGGCTTTTCTTTTCTTAATGTGTTGGAATGATAATGTTGTGAGAGCTAGAATGATTGAATCCAAGAGCTAACCCCTTGCCTCATGGCTGCCCTCCCTCTCTCCTCTTATCATTTCAACACATTAAATCAATCCAAAATGTGACATATGCACAAATAAAGAGACCATGAGTCACTAGATTGCATGTGTCACAATAAATGCACCTCATGATGAAATCCACTCACAATTTCCACCATTTATAAACATTAACCTAAATGTTTTGTCCAATAAAAAGAACGATATCATCTAAAGTAAACTCGTGACGGATCACAAGAATACCCCTTACCTGTATATACATACCTGCATCCGCATTCCGACTGAATGCAAATGCGATGAGACTAAAGTAATCTAACAAATCTAATACTAGGATCCGGCTTAAACCAAAACCCACTAGTATGATCCGTCCGATCATGATCCGTGCACGACTGCACGTACATGATCGAACCCTGCCATAATACCATACGGCCTCTACAACGTTTCGCCCGAAACTTGAGAAACTGTCTGTGGAGGACTCTAAAGACTCGTCAATACACTGGCTATGGATTTAACCACTAGCATGTCAGTGGTACTAGCTGTGCATAACGGGCTACCAGGTATTGACTAAAAGGGAGGTCGATGAGCGAACTCATCCTGACACCCTGCTGAGCCTGTCAGTGACAATATCCGTACAGTCCGGTCCGTTCGTCTATGAGTATCGCATGTCGGGCCAAGGGGGTTGGTAAAAGTTAGACCCCAAAAGCGGTACAAGTCGTGTCGGAGTATAGCCCAGAACACCCTATGATACTACTGGAATACCTAGAACCATCATACTTGCTGACCATCGATGAACTGATCGGATTAACCAACCAAAGTTGTCCTCAGTCATTATGTATTGAACAGAGGAAAAAGCCTCCGTGACGGTTGGACGATAGTAAAAAGTCATAGCAAAACCCGTAGCTACTTGTACTAAAAAACTGGTAAGTGTGATCCCCCCTAGACAATAAAATATGTTGACATGAGGAGGAACATATTTACTAGTTATATCATCTGCAATCGCTTGAATCTCGAGACGTTCCTCGAACCAATCATACCACGCGTTCTCCTTTTCTTGAACGAATTTCGGGATCTTCCGTCGATTCTTCTTCATTTTCTTCTTTCTCTTCTTCCAAATCGTCTGTCTAAATCTCTTGCTTTGGCCAAGGACTTCGTGTAATGGCTTTCCTAGACACAGCGCGATCTCACCCCCAATACCGGGAGAGACGAAACCCATGCCGATCTGCTCACTGCTTCCATGTGGCTCGGGACTGTACCCAACTAAAACCTGTTTGCACGACTTCTTTGAGCCGTGGTAGGGTAGTGATCAAAGCACAGTGGGAACTCACACGAGACAAATGACGATCTCAGGTTGATGAACTAACCTGTACACATGTCACCAGGGAACTGCTATCTGACATCAGGTATAATACCAACTAGCATGTTCCCGGCGAGTCCTGTCCGGTGTACTCATAACCCAATGAGCACCTGTATACATCTTAGGTGATCCAATTGACACCAATGGTTTGTGAGACCGGCCACCGCCCCTCGTTGGGGTCTCGACTGTATACACTAGTCTACTGGTGGAGTATCGATGCCCAGTCTCGAAACTCCCACGACTAGGGACCACTTTAAGGATGTGCTTATAGACTACCCAACTCTCACATAGATGATCGCCATTATACTGCTGGTAGTCAAGCAAGAATCCTAAGGGCTCTATCAACGTGCAATAGTGATCTGTAACATCAGCTAAAGCATGTACACGATGATAAAGATAAACCAGATAGCATACTATTATCTCGAGTAAGACTGTTCTACCGGTATAGGACCTCCCTCAATCATTGCAATCGCGTGCCTGCGATCCAATAATTGACTTTGAGGGCACTATATGCAACAGCTAGGCGCCAGAAGCGCTTCGCTCTCGCAAGAATTACTTGCGCCTATTTATAACAGTGCAAGTTTTATAGCGCATATGCGCCTAACAGAATGAGAACAAAAAGAAGTAAAATAAGAGAAACACTTGGCAGATAATGACAAAAAGAAAAAAAACAACTTAATTAAACATTTTATTGCAGTGGAAATAAATCTCCAAACATGGGGTCAAATGGACAAGGGTTTACAAACATATAGATAAAATTATTTAATTCCCTCTCTGTCTTTTCCACCATGTCAAAGCGGCGATCTTCACGAGGAGTAGCTACCCATCGGTTAACACCACATTCACCAGCAAAAGCAGAATTAACGGCACGGTGAGCCTGTATTTGGGTCAGCAACTGAACAGAACAGTCCCTCAGGGCTTTCGTGATCAAGTGCGCCTCAAAGAAACACTCGATCTTGTCTTCAGTAGCATCAAGCATCGCTGGGGTCATCTCCGCCGGAGGAGGGGGAATGTCAGCGAGCACGGACATAAGGATTATGCGAAGCCAAATAAAGTTGGGAGGGAGAGGAGATCCTACACGAGTCAAGAGCTCATGCAGTGCCGCGTCGCATTGGTCATCCGTAAGAGCAGGATCCACCAAGCGCGCAGTGAAGCGGGGAACAATGTCCTGAATGGGTACTTCCCATGGTTGTCGACGGGCATATGGGCGTTACAACCCATAGTTGAGAGGATTCTTTAGGGAAGAGAAAAGAAAGAAGCTATGCTTTAGATTATGAAGACTAGGCACAGAAAATTTTGTGCATAGTGGAGCTATTTCAAAGACCTGGGAAATGAAAGTTCTAGGGAATATAAGTTTGACTCAAAAGGAGGGTGAAGAGACACCTCTAATAAAGCAGTGCTTTAGATGCAGCGCCAAAAGTGTTGCGCTACAACTAGCGCACCCCGTGCAAAGCGCATAGGCGCTAGCGCTAGATGCACTGCGCTCCAAGTAGCGCACCACGTGCAAAGCACGTGTGCGCTAGCACTAAGAGTGCTGCGCTCCATGTACCGCACCATGGGCAGAGCGCATAAGCGGTAGCGCTGGAACTAAAAGCTCCCCACCGTTAGATCAAAGATCTAATAATAATGATAAGTCATTAATTAACAAAAATTAAATTCTGTTAAGGAAAGATTTCTCAATATCTTTCCAAACAACAAAATTGTGCTCTATAAATCATAGCACAGTTGGATCAATGATCCAATGGTAAATAAAAATTACCAAAAAATAGAACAAATTCTGCATGGAAAGATTTCCTAATCTTGGTAAAAAACAAGAAGATTATCTTCTGTAAACCAGAAGCCCTTGGGTCAAAGATCCGACGGTGGGGAAATTCCCCAAATCAATTGGAGAAAAGATCTCCTCAACTGATTGAACAAACCATCTTGCCCTATATAAAGGCCCCCAGACTTCAAGTCTTATAGAGAGGAACCCCCCCATAAACTTTGAGAAAATCTCAAGAAGAAGAAGAAGCTCTCGGCAAAAGAAGATAATTCTTTTTCAAGGTAAAAAGAATATACAGATGAAATCGTCTCAATATAAATAGAAGTACTTACTTCTTTCACAGATCATAGATCTATAAGACAAAGTTATCTTTCACAGAAGAGATTATGAATATCTCATTATAAAGGGGGGGGGGAGAATTATCCAATTCTCTTAGGATCACAGATCCATAAAGGTAAAGCCTTTCACTAAAAAGAGATTGAAATATCTCCTATGAACTAAGAACTTTATTCTTAGAATCTTGAGACAAAATCTCTTATCAAAGAACAAATAATCAGTAGAGTGCAAAGTTAACATAAGAAGAGCCTTAGCGCTCCTAATCTAATAAGAGCCTTAGCGCTCCTAATTCAAAAGTGCCTTAGTGCTTTTCGTCTAGCGCTCAACGCTAAGCGCGCCACGTGCTCCTCACGTGGGCGCTGCATTCCTAAAAGCACTTTGCAATTAATTATATGTCACCAGCGCCAAATGCCTCAACGCTTCAACTATAGCGCATCTGCGCTCTTCATTTAGCGCAAAGCGCTAAGCGCATTAGTGCTTCACATCTGGCGCAAAGCGCACTAGCACTTTAACCATAGTGCCCTGTGCCTATTGACCGGCGCTAGTGCCAAACGCACTACATGCTTTTATGTGCGCTTGGGTAGAACTTAAATTGTTCTTTGAATAAGCCCCAGAGCTATGATGAATTCTCAGCATTCAGTAAAAGACAAACATTGTCAGAATCTAAATCAATGCTCAGCATTGTTAAAAGGCCCAAGCTCAAAAAAATGCTCAACATCCCAAAATAAATGTTAAAACATTTTAACTTGATTGGACTTAGTCCAAAATTTGCCATAAGTCCTCAAATTCAGCTTAATTGAGCCCATATGCTCATAAATCATATATCTTACCCCAAATTGGACTACAGATCTTTCAACCAACCCACATCGGTTTAAGGGTACATCACTAAACTCCTCTGATATTTGTCGTTGTAATCCTTCAACGTCTTCAGAGAGATGACGGGTCCCGATAACCGTACATTTCATGGACTGTGGGGTCCTTAAGCCCATGGACTATGATGTCCTTAACCTTGACTGTGAGGTCTTTAAACTCACAGACTATGCTGTCATTAACCTTGACTGTGAGGTCTTTAAACTCACGGACTATGCTGTCCTTAACCTTGACTGTGAGGTCTTTAAACTCACGGACTATGATGTTCTTAACCTTGGACCGAGATGTCCTTAAACTAACATTGGACCGTAATGTCCTTAAACTAATCGACCGCAATGTCCTTAAACTAAACAATAGAGTCCAATGCTCTTTTGTTGGATCTAAATGATCCCGTTAAGTTGATCTTAGTCTAAAATGAGACTAACGTATCATTAACAAACGTTTAAGTTGATCTTAGTATCAAATGAGACTAACGTATCCTTAAACCCAACCCCCAAACCCAAATCTAAGAAGATACAGATTTGGACTAATCCACGCCCTACGGGCGAAAACATAAATTAGTCTCCGTATACAATCCACGGGCAACCAAAAACAAAACAAATACCCACGTCACGAAGTGACCATCTGGAGAAGGAGAAAGTGGTTACCGTGATGCGGTAGCGTAATTAACTGCAGGGGCTTGCTCCTGCATGGAAGAGCGTCCCCACAATCAAAACCCCCTCAAATGAGGGGGATTCTGACGAAGTCTACTACATCGGATGCATCCGTTTAAATCTTCGATACATGGTGCCATAAATCAACTTGACATCTTTGGAGAGGTGGACGGATAACACCAATTAGCATCTGCCCCGAAATTCAGGCAAGACGGACCCGCGTGGTCGCGTCTCCGTGTTTCGGCGGGGAACAGCTCTTCGGTCTGAAGAACGCTGGCGCCACCTACCAGAGGGCTATGAAAAAGATCTTCGATGACCTTGTACATGAGATCGTTGAATGCTATATCGACGACCTCATGGTGAAAAGCAAATCGTATGAGGAACACTGGGAGCATCTGAAGATAGTGTTCCAGCGCCTTCGGAAATACAGCCTGAAGATGAACCCTCTGAAATGCGCGTTTGGAGTATCCTCAGGAAAATTCCTTGGATTCATCATACGACATCGAGGCATCGAAATAGACCCATCAAAGATCAAGGAGATTATGGAAATTCCTTCACCAAGAACTCTCAAGCAATTGCGGTCTCTCCAAGGAAAGCTCGCGTATATCCGGCGGTTCATAGCTAACCTCTTTAGCAAATGCCGCCCCTACAGTCATCTAATGAAGAAAGGGACCCCGTTCGTTTGGGATCGCAAATGCCAAAGCGCACTCGATGAAATCAAGCAATATCTGCAAAACCCGCCGGTACTGACCGCTCCAGTCAAGGGAAAGCCCATCATCCTGTACACAATAGCCCTTGAAGGTTCTTTAGGCGCGCTATGGGCACAAGAGAACGACCAGGGGAAGGAGAGAGCTCTCTATTATTTGAGTCGAGTCCTTCTGGGGGCAGAAAATAACTACTCCTCCATCGAAAAGCATTGTCTGGCGCTGATCTTCGCGGTAACAAAGCTTCGACATTATGCATTGGCACATGAGGTCCAACTCATATCAAAGGTGGATCCTCTCAAGTATTTGATGTCAAGAGCCATGCTAACGGGAAGGCTTGCCAAATGGACCCTTCTCTTAATGGAGTTCTCGATAGTATATCGACCCCTCAAGGCAATAAAAGGCCAGGCCATCGCCGACTTTCTCGCTGAACATCCGATACCTACCGACTCTCCCTTGAACTGCGAGTTACCGGACGAACACGCGTTTGACGTAATTGACGGGGAGAAAGAAGGGAACGATACCCGATGGGAACTCTACTTTGATGGAGCGTCCTCCTTGAATAAGTGAAAGCAAAACACCCTCATGATTAAAGCCGGGGTGGGCCTTATCTTTGTGACTCCACAAGGAGGAATAATGCGTTTTCCCCTGTCTTTAACAAAGCCAAGAACAAACAATGAGGCTGAGTATGAAGCTTTGATCGCAGGTCTCGAGATTGCTGTCGACATGGGGATCGAAAAACTCCTCATATATGGAGACTCCCAGCTGGTCGTTAGCCATGTAAATGGCGACTACCAGACATGCAAGCCGGAACTGATCAGGTATGGAGAAAGAGTGCAGCAACTGCTGACGCAAATCCCCTCCTACATCCTAGAAAGCACACCGTGTGCGGAAAATAGCAAGGCGGATGCGTTAGCCAAGCTCGCTAAAGAACCGGCCGACAAAAACCTCGACGACATAAAGATCATTGTGCAAAGTCGCCGGATTCTCGCACCTGCAGAAATGTCTCCGAAGACGTCTAAAGGAGAGGAAGCAACCAAACAAGCAGTCTGCCAAATACAAGATGAAGAAAAGACTACGAATTGAAGAGAAGTCTTCATAGACTACTTCAAATCCCATCGAACGCCCGAAGACGCGTCATCAAGACATCAGCTCATGAAGCGAACCCCATCTTTCGCCTTCGTCAATAGTACTCTTTATAAGAGATCGTTCGATTGTCTATGGCTGAGATTCCTGGGACCAGGAGAAGCAAGAAGGGTCGTTCAAGAAACTCATGACTGACTCTGCGATTCCCATCAAACTGGGCAAAATATGAAGCTAAAGATCAAAAGAATGGGTTACTATTGGCCCATGATGATTCGGAACTGCCTTGAATATGCGAAGCAGTATCACTCGTGCCAAATTCATGGGGACTTCATCCACCAGCATCCGAATCCACTACACCCAACAATGGCTAGCTGGCCATTCGAAATGTGGGGAACCGCTATAATCGGGCCCATCGAGCCAGCGTCGTCCAAGGGACATCGGTTCATACTAGAAACAACCAATTACTTCTCTAAATGGGCAGAAGCAATACCGTTAAGGGAAGTGAAGACGGAGAATATCCTCCATTTCTTCACGACGCATGTCATCTACCGGTTCGGCACTCCGCGGCGGATCATCTCGGATAACGGGCCAGCCTACAGAAGCCATAAAATCAGTCACTTCATACAGCGGTATAAAATAGATTAGAGATATTTTTCAGTTTATAATCCTTGAGCTAATGTTCAGACCATAATATTGCATTTTTCATCCCCCTATTCTTATCCATTTTATAAATAAACAGGTACTCTTGACGCACGTTTGTTGCATGTTATAGGATACAGGCTCTTGGAGAAAATACAGTGAAAAAGACGAAAGTTAATACAGAAAAAGGACTTTTGACCAACAAGTAGACGGATCTTACTCAAGCTGAGACGAAGAACAGTGCAAGGTCCAAAAAGACGAAAGTGAAACGGTCAAAAGATCCTTACAAGTTTTCACTGAAGATCTGTAGAAGACCCAGAAGTCAAACAGAGAAAAGTGGTGAAGAAACAAGAAGCCCAAATGCCCAGAATACAGCTCAAGAATTTTAATGAGCTGAGCTCACCAAATGGCCGCGGAACCGCGGCCCAAGCGCCCTATTGCCACGGTTCCGCGGCCGTCTAATGCCCGTGTCGGCGCAAACTTTCTGAGTTGGTGCGTCGGTGCGGGTGTTGGGATTTTCAGTGGGCAAATCTGTAATTGCACATATGCGAGAGTCCGTAACCCTAGTTTCCTTGTTTGCTTATAAATTGTAATCAAAAATTGTAAAGCCCTATGCCTCTTTTCAATCAATAAAATTCAGAATTGCTGGGAGTATTATTCAGATCTGTTCTATATTGCTTGGAGGGAGCCGTCAACCTAGAAAGTTATTTTATGTCTTTGTTTTAATTCTTTTAATTAGTATGTCGTATCATTCCCTAATGAGCGAGTAGTCTCCTCGCTTGTTAGGGTTAGCCTTAGGGAAAGGTTTGAGAGATGAGATCTCTCACCCCTTTCATGTCATCCACACCTAAGAGTTAGAACTCCATGCATGCACGCACAACCGCTCCCTACGACATCCTACCCCTCGAGGTAACGATGAACCGTAGTATAAAGGGCCGGTTGCGCGTGTTTTCCATGGGGGTTAGGATAACTATCGATAAAGGAAGGATACGAATCTAGAGGAAGAAATATTTTCCCAAAAGATTCTAATCCACTTTATTGATAATTACACCAACATCTAATAGATCAAAAATAGGGCAATGAAAGCGGTGAGGAAACCTTTAATCTCCAAACTTCCCCTAAACCCAACCCTAGCAAGACTTTGATTTAGATTAATTTAGTTTAGTAATAGATCTAGTTTTTATAGATTTTAGAAACCAATCAAAACATCATTTTGAATCAACTCGTTAAAACACATTAAAGGAAATTACCCATCTCTGTGGATCGACCCGTATTCACCGGCTAGCTGCAAAGCGACGCCGTTTCTGATTACAGTAAATACAAGTTTTTGGACTAATCAAATGGCGCCGTTGCCGGGGATGGCGTAATATTTCTTTTTGTGTAATTTCGGGTTGATATAAATTTTAAAAATTATAAAAATCTGAAAATAAAAAAATTACAAAAACATTTTATCGATTTTTATCTGTTTGAAGGGTTTTAGGGTTTGAATCTTGCAGGAATAGCGAAGGATTGCGAATCTGGAAATTTACAGAAGGTCAAAACAGAAAAGGGAACATCAGAACAGAGTAGAATTGGTGAACAGGAGCTGCACAAAAGTTTTCAGAGGCTGAACCCACTGAGAAGCCGCGTTTCAGCCGCATAATAGGGTCTCTCGCCGCGGTTCCGCGCTCTGCCTGCCACGTCAGCACATCAATTTTGCATGGTTTGCTCCCTTGTTCTTCCCTCTGCAACCTCATATATCTCTCTGTAAACATTTTCTGCAGGAATTCTTTGCGCTAAAAATTCTTCTCTCCCCTTCTAAATAACAGATTTTCTGCAGGTTTCTTTGCGCCGCGCTAAAAATTGCTTGCAAGTGAATTTTATTGTTTTGCATAATTTAATCGGACTTTAAGGGGCCAATTGACCAAACTCAGATTGGGTGGGGATTTCATCACCCTTCCCAGGACCCCAGAAAACACCTAAAGCATGTGCATCAACCACAATTAATTAAAAAATACTAAACTCAGACCTAAGGACATCGAGCTCAATAGGAAAAGGACTAGTATAGGCATCGACCGTTTATCCTAACTGACTTTGCGGTGTCTAGGCTAGTGGTTATTAATTAGGCCCACTATTGTGGTTCCTTCCCATTTACCTGGCCGTACTTGTCGGTAAAGAGGCGGCTTGAGGTCCTATTTCTAGCTCTAGTTAGGAGCTGTCTAGCAGACCTAGGCGACCCTAGATCTAGGCCTGATTGTGCATGTGTGGTTGATACATTTGTGTCACGAGTCTCTTTTCAAAACTTCTTTGCAAAACTCTCACATACATAAAAAAAAGAGAAAAATCTTTTCAAAATTTGCAACTTGCCGCTAAGAAAACTTGCAACTCATTCCACCCACTTCCCTTCATTGACGTTATCTTACCCCGACATTCTGTTTTTCTATTTTTCTGACTACACTACTCCTTTAGTGTATGTCACTTTGGACTAGGGATACTAACGCCCGATTAGTCCGTGTTTCTTTGGTACCGACCGACGAACCTTTCGACACCGAAGTCGAAATTCCCTCCATTTGCTTCCTCCACCTTCAAATTCTTCTTTCGAAGGTATGTCGGGACACGACCCCAACGATACCTTACCGGTTTCTGATCAAATGAAGCCGTTTCTGATTACGGTAAATACAAGTTTTTGAATCTTGCAGGAACAGCGAAGGATTGCGAATCTGGAAATTTACAGAAGGTCAAAACAGAAAAGGGAACATCAGAACAGAGTAGAATTGGTGAACAGGAGCTGCACAAAAGTTTTCAGAGGCTGAACCCACTGAGAAGCCGCGTTTCCGCCGCATAATAGGTTCTCCCGCCGCGGTTCCGCGCTCTGCCTGCCACGTCAGCACATCAATTTTGCATGGTTTGCAACGTTGTTCTTCCCTCTGCAACCTCATATATCTCTCTGTAAACATTTTCTGCAGGAATTCTTTGCGCTAAAAATTCTTCTCTCCCCTTCTAAATAACAGATTTTCTGCAGGTTTCTTTGCGCCGCGCTAAAAATTGCTTGCAAGTGAATTTTATTGTTTTGCATAATTTAATCGGACTTTAAGGGGCTAATTGACCAAACTCAGATTGGGTGGGGATTTCATCACCCTTCCCAGGACCCCAGAAAACACCTAAAGCATGTGCATCAACCACAATTAATTAAAAAATACTAGACTCAGACCTAAGGACATCGAGCTCAATAGGAAAAGGACTAGTATAGGCATCGACCGTTTATCCTATCTGACTTTGCGGTGTCTAGGCTAGTGGTTATTAATTAGGCCCACTATTGTGGTTCCTTCCCACTTACCTGGCCGTACTTGTCGGTGAAGAGACGGTTTGAGGTCCTATTTCTAGCCCTAGTTAGGAGCTGTCTAGCAGACCTAGGCGACCCTAGATCTAGGCCTGATTGTGCATGTGTGGTTGATACATTTGTGTCACGAGTCTCTTTTCAAAACTTCTTTGCAAAACTCTCACATACATAAAAAAAAAAGAAAAATCTTTTCAAAACTTGCAACTTGCCGCTAAGAAAACTTGCAACTCACTTCCACGCACTTCCCTTCATTGACGTTATCTTACCCCCACATTCTGTTTTTCTATTTTTCTGACTACACTACTCCTTTAGTGTATGTCACTTTGGACTAGGGATACTAACGCCCGATTAGTCCGTGTTTCGTTGGTACCGACCGACGAACCTTTCGACACCGAAGTCGAAATTCCCTCCATTTCCTTACCTCCACCTTCAAATTCTTCTTTCGAAGGTATGTCGGGACACGGCCCCAACGATACCTTACCGGTTTCTGATCAAATGACGCCGTTTCTGATTACGGTAAATACAAGTTTTTGTTTCTTGTAGGAACAGCGAAGGATTGCGAATCTGGAAATTTACAGAAGGTCAAAACAGAAAAGGGAACACCAGAACAGAGTAGAATTGGTGAACAGGAGCTGCACAAAAGTTTTCAGAGGCTGAACCCACTGAGAAGCCGCGTTTCCGCCGCATAATAGGGTCTCCCGCCGCGGTTCCGCGCTCTGCCTGCCACGTCAGCACATCAATTTTGCATGGTTTGCTCCCTTGTTCTTCCCTCTGCAACCTCATATATCTCTCTGTAAACATTTTCTGCAGGAATTCTTTGCGCTAAAAATTCTTCACTCCCCTTCTAAATAACAGATTTTCTGCAGGTTTCTTTGCGCCGCGCTAAAAATTGCTTGCAAGTGAATTTTATTGTTTTGCATAATTTAATCGGACTTTAAGGGGCCAATTGACCAAACTCAGATTGGGTGGGGATTTCATCACCCTTCCCAGGACCCCAGAAAACACCTAAAGCATGTGCATCAACCACAATTAATTAAAAAATACTAGACTCAGACCTAAGGACATCGAGCTCAATAGGAAAAGGACTAGTATAGGCATCGATCGTTTATCCTAACTGACTTTGCGGTGTCTAGGCTAGTGGTTATTAATTAGGCCCACTATTGTGGTTCCTTCCCACTTACCTGGCCGTACTTGTCGGTGAAGAGGCGGTTTGAGGTCCTATTTCTAGCCCTAGTTAGGAGCTGTCTAGCAGACCTAGGCGACCCTAGATCTAGGCCTGATTGTGCATGTGTGGTTGATACATTTGTGTCACGAGTCTCTTTTCAAAACTTCTTTGCAAAACTCTCACATACATAAAAAAAAAAGAAAAATCTTTTCAAAACTTGCAACTTGCCGCTAAGAAAACTTGCAACTCACTTCCACTCACTTCCCTTCATTGACGTTATCTTACCCCCACATTCTGTTTTTCTATTTTTCTGACTACACTACTCCTTTAGTGTATGTCACTTTGGACTAGGGATACTAACGTCCGATTAGTCCGTGTTTCGTTGGTACCGACCGACGAACCTTTCGACACCGAAGTCGAAATTCCCTCCATTTCCTTACCTCCACCTTCAAATTCTTCTTTCGAAGGTATGTCGGGACACGGCCCCAATGATACCTTACCGGTTTCTGATCAAATGACGCCGTTTCTGATTACGGTAAATACAAGTTCTTGAATCTTGTAGGAACAGTGAAGGATTGCGAATCTGGAAATTTACAGAAGGTCAAAACAGAAAAGGGAACATCAGAACAGAGTAGAATTGGTGAACAGGAGCTGCACAAAAGTTTTCAGAGGCTGAACCCACAGAGAAGCCGCGTTTCCGCCGCATAATAGGGTCTCCCGCCGCGGTTCTGCGCTCTGCCTGCCACGTCAGCACATCAATTTTGCATGGTTTGCTCCCTTGTTCTTCCCTCTGCAACCTCATATATCTCTCTGTAAACATTTTCTACAGGAATTCTTTGCGCTAAAAATTCTTCTCTCCCCTTCTAAATAACAGATTTTCTGCAGGTTTCTTTGCGCCGCGCTAAAAATTGCTTGCAAGTGAATTTTATTGTTTTGCATAATTTAATCGGACATTAAGGGGCCAATTGACCAAACTCAGATTGGGTGGGGATTTCATCACCCTTCCCAGGACCCCAGAAAACACCTAAAGCATGTGCATCAACCACAATTAATTAAAAAATACTAGACTCAGACCTAAGGACATCGAGCTCAATAGGAAAAGGACTAGTATAGGCATCGACCGTTTATCCTAACTGACTTTGCGGTGTCTAGGCTAGTGGTTATTAATTAGGCCTACTATTGTGGTTCCTTCCCACTTACCTGGCCGTACTTATCGGTGAAGAGGCGGTTTGAGGTCCTATTTCTAGCCCTAGTTAGGAGCTGTCTAGCATACCTAGGCGACCCTAGATCTAGGCCTGATTGTGCATGTGTGGTTGATACATTTGTGTCACGAGTCTCTTTTCAAAACTTCTTTGCAAAACGCTCACATACATAAAAAAAAAGAAAAATCTTTTCAAAACTTGCAACTTGCCGCTAAGAAAACTTGCAACTCACTTCCACTCACTTCCCTTCATTGACGTTATCTTACCCCCACATTCTGTTTTTCTATTTTTCTGACTACACTACTCCTTTAGTGTATGTCACTTTGGATAGGGATACTAACGCCCGATTAGTCCGTGTTTCGTTGGTACCGACCGACGAACCTTTCGACACCGAAGTCGAAATTCCCTCTATTTCCTTACCTCCACCTTCAAATTCTTCTTTCGAAGGTATGTCGGGACACGACCCCAACGATACCTTACCGACGGGAATGATTCCACCTCCGTTAGGTGCGAATAACCCGAATCTTCTGCCTGTTGTAGCGCCCGTACGAGTTGCGCTCCAGGATCACTTCTACCCCATCCGCACTTCTTTACCTACATGTCTTTCACCCCCACCGGCAAATGGGGACAACTTTGAAATAAAACCACATTTCATCAATATGCTGCCAAAATTTCTTGGTTTGGAATCCGAAGATGCATATATCTTTATCAATAAATTCCAAAACGTTTGCGCTATGATGAAAACGACCCAATTAAGTGATGACGCTATAAGGCTAAGGGTCATTCCTTTCACCTTATGTGATCTAGCCGAGAAGTGGCTATATAGCACCGCATCACATTCCATTAGAAATTGGGACGAGTTTGTGAGAGCTTTTCTGAAAAAGTTCTATCCTCATCACAAAACTGCTATAATCCGTAACGAGATTATACAATTTTCACAGCTTCCTTCCGAACCATTTTGGAAGTGCTTCGAGAGATTTAAAGACCTACTTGTTCAATGCCCTCATCATGGGATCGAAAGTTGGCAACTTTGCCAAACATTATACGAAAGATTGAACTCGGCAACGAAGCAGTTGCTAGAAACTATATGTCAAGGTCATTTTCTTTCCAAGTCTAGCGACGAAGCTTGGCAGTTTCTTGAGGATCTTAGTGAGCAAACAATTCAGTGGGAAAGTACCAAGACCACATCATCTTCTTCTGTTGGTCAATCTAGGGCAGGCATACATCAAATAGATATGTCGATTGCTATGAAGGCCAAGATGGCCGCACTTATGAAAAAACTAGAAGCTATTGAGACCAAAATCTCATCGTCTTCTCCTGCCCCTGCTTTACCCACACGAACTGTTTGTGCTTGTTGTCCGAATCCATTGCATCTAACCGAAGAGTGTCCTTATAATGTATCTACTCAAGGACAGGATCAAGTCAATGCTGCATTTCAGCAACGACAAAGAAACGATCCGTACTCTTCGACATACAATCCGGGGTGGAGGAGTCACCCAAATCAACAGTTCCAAGGGAATAACAATTTTCAAAGACCTCCTCCACAACAACAACAAGCACCTTCACAAACTCAAAACCAGCAACCTTTCCAACAACAACCTTATACAAATCAAACGAACAATTTGGTTCAACCAAATGATGATAAGGTTATCTCGCTCGAAAAAAGTCTAGATGCATTTCTCAAGCAATCTACAGAATCCGCAGCAAGATTTGAAAATTATGTCCAATCTTTGATGACTAACAATGCTTCACACGATCAAAGTATCAAATCTATTGAGGCACAAATTGCACAATTAACTGCTGCGTTGAGCGAGAGAGAAAAGGGAAAGCTTCCATCTCAACCATTGCCAAATCCCGGTCACACACAAAACGCATATCCCAATCACAATGTAAATGCGGTGACCACGTTGAGATCCGGAAGAGTGTTGCAAAATAATGTGGGAACTAGTGATGACATCCCCGCCGGTGGTTCTTCTTCTTCTTCTTCTTCTTTTTCTCCATCGTCATCTTTCCCTTCTTCATTTTCTTCACTTTCTTCTTCACCTTTTTCTTTAGAGCCTATTCTCCACCCTTCACACGGCTCTACTTCTTCTAGCTCGAACGGACCCATTTCTCACAACATGAATACATCTACACCGGGATCCGTTCCTACTCCACATTCTACTCCACAGACATTTGACTCAACGAATTTTCAAAATGCTCCATTCCTAAACAGGTTGAGTCCGAATAAACCAAATGCACAAGTGGAGAAGATTGTGGAGATATTTAAGCAGGTTAGCATAAATATACCTCTCTTGGATGCAATCCAACAAGTCCCTTCATACGCGAAAATCTTAAAGGGCTTATGCACCTCGAAGAGAAAGGCATCTCAAGTACCCAAGAAAGTGCTAGTGGCTAGTGCAGTGAGCAATGCTATTAACCACCATCAAACCTTACCCCAAAAACGAAAGGACCCCGGCTGTCCTACGATTTCAATCACAATTGGGGATAAGAAAATTAATCGAGCACTTTTAGATCTTGGGTCTAGTGTTAACCTGATTCCCTACTCCGTGTACGAACAATTAGGGGTTGGAGAGTTGAAACCCACTCGATGTACTCTCCAAATGGCTGATCGATCAATCACCCATCCAAGGGGTCAGCTAGAGGATGTGTTGATCAAAGTTGGGGAGTTCATATTCCCCGTTGATTTTATTGTTATGGATACACAACATGTTGCTAACCCAAGAAACCAAATTCCGGTGATCCTCGGTCGACTATTTTTGGCCACTTCCAATGCTGTAATAAACTGTCGCAATGGCTCCATGACTCTATCCTTTGGGAAGATGTGTAGTGAGTTTAATATTTATAAGATGGGAAGTCTTCCCCCCGTGCCTAAAACTAGTACACGAGAAGTTTGCTCTATTCACGAAATCACGCAGGAGGACTGCGAGCTTGAAAGATTTTTATTTGATGAAGACAGTTTTGACGCCACTAGTGCGTCCCTCCTTGAGCTTACCACCGTTGACACAACCGATATTGATTATGAATGCTTCACTTTTTCGGATAATGACGACTCACAACCCGAATATGAGTCTTTTGAATTTTCGGATGAGTTAGTCGAACCATCCGAATCGGTTGTTTGCAGAGATTTCGAACCTGTGTTGGAGTCCTTTGAGTTCGAGGTAGATTCCGCAATGATTCTTTCGCCTCCGAAACTCGAACTCATGTCCTTACCGCCTCACCTTAAATATGCTTACATAGGTGAGAATGAGACTTTTCCCATTATAATATCAGCCTCTCTAGCCTTCGAGCAAGAGAACGCTATTTTAAAAGTCTTACAAGATAGGCGGCAAGTTTTCGGTTGGACTATGGCGGACATTGAGGAGATCAGTTCCTTTATAATTGAATATCATATGCAATTGATGGATGATGCCAAGACAATAGAGGACCCACAGGAACATCTTGAGGGTATTGTGGTGAGTCAACCTCCTCCTTTAGAAGTTGAACCACCCCCATTTCTTTTAAGAAGCTACGAGAATGCCAACATTCCACTGATTGCTGATCATTCGCATTCTCATTTTGATTCATCACCACTTCCTGTCTATTCACCTCCATACCTTCCATACCACCACTTCTATCTTTCCCAATTCTTTTTGGACCGCCACAACTTATTTTTCCACCAACCAATACTCGTCACCGATAAATTTTTCAACTGGTTGGTGTTGACTTTTGGTTTATGCAAAGTTTGGCAGTAATGTCTAACATAATTTAAATGAAGTGTGGGGGAGGGTCTTTCTGTATATATTTTTGTTTTCCTTAACAATAAAAAAAATTTAATTATAAATAAATAAACAGGGAAGTGCCGGTATTTTGACCCTCTTGGTTTAGCATGACAGTGAGGACACTGTCAAGTTCAAGTTTGGGGGTATGCTCGGTACGTCTTCTTCCTTCGCATTCATTTGTACATATTTTTGCATTTGCATACTTATTTGAAAACCCATAAAAATTGAAAAATTTCAAAAATTATAAAAATTATTGTATTCAATTTTGGCTAATTGACTTGAGTTTGACAAATAGGTTAATTAGCTAGGAACAACTAGATCTTAGATTTAGTGAATTAAAATCCCTAAAAATAACTTTCTTTAAAATTTAACGGTAGTGAGTATATGCCTTGTAGTTTATTTAGAAATAGGAAAATTTTGGGTTCACTTCTTGGGCTAAGTCTAAACAAGGGAAGAGTATTGATGTTCTTATTAGAGTATAAGTTTGAAAAATAATTCCTAGCTTAAGTCTAGATTCTGAAAATGTATACTCTACAATTTGCACAATCACGCACCTTGAAACTTGGAATAGTAGAAGAGACCTTGAAATGCTCTTGTCTAAAGTCCTTAGTACGAAGAAAATAAAAGGAAAAAGTGTGAATAAAGAACAAAAAATGGACATTGGTTTTTGTGATTACTTAAGGCTGCAAAAATAGAAAAAAAATATTTAGCGAGGGTGCTTCATCACCTAGTGCCTTAGACCAACTGGTTTGAGAGTCACTGCTAAAGCCTTGGGTGTTGCAAAACTAGGAAGTACGCTTTAAAGTGCTAACGCATCTTGTAATCGGTTGTTAGTACCTCAAGAAGTATTAACGGTCGCATGAAGGATGTGTAAGCAAATTTCATTTAAAAATTTACTAATTAATAAGTGCTTTGGACAATGGACGAGAGTATGTTTGCTTGATTTGAATTTCCAAGTGTAGGGGTGATCTATACACACACGTAGGGATATGTGATTGGAATTTAGATAAGAGAGAGGAATGAAAAATAGAACTTATATCTTTAATAGAGTTGATAGAAATTCCGAAGTGGAGATGAAATCCTAGAAGGAAAACTTAAGAGATGCCAAAAGCTAAATAGGTCTATAGAACATATATAATCTTAAGTTAAATAATGAGGAAGCGTAAAAAAATATGGGTGGATAATTTGCGAGTCAAAAGATAATAGAATTCCTTGTTAGAAAACCTAATTGGAGAACAAAAGTCGAAAGGCCGAATTGATAGGATTTTGTGGGTGTAATCCGCTGAAAACCCTCAGGAGACAACACTCCTCCTACTAGGGACACCTAGAAGTTTAACGGCTTGTTGCACGTGCTCAGTGCAATCGCGTTTCCCTGCGAAAGTGTGGTTAGGATTTTAGAGAATAAAATAATAAGTTTGCTCGAGGACGAGCAAAAGATAAGTTTGGGGTATTTGTTCAGACCATAATATTGCATTTTTCATCCCCCTATTCTTATCCATTTTATAAATAAACAGGTACTCTTGACGCACATTTGTTGCATGTTACAGGATACAGGCTCTTGGAGCAAATACAGTGAAAAAGATGAAAGTTAATACAGAAAAAGGACTTTTGACCAACAAGTAGACGGATCTTACTCAAACTGAGACGAAGAACAGTGCAAGGTCCAAAAAGACGAAAGTGAAACGGTCAAAAGATCCTTACAAGTTTTCACTGAAGATCTGTAGAAGACCCAGAAGTCAAACAGAGAAAAGTGGTGAAGAAACAAGAAGCCCAAATGCCCAGAATACAGCTCAAGAATTTTAGTGAGCTGAGCTCACCAAATGGCCGCGGAACCGCGGCCCAAGCGCCCTATTGCCGCGGTTCCGCGGCCGTCTAATGCCCGTGTCGGCGCAAACTTTCTGAGTTGGTGCGTCGGTGCGGGTGTTGGGATTTTCAGTGGGAAAATCTGTAATTGCACATATGCGAGAGTCCGTAACCCTAGTTTCCTTGTTTGCTTATAAATTGTAATAAAAAATTGTAAAACCCTATGCCTCTTTTCAATCAATAAAATTCAGAATTGCTAGGAGTATTATTCAGATCTGTTCTATATTGCTTGGAGGGAGCCGTCAACCTAGTAAGTTATTTTATGTCTTTGTTTTAATTCTTTTAATTAGTATGTTGTATTATCCCCTAATGAGCGAGTGGTCTCCTCGCTTGTTAGGGTTAGCCTTAGGGAAAGGTTTGAGAGATGAGATCTCTCACCCCTTTCATGCCATCCACACCTAAGAGTTAGAACTCCATGCATGCACGCACAACCGCTCCCTACGGCATCCTACCCTCGAGGTAACGATGAACCGTAGTATAAAGGGCCGGTTGCGCGTGTTTTCCATGGGGGTTAGGGTAACTATCGATAAAGGAAGGATACGAATCTAGAGGAAGAAACATCTTCCCAAAAGATTCTAATCCACTTTATTGATAATTACACCAACATCTAATAGATCAAAAATAGGGCAATGAAAGCGGTGAGGAAACCTTTAATCTCCAAACTTCCCCTAAACCTAACCCTAGCAAGACTTTGATTTAGATTAATTTAGTTTAGTGATAGATCTAGTTTTTATAGATTTTAGAAACCAATCAAAACATCATTTTGAATCAACTCGTTAAAACACATTAAAGGAAATTACCCATCTCTGTGGATCGACCCGTATTCATCGGCTAGCTGCAAAGCGATGCCGTTTCTGATTACGGTAAATACAAGTTTTTGGACTAATCAGCTAACGGTCTAGCTGAAGCTTTCAACAAGACCTTGACAAAGATCATAAAGAAAACAGTGACCAGAAATAAAAAAGGACCGGCACGAGAGATTGCATGAAACTCTCTGGGCCTATCGGACTACGATCAAGACGGCCATGAACACAACGCCATTTGCGTTAGTATTCGGCACGGAAGCGGTACTTCCCTTAGAGATAGAGCTACCCTCTCTACGAGTGGCGGTTCGGCACGAATTAATGGACGAAGAGAATTCCCATCTTCGGCTTGAGGAGCTCGATACCCTCGATGAAACCTGTCTCATGGCTTAGCAAAACCTGGAGGCTTACAAAGTAAGGATAACGCGCTCATACGAAAAATTGACTAGGCTCAGAACATTCCGCCAAGGCAAACTCGTGCTAGTCGTAAAAAGACCTATGATCCCCAACTATGTCAAACGGGGGAAATTCGAGCCGAACTATGAGGGCCCGTACATCATAGACAAGGTCTACCAAGGCGGGGCCTACTTGCTCATGGATATGCATGGCGAAAGACCCTTCCGGCCAATAAACGGCCGGTTCCTTAAGAAATACTACGCTTGACAGGTCACGGCTCAGGTTAATGATGGATGACGACGCTCATGTCTGCTCGCTATCTCCCCGAGTCCAAACTCTATAAGTAGTACTCAGCGAAACGTCGCCTCAAAAGCGCCATGGACCGCAACGTCCTTAAACTAGCTGTGCACCGAGATGTCCTTAAACTAATATCAGACCGAGATGTCCTTAAACTAGCTACGGACCACAACGTCCTTAAACTAGCTGTGGATCGAGATGTCCTTAAACTAACATCGGACCGAGATGTCCTTAAACTAGCTACGGACCGCACGTCCTTAAACTAGCTGTGGACCGAGATGTCCTTAAACTAACATCGGACCGAGATGTCCTAAAACTAGCTACGGACCGCAACGTCCTTAAACTAGCTGTGGACCGAGATGTCCTTAAACTAACATCGGACCGAGATGTCCTTAAACTAGCTACGGACCGCAACGTCCTTAAACTAGCCGTGGAGCGAGATGTCCATAAACTAACATTGGACCGAGATGTCTTTAAACTAACAACAGACCGAGATGTCCCTAAACTAACAACGCCGCCTATAACACGGCGATAGTGAAATGCAAGTCCACAAGTCCCAGCGGTGAGGACTGCAACTCAAATCCCACCGGCAAACAAATGGGTCACACGTGGAAAAACTATTCTCGAGAGTTTCATCACACCAAAAAAAAGGTACGTCCACAAACGAAATGGGAACGGATGAAAACCCGAAAGGGCGCCATGAGTAAAAACAGCAGGACTGCCGGTGAGTTTGTGAAAACCCGAAAGGGCACAATTTCGTTAAAACAAAGACACCTACAAGGTCCTCTTGACCTTGTGAGGAGAAAATACCTGCGTGAGATCCTTACAACTCACAAGGGAGCAACACACTTAGGGATCCCCACTATTCCTAAGGAGAAATTGCACTTACGAGATCCTCACGACTCGTAAGGAGAGTTCCCCCTATGAGACCCTCATGGCTCTTAGGATTCAAAAAGCCTGAAGCTACAGGGATCTGAACCTATTCTTAAGCCATCACATTCCCCAAGTTGCCCTACAAGCGGTTCAATATTGACCCTTGTATACAATCCACGGGCACAAATAAACGTTTCCCTCACCAAGTCCCACCAACGATGAGGAATGTTCTCATGTCGTGAACGACACTTATAAGTCCTCTTGACTTATAAGGAGAAAACACTCTTATAAGATCCTTACGACTTATAAGTGAACACACACTTAAGAATCCTCACGATTCCTAAGGAGAAAACGCGTCTATGAGATCCTCACAGCTCGTAGGGAGAAACATCTTTATGAGACCCCTACGTCTCATGAAGTCAAAAGCCTTAGTCAACAGGATCCCAACCCTGTTGCTAAGCCACCTTTGCTCGAATCGACAAAGGCAAATGATGATTCTCTTCTGGCAATGTCCCAGTGGTAGCGATGCTGATGTCTAAATCGGTATCAAATTCCAAGTCCTTTTATTGCAAATGATGATTCGCTCCTGGCCATATTCCAGTTGCAGCGATGCTAATGCTAAGATTGGTATCAGATCCCAAGTTCCATACTCGCAGCAAAAAAATCAGCGAGCCAAAAATGCAAATGAAATAGCCGAAATGATAGGGCAACTTGCAACAAAAATCAGCAAGTAAAATATATGCATACAAAATAGCCGAAATGATTGGGCAACTCGCAATAAAAAGCAGCGAGTAAAGAAAAGGAAAAACAGCCGAAATAATTGGGCACCGCGAAAAGATAGCCGAAATGATTGGGCAATCGCGACTTCCGCGATATAAAAAGCTGAAATGATAGAGTATCGCGAAAAGAAATAAAAAATGAAATGAAATTTCTACCCTGCTGGTGAGATCACATTGACCCCTGCATACAATCCATGGGCACAAGCAGAAAGGGAACCATATCGTCCCACCAGGCTTCGTCAAAAGGAATCCAGATCTTGATGGCTACATCTACAGCCTAAAAATCAATAACGGCATTCCTTCTCGCTCCAAACAGAAGCACGTCAGCAAAATAGAGCCACGGCGAAGCCCCTTAATTCCAAATCTCGACGGTTCACAGAAAACTTAGAGACTACCTCGGAACCATGACAAAGCCCCTAGTTCCAAGTCTCGATGGCAGCATCCACAGCCTAAAGACCAACCAACAGCGTTCTTCCTCCCTCCAGCAGGATACAGGCGCGACATCAACAAACGGAGCCATGGAGAAGTCCCCTAGTTCCAAATCTCGACGGTTTACAGAAAACCCAGAGACAACCTCAACACCCATCACAATATTGCAGATACAATGTCAACCAACAAAGCAAAAGAAGATCCCTAAGTTTAGGGTCTTGACGGCAACTCAAATGAGACCTGAAAGACTATCGGAGACCATCCCACTCCAGCGCGGAGTGGTCATGACTCATCGGGGCTCCCAAACCGAGCCTAACCTCAAGTAAAAAGCGACATGGAATATCCCTAACGCCTGCTCTTTCGATGGTAATATTACCTAGAAGATTACTTGAAGACGTCTTGTCCAGCCACCGAAGGGATTAGATACACGATAGTCGCGAGGCTACCCGAACATCAAGATTGCATATCGGGGAATATATTGGCCAACACGACGGTGTGACGGGTAAAAAGCCCTAGTACCACAAACCCTAACAGACTTCTATTAGCAGGAGTTAACTGTGACGTTAGGAAACCCTTACGAGAACTTCTCGATTCGTCTCGACTCGTGAAGAAATTGGTGTCCTTGCGAGAACTTCTCGATTCTTCTCGACTCATAGCGAATAGCCTTAGGCAATAGGGATAAGGACCTGTTTTCTAAATGCTAAATGCTGGGGCCCTGCAAGTCGGTCCAAGATGGACTATTGCATACTATCCACGGGCCACACTCTCCAAAGTCGAATATCGACGAGAAGGGAAACAACCAGTTACGAGTCCTCTCGACTTGTAAAGGGGAAAAATTCTCTTGTGAAATCCTTACGACTCTCAAGAGAAAACACACACTTAGGAGTCCTCACGGCTTCTAGGGAGAAAATACACCTACGGGATTCTCTCGACTCGTAGGGAGAAAAGTCTTTATGAGACCCTCACGGCTCACAAAGTTGAAAAGTCTTAAGCGGCAGATCTGAACCTGTTTTCCAAGCCATCGTTGCCTTGCAAGAAGATCGAGGGACTATCTACAAGATGCATTTGCTAAAAGGGACATGCCCATATAAAATGAAATACGTTTTTTGTTTATGAATTCAAGTGAATACAAGATACATTTCACAAAGGAATCAAAATGAATACATGTTATTCATAAACCGCAAGTTTACAGTAAAAAAAAGGTGGGTACAAAGACGGTTATTGAGGAGGAGGCATCTTCAACAAATCAGCCAGCTGCTCGCGTGCTCCTCTCAATCCTTTCTCATGATCGGCCGCTGCGGCCAACTCCGCTTCAACTTCAGCCCGTTGTTGCAAACAGGACGAAAGCTTTTCATCGGTTCCTAGCATGGCAGCTTCGCAGTCCTGCACGACCCGCTCGGTAGAGTCAAGTGTCCTCCTCAGCGCCAACCCATCCGAAATACATCTATGGAGATTATTGAAGACAACTTTTAACTGCGCAGCATTCACTTCAATCTAGAAGCGTAACCGGGCAGATTCGCTTGAAGCCACTTCATGTTCCTTTCGCCTCAAGGTCGCCTCTTGTTCAAAATAGCGGATGAAAGGAACACTACACTCGACCCACACAGCCTGCTGGGAGTTCGAAGCTAATACTTCAGGAGCGAGACGCTTGAGCTCAATCTCGTGCAGGCAAGCCTCGATCATTCTGCAGTAATCAACTCAAAAGCCGACGAGATCTTCATCATGGAAGTTCACGAGTGTCGCCAGCATTGGATTGACTTCAACCGCAAAATCCATAGCAGAACTGAGGGCCTCGGCATCGAGATCTTCGATGAATTCGCTCAACATTCGCCGGCTATTCGCAGCGCCCCTGGAAGATGTGTGTTTAGCAAAGGGCCCTGCCGACATTGGAATGCGAGACTCAAAGGGAGCTGGAGCCGATGCAATTGCTGCAAAACAAATTATGGTCAAATGTCGACTCGGGAGGTAAAGAAAATACACGAGGGATAGAGTCTATTATACTGGCTGTGGCAGGTGGCATAATGGGGAGTACCGGAGGAACATCTATTCTTTCGTCTCCTCTTCTGATCCGTGACGCCTGATTGTTATGATAAGTGCGTGTTCAAGTTCTAGTTTAAATACCGCAATCAAGACGGTTTCGCTTGTAGCTAGCCGGTTGAGTACGGGTCGTCCGCAGGGAGATGGGAGTCTTTTTCAAAGTGTTTTAACGAGTTAAGTCATGTTTTCAGATTTTGTTGGATTATCTAAGTGTTGAGTTGATATTTAAAGAGAGCTTGTTAGGGTTAGGATTAGGTTAGTTTGAGTTAGGAGTCTCCACATCTTTCATTGCCCCACTTAATATCGGTGTTACGGTAATCGGCAACAACGGGGATTAGCACGACTAGGAAGGAACTTGCGAGTATAAGCTAGGCTTTCCAACGCATAGTCCTTCCTTTTGGTGCTTGTCCGTCCGTTCTTGGCTCTTATCCATAACCTCCGGTTAATTCAACCACAACCGGTCTCACTACGGAATCACCGCTATCATGTAGGATAGGGTGCCGTAAGGAGCGGATTGTGGTTCAATTAACGGGAGTCGATTTAAGTTATTGGGCAAGGAAAGAGTGAGAGAGATTTCCTTCTCTCAAACTTCCCTTATCCTACCCTAACAAGTATAAAACTACTCACACTTCATGATAAGGAAAAACAAAACAAAACAAAAGAGGAAGATAGAAAGAAGGAGATTAGAAGAATAAGACTAACTATTTGCGACCTCACCTTGGCGAGGATCGAGCGTAAGTATCATTGTCGTATGAATGATAAAGAAAAAAGAGAGAAGAAAGAAACAACAAGGAAATAACAACAACTACTTAACGAATTAAAATTACAACATTTAACAAAATAAAGAGACAAGCATGATAATAAATGGTTCTTCTTTATTCATCACTCTTCACTCAAAAGCTCACTACAAGTTTAATGGAGAAGAGGTGAGAAGAGGAAGAAGAAACACACTAAACTTTAGCAAAATGAAAATACAAGAATGGACCCTTTCCTTCACAAAGTTCTGGGCTATTTATAGGCTGAAGAATGGAAACCTAGGGCAACCACCAGAACAAAAACGAAAAGACAAAAATACCCCCAAAGTTTCTGCGCATGCGGCGCCCGTACGGCCGCGGATCCGCGGCCTGGACCCCACTTTGGCCGCGGATCCGCGGCCCTTTTGATGAATTGGATCGTGGGCTTTCTTGTGGTCCCCTGGTTTGCTGTCCTCTGTTCTCTGGTTCATATATTTTCTGAAAATACTTCCACATTTCTTCCAGAATTTCTGTTGAGGGAAATGTGGACTTTTTGTCAAGATTTTGTCATGATTGCCTCGAGCTTCGTGTAGATCTCTTGGATTTTGTGCTACCATTGAGCCTTGTGCATGAGAATGACATTGATTTGACATTTTGTCTTCCTAAACTGGTATCTGGCAACATACGGATGAAGAGCGGAGACCGTGTTTTTATCTGTGGTTGGCAGGAACCCGGATTTTTCGTGTTTTCCATGAATTTCACCGTTTTAGAACCGAGAACCTGTATCCTGCAATTGACTAGCAAACACGGCTCAAGAGTATCTACCGATATGCAATGTGACAAAAATTGGGTGGTATGAAAATGCAAAAATCTGATATGAACAAATACCCCCAAACTTATCATTTGCTCCTCCCGAGCAAAGCCCATTTATTCACAAAAAATTTCCTAACCTCACTTTCGCAGGGAACGCGATTGCACTGAGCATGTGCAACAAGCCG
The DNA here is from genome assembly GCA_030015575.1 of Agapanthus africanus. Taxonomy (NCBI): domain Eukaryota; kingdom Viridiplantae; phylum Streptophyta; class Magnoliopsida; order Asparagales; family Amaryllidaceae; genus Agapanthus; species Agapanthus africanus. The sequence continues at coordinate 102,969,605 of JASDDO010000012.1, read as the reverse complement.
TTAAACCTCTAGGTGTCCCTAGTAGGAGGAGTGTTGTCTTCTGAGGGTTTTCAGCGGATACTACCCACAAAATCCGGTCAAGTTTGGTTTTGTAAAATAATTATGCTTCAAACCCTAAAGTTTTGTTTTAGAAAATAACAATTCTATAATCCTAAGTCTAGACCATCGAACCTTTATTTTTCACACCTCGCTTCTTATTTAACTACAGATTTTATATGTCTTTACGTGCAGTGCAAATAGTATCGTTAAGTTCCAGAAGGATCGATTAAAGTCGTTATGTCGCACAATAAAGCCCAGATAACAATTTTAAAAGGATCACATAAGTTTTATAACGAGTTAAGCATTTTTCAAGTTTCGTTTTCCAGTAAGGTTTCAACTTCAGAATTTCAATCTTCCTTAACAGGAAACTAAGTCGTATTTTTCACTCCACCTTTTTCTTGTTTTCATTTCATACACACCTCTGTGAACGTGCAATAGTCTTTATCATAGAATAAAACCATCATATCTCCGCTAAAATTTTTATAAAAGCCTGTCTTTTATCAAGATTATTCTCACACAAAGAACCGTTAGGAATTTTAACTCGGAGAGAACACTTGCTTGACTTTGTTTTAAAACTGGACTTTCTAGGCTTCTTAGCGAGCTTTGGGTCAATGCACCCAAACCAGTTGGTTTTAGGGCATTAGGTGTAGAAACACCCCAGCAGACTTAATTACTCAAGTTACCTAGGCCCAAAAACAAAAGGCAGTTTGGCGTGAAAATCAGATGATTTAATACGAACGGAGATATAACCGGCAGTTCAATTATTTTTTTTTGGATAAAAGACGTGTTTAGTGGGTTTGGTGTGTAATCATTCCAATCAAGTTTCCGATGGGTTATTTTTCAGACTTAGCTCCAATTACGGCATCAATAACATTCCTTCATATTCGCTTTACTTCATAAACTATTCTTGACATTACTTATTTCAGAACAAACCTATTTGATCCTCAGAAAATCATTTATCTGTTTAAAAGTTTAAACATGAAAGACTTGTCGTCTAATTCCCAAAATCTTACGACACGTGTAGTGTGATGTAAAGACGTATATCAGCTATAGTTAACTTCAAAGGAGAGTTAACTTTCAGGTTTTCAAAATCCAAACATAAGATTTAGTTATTCCTATTTTTTCAAACAAAAACCGTCGAATGTTGAATCGGAGTTCTTCCACAAGCTAACTTGACAAAAAAAGTTTTTATATTTTTTAGAAAATTTTCAAATTTTTATGGATTTTATGGATTTTAATATGCAGATGCAAAATATACATATGAATGCGAAGGTAAGAAATGCGTACCGAGCGTACCCCCAAACTTAAACTGGACAGTGTCCTCACTGTCGTAGCATGAAGAGATCATTTGAAGGGTCAAAATTGTCGGTTAGCGATACACAAATTTTTATTTGTTTTTGTTTTTAAAGAAAAGAAAAAAGAATATACATAAATATATACAAAAAATGGTTTGTACATACCCCCAAACTTATTTGGAACAGTGTCCGCTGTTCTTGGCTGGATAACCAAAGTTTGGAGGTAGGCAGAGGAAGATCATTCAGGGTAAACCGGCTCCTGTAAGAACAGGAGCTCCTATGTTGGTTCGGCGCTAAGGTACGGTTTGCATCGGTGTCCGTTTACTTTGAAAAGTGAACCGTCCTTTGGATTTTCCAAATCCACAGCGCCCTGCGGATACACATTCCGCACAAAATACGGCCCTTTCCAGCGAGATCTGAGCTTTCCAGGATAGAAGTGAAGTCGTGTGTCGTAAAGCAGTACCTGCTGACCAGGTACGAAGGTTTTGCGCAAAAGGTGTTTATCGTGAAACAACTTCGTTCGATTTTTAACGACAACCACGTTGTCGTAAGCCTCATACCTAAGCTCGCATAGTTCGTTCAGCTGCAGCTTCCGACGGCTGCCCGCGTCCTCAAGAGACAGATTCAGCTCCTTTATCGCCCAAAACGCGCGATGCTCTATTTCGACAGGAAGGTGGCAGGCTTTTCCGTACACAAGCCGATAGGGAGACATGCCAAGGTCGGTCTTATAAGCGGTTCTAAATGCCCAAAGGGCATCAGTGAGTTTCAGAGACCAATCCTTACGGTTCTTGGAAACCGTCTTCTCCAGTATCTGCTTGATTTGCCGATTTGAAACTTCGGCCTGCCCGCAGGTTTGGGGGTGGTAGGGCGTAGAAAGCTTATGATTAATGGAGTATTTCCGCATCAAGGCCTCGAAAGTCCTATTGCAGAAATGACTTCCATTATCGCTAATGATCGCTCGGGGGTACCCAAACCGGGAAAAAAATGTTTTCTTTAAGGAACCTAACGACAACCTTGATCGGTTGGAGTTAGTCCGGCTAGGCACAGCCTCGACCCATTTAGAGACGTAATCAACAGCTAGAAGGATGTACAAGTTCCCAAAAGAGCTGGGAAACGGCCCCATGAAATCTATCCCCCAAACATCGAAAATCTCCACAACCAAGATCGGTTGGAGCGGCATCTCGTTCCTCCGGGATATCCGGCCCATGTGTTGGCACCGGGAGCAAGTCTTGCAATAGTCGTGAGCGTCTTTGAAAAGTCGTGGCCAGTAGAAACCACATTGCAAGATCTTCTCAGCTGTCTTTCTGGGCCCAAAATGCCCGCCACACGCTTGATCGTGGCAAAATGACAGCACACTCTTGAATTCCTCATCAGGGACACACCGTCGAATAATCTGGTCGGGACAGTACTTGAACAAGTAAGGTTCATCCCAGTAAAAGTGTTTTACTTGGGATAAGAAGCGAAGTCTGTCCTGACTTGACCATTCGGTCGGTAGTATTCCCGTGGCCAAATAGTTCACAATATCTGCGAACCAGGATTCGCACGATACTGTCAAGAGTTGTTCATCCGGGAAAACGTCGTTGATCGGAATTGGAAGCGAAGGCGAAGAAGGAAGTCGTGAGAGATGGTCGGCAACTACGTTTTCACATCCTCGTTTGTCCTTAATGACAAGGTCAAACTCTTGAAGCAAGAGGATCCAACGTATTAACCGAGATTTGGCATCTTTCTTCGCAAAAAGATGGCGCAGAGCTGAATGGTCTGTGTAGACAATGACTGGAGAGCCGATGAGGTAGGGCCTGAACTTTTCTAAAGCAAATACAACAGCCAAGAATTCCTTCTCAGTTGTTGTATAATTGAGTTGGGCGTCGTTCAGGGTTCGGCTCGCGTAATAGATTACGTGCGGCATCTTGTTGATGTGCTGTCCAAGGACAGCACCGATGGAAAAGTCGGATGCATCGCACATAATCTCGAATGGGTGCGTCCAGTCAGGTGAAGAAAGAATGGGAGCAGAAGTGAGTGAGCGTTTCAGTGACTCGAATGCAGTCACACAGCTCGAATTGAAGTCGAAAGGCGTGTCCTTGGCCAGCAAAAGAGTCAAGGGCCTAGCAATCTTGCTAAAGTCCTTGATAAACCGTCTATAAAAACGGGCATGCCCAAGGAAGGCTCGGATATCTCTGACGCATCGGGGAGGAGGCGGATTGGAAATGACCTCAATCTTTGCTTTGTCAACCTCTATGCCATTTTGCGAGATGATATGTCCTAAGACAATACCTTCGCGCACCATGAAGTGGCATTTCTTCCAGTTCAAAGTGAGATTCTTGTCCTTACATCGGGTAAGGACAGCGTCAAGATGCAGCAAACACTCGTCAAAGGAGTCGCCGAAGATGGAGAAGTCATCCATGAAAATCTCCAGAAATTTTTCCACCATGTCAGAGAAAATTCCCATCATACACCGCTGGAAGGTAGCGGGCGCATTGCATAACCCAAAGGGCATGCGTCGATATGCAAACGTGCCGAAAGGACAAGTGAAAGTGGTCTTGTCCTGGTCTTTTTCGGCGATGGGAATTTGATTATAGCCAGAGTAGCCATCAAGAAAACAATAGTACTCATGTCCGGCCAATCGTTCAAGCATCTGGTCAATGAAGGGTAGCGGAAAGTGGTCTTTCCGCGTTGCGGCGCTGAGTTTTCTGTAATCAATGCAAACTCGCCACCCAGTTTGGGTACGAGTAGGGATTAACTCATTCGCCTCGTTGGTGATGACCGTGATGCCCGACTTCTTGGGGACAACGTGAATGGGGCTAACCCACTGGCTATCAGAGATAGGGTAAATGATACCTATATCTAGACATTTGACGATCTCCTTCTTCACAGCCTCCTTCATGACTGGATTAAGACGTCTTTGTGGATCCCGGGCTGGTTTGGCATCATCCATCAGATGAATGTGATGCTCAACGATGAGGGGACTAATCCCCTTGATGTCCGCCATGGACCAGCTAAAAGCTTGCCTGTTGCTGTGCAAGACCGCGAGAAGGGCTTTCTCTTGCTCGGGAGCTAGAGAAGCCGAGATGATGACAGGGAGGGTCTCTTTCTCACCTAAGTAAGCATACTTAAGGTGAGACGGCAACGGCTTGAGTTCGAGCGTTGGAGGTGAAACGATAGAAGGCAAGATTGGTGCAAAGGTCTCGAACTCAAAGGACTCCAGCAAAGGTTCAAAACGAGTGTAGGCAACCGAGTCGGATGGTTCAGGTAACTCATCCGGAAAGTCGAAGGATTCAAACTCGGGTTGTGCGCGGCTAAGATCGTTCGAAAACGTGAAACACTCGTAGTCGTTGTCGGGCGCAGAAACAGCAGCAGGTTTGAAGAGAAACGCACTAGTGGCGTCAAGATTATCGTGATCAAACAGAAACTCCTCGAATTCACACTCTTCTGGGGTGATCTCCTGGATCGAGCAGACGTCCAGTATATGAGCATTAGGTTCGGCGGGCTGATTCCCCAACCTAAAAATGTTGAGTTCAATCGTCATATTTCCAAAAGAGAGGTTCATTGAACCATTGCGATAATTGATCACAGCATTTGAGGTTGCGAGAAATGGGTGACCGAGTATCACCGGAATTTGATTCCGGGGGTTAGCTACAGGCTGTGTATCTAATACAATGAAGTCAACGGGGAATATGAAGTCCCCGACTTTGATTAACACATCCTCTAGCTCACCCCTAGGATGGGTGATCGATCGGTCGGCCATTTGGAGAGTGCAGTGTGTGGGTTTCAACTCTCCGACGCCTAATTGCTCGTATACTGAATACGGAAGAAAGTTAACACTGGCACCAAGATCTAATAGTGCGTGGTTGATGTTCTTATCCCCAATGGTAATTGAAATCGTAGGACAGCCAGGGTCCTTCCGTTTTTGTGGTAAAGATTGGGTAAGGGCATCACTCACAGCACTAGCCAAGAAAAATTTCTTGGGTACCTGACACTTCCTCTTTTTCGTGCACAAGTCCTTTAAGATTTTCGCGTAGGACGGGACTTGTTGGACAGCATCTAAAAGAGGAATGTTAATGTTAACTTACTTGAATAACTCCAGAATCTTCTCCATTTGAGGATTTTGTTTATTAGACCTCAACCGGTTTGGAAATGGAACATTTTGAAAATTGGTTGAGTCTAATGTTGGAGGAGGAGATTGTGGAGTTGGAACGGATCCCAGAATAGGTGTTTTCGTGGAGTGAGCAGTGGGTCCGTTCAGAGCAGAAGAAGAGGAAGGGGAGCCTTGTGAAGAACGGAGAATAGGCTCAGAAGACGAAGAAGAAGAAGAAGGAGAAGAAGAAGTAGCGGCGGCCGGGGTGTCATCGTTGATCCGTTTGCCAATGTTGTTTTGCAGCATCCTCCCCGATCTCAGTGTAGTCACGGCATTCACATTATGGTTTTGTTGTTCAAGAGCAACATGTGCATTATGTGGGTGACTGGGATTTGGAAGTGGCTGGGACGGGAGCTTCCCCTTCTCTCGCTCGCTTAAGGCTGCGTTCAGCTGTGCAATCTGGGCCTCGATGGTCTTGATGCTTTGCCCGTGTGCGGCAGTGTGTTGCACTAAAGATTGAATTGAAGATTGGATGTTGGCGGTGGATTGAGTCGATTGTTTAACAAACGCCTCCAGACTTCGCTCGAGCGAGGAAACCTTATCGTTGTTTGACGGAACAAAGTTGTTTGGTGGAAAAGAGTTGTTGGGTGCAAAGTTGTTCGTCTGATTTTGGAAAGGTTGGGGTTGGAAGGGCTGCTGATATTGGTGTTGAGTTTGTTGATGCGCTTGTTGTTGCGGCGGAGGGCCCCTTTGGAAATTGTTGCCTTGGAATTGATTCTGATTCTGATTCCAGGCGAAATTGGGGTGGTTCCTCCAACCGGGATTGTAGGTGGAAGAGTATAGATCATTCCTCGGTCTTTGCTGGAAGGCAGCATTAACCTGATCATGTCCTTGCGAGGGTGGATTGTAAGGACACTCTTCGGTCAAGTGGGAAGGATCGGAACAACAAGCGCAGATGGTACGAAGGGGGAGAACAGGGGCGGGAGCAGGAGCAGAAAATTTGCTCTCTATCGCTTCAAGCTTTCGTGTTATCGCAGCCATTTCAGCTTTCATCGCAATAGAGACGTCAAGTTGGTGGATTCCTACCCTAGACTGACCGGTAGAAGTGGAGGTAGAAGAAGAAGAAGTCGGTCTGGTGCTCTCCCACTGTAGCGTTTGCTCCGCAAGGTCGTCAAAGAACTGCCACGCTTCCTCGTCAGATTTGGATAGGAAGTGGCCCTGACAGATGGTTTCCAGCAACTGCTTCGTTGCTGGGTCCAGTCCCTCGTATAAGGTTTGGCAGAGCTGCCATTTCTCTATACCGTGGTGAGGACACTGAACAAGGTCTTTGTATCGGTCAAAGCACTTCCAGAAAGGTTCAGAAGGAAGCTGGGAGAATTGGTTGATTTCATTTCGAATCCTTGCGGTTTTATGATTCGGATAAAATTTTTTCAGAAACGCTTTAACAAACTCGTCCCAGCTGGTGATTGAGTGGGAAGCGGTGCTATACAGTCATTTTTCAGCGAGATCGCATAAAGTGAACGGAATGACCCGTAGACGTATAGCATCGTCCGACAGCTGGGTTGTTTTCATCATGGCACAGACGTTTTGAAATTTATTGATGAAGATATAGGCATCTTCAGATTCAAGCCCATGAAAACGTGGAAGCATGTTGATGAAATGGGGCTTAATTTCAAAGTTGTCCCCATTGGCAGGAGGAAGAGAAAGGCAGGTGGGAAGTGCAGAACGGGTGGGGTAGAAACGATCCTGGAGCGCGATTCGCTGCGGCGCTACAACAGGCGGAGGTGGTGGGATATTGGTCTCCGTAGGAGGTGGAGCCAATCCAGCGGTGGTCAAAGAGATGTTCGGATTAAATCCCGACATCGCGGAAGAAGAGGTTGGTGAAGGTGAAGGTGAAGGTGAAGATGTATGAACAGAATTCCGGTCAACGTCGGAGTTGGCCGGCAAAGGAAGGGGTGAAAGAGGAGTGGACGGAGTATCGACTTCGGAGTCGATCGCGTAGTCGGTCGCGACTAACGTAACGCGGACTAGACGGGCGCTAGTGTCCCGAGTCCAAGCGGACATACACTAAACGAGTTTAGTATAGTCAAAGCGGAGAATGTGAGGGTAAGAAAACGTCAAAGGAGAAAGGCGATGGGTGTGGGTGAAAATGGATTTGGCGACAAAGGGCAAGTTTTTATAAAAGTTTTTGATTTTTTTCTTTCTTTTTTTTTAGAAAGAGATTTACAGAAATATGTACGGAAATACGGCTTAAGCAATCACAAACAAGCTATACACAATCACACCTAGATCTAGGGTAACCTAGGTCTACTAGACCTGCTCCTGAACTTGATTGTCGAAGTTAAACAGTTTCGAGAAACAGGCTTAAAAATACTCTGATCACGAGGCTAGGTAAGTGCAGAGATAAGGGGAGGTTGTCCAACGCTTTCGCGAAGTTCCTTAATTAAATAACCCTTTCTCTTTCGGCGGTTGCGCCTTTAACACTTTCCTAGACACCCCGTAAACAATATACGGTTAAGCGAGGTTCTAAACACGGTTTATCTTCTCCTAATGAGCGCGAAGTCCTTAGGGCTGAAGTCTAGTATTTTTTAATTTACAATGGACAATGCATATGCTTTAGTGATTTTTGGGGTCCTGGGAAGGGTGATGAAATCCCCACCCAATCTGGATTGGTTTCAAGCCCCTTAAGTCCGTATTAAAGAAATGCAAAGCAGTAAAAAATTAACTGCAAACAATTTTTATTTTGCGGCGCAAAGAATCTTGCACAAGAACAGTTTATTGGAAGGGGGAGAAGAGTTTGCGCAAAGAAGACTGCAGAAAACACAATTTATTGGAGTCCAGAGGAGTGGAGAGAGAAGAGGAGCTTACCCAGAAAAATTGGACCCCTGAAGACACCAATTGGGCGCGGTTCCGCGGCAATAAGGCCCTAATGCCGCGGTTCCGCGGCTAAGTTGTGGACTTGGGGCTTCAGTTTGCTGGTGTGGGCTCTGTTGGGTGTCTTCTGAGTTTCTGGATGTGTGGAATTCTGATTTGCTCACTGTATCTGCTCCAGATTTTTACAGTAGACCGGATGATTCGTGTTGTCCGTCGCGGTGTAGCCGCGAAATGTGGGTCTATCAACCCACGTCTTTGGCACTGTACTTGAACTCCGTATTATCCGACGTCTTTAGCGCCAACTTCGTATTTTCCTGCGCACTTCCACAAAAACTAATCAAGAATAACAAGATGGTTTTTTTACAAAGTATGTATTTTTTTTCGTTTTTTTTATACTTACAAATTAACCCGAAATTGCACAAGGAAATAAACTACCGTCTCCCCGGCAACGGCGCCAATTGATTGTTATGATAAGTGCGTGTTCAAGTTCTAGTTTAAATACCGCAATCAAGACGGTTTCGCTTGTAGCTAGCCGGTTGAGTACGGGTCGTCCGCAGGGAGATGGGAGTCTTTTTCAAAGTGTTTTAACGAGTTAAGTCCCGTTTTCAGATTTTGTTGGATTATCTAAGTGTTGAGTTGATATTTAAAGAGAGCTTGTTAGGGTTAGGATTAGGTTAGTTTGAGTTAGGAGTCTCCACATCTTTCGTTGCCCCACTTAATATCGGTGTTACGGTAATCGGCAACAACGGGGATTAGCACGACTAGGAAGGAACTTGCGAGTATAAGCTAGGCTTTCCAACGCATAGTCCTTCCTTTTGGTGCTTGTCCGTCCGTTCTTGGCTCTTATCCATAACCTCCGGTTAATTCAACCACAACTGGTCTCACTACGGAATCACCGCTATCATGTAGGATAGCGTGCCGTAAGGAGCGGATTGTGGTTCAATTAACGGGAGTCGATTTAAGTTATTGGACAAGGAAAGAGTGAGAGAGATTTCCTTCTCTCAAACTTCCCTTATCCTACCCTAACAAGTATAAAACTACTCACACTTCATGATAAGGAAAAACAAAACAAAACAAAAGAGGAAGATAGAAAGAAGGAGATTAGAAGAATACGACTAACTATTTGCGACCTCACCTTGGCGAGGATCGAGCGTAAGTATCATTGTCGTATGAATGATAAAGAAAAAAGAGAGAAGAAAGAAACAACAAGGAAATAACAACAACTACTTAACGAATTAAAATTACAACATTTAACAAAATAAAGAGACAAGCATGATAATAAATGGTTCTTCTTTATTCATCACTCTTCACTCAAAAGCTCACTACAAGTTTAATGGAGAAGAGGTGAGAAGAGGAAGAAGAAACACACTAAACTTTAGCAAAATGAAAATACAAGAATGGACCCTTTCCTTCACAAAGTTCTGGGCTATTTATAGGCTGGAGAATGGAAACCTAGGGCAACCACCAGAACAAAAACGAAAAGAAAAAAATACCCCAAAAGTTTCTGCGCATGCGGCGCCCGTACGGCCGCGGATCCGCGGCCTGGACCCCACTTTGGCCGCGGATCCGTGGCCTTTTTGATGAATTGGATCGTGGGCTTTCTTGTGGTCCCCTGGTTTGCTGTCCTCTGTTCTCTGGTTCATATATTTTCTGAAAATACTTCCACATTTCTTCCAGAATTTCTGTTGAGGGAAAGGTGGACTTTTTGTCAAGATTTTGTCATGATTGCCTCGAGCTCCGCGTAGATCTCTTGGATTTTGTGCTACCATTGAGCCTTGTGCATGAGAATGACATTGATTTGACATTTTGTCTTCCTAAACTGGTATCTGGCAACATACGGATGAAGAGCGGAGACCGTGTTTTTATCTGTGGTTGGCAGGAACCCAGATTTTTCGTGTTTTCCATGAATTTCACCGTTTTAGAACCGAGAACCTGTATCCTGCAATTGACTAGCAAACACGGCTTAAGAGTATCTACCGATATGCAATGTGACAAAAATTGGGTGGTATGAAAATGCAAAAATCTGATATGAACAACGCCGCGATCAATATAAAGAAGACTTAGCAACAATACGGCTATTCATAAAAGAAAGAGGGAGATATTAGCTGAAGAATATACTAACCAATACTAGGAGGCAGAATGACTTCCGACTAGAAGGAGAAATGCGGGTTCAATACCTGGTATAAATGGTTGAAAAGGACTCTGTTTCCTCCAATCAGAGAGCAAAGCTCTGTTCAAAATTTAAAATTTGAAATGAGGCAGTGCCTCATAAGAGCGCCAGCGCCAGCGCTAAGAGTCAAAGACTCTGAGGCAGTGCTCACGTGCAAAGCACGAGAGCGCTCGCGCTAAGAGCGCCAGCGCTAAGAGTCAAAGACTCTGAGGCAGCGCTCACGTGCAAAGTACGAGAGCGCTAGTGCCAAAAGCACCAGCGCTCAGAGTCAAAGACTCTGAGGCAGCGCTCATGTGCAAAGCACGAGAGCGCCAGCGCCAGAACTAAAAGTTCTTAACCTTTGTATCAAAGATCCAACGAAGATGATAAATCATCAAATTACTAGAATAAAATTCTGTTGTGGAAATACTCCTCAAAATCTTTCCAAACAGGAAAGACTGTGTCCTATAAATCAGAGCACCATTGGATCAAAGATCCAATGGTGATTAAAAATCACCAAGATACAGAATAAGTTCTGTATGGGAAAATATTTTCCAATCTTGTTAGTAACAAGAAAACTATCTTCTGTAAAACAGAAGCCTTTGGATTAGAGATCCAACGGTGGGAAACATTCCCCAAATCAATTAGAGATCTCTCAATAAGAAATTTCCTTAACTGATTCAACAAGTCGGCCTCCTCTATATAAAAGACCCAAGACTTCAAGTCTTGGAGACAGAGACCTCCCCTTAAATTCTCAAATCGAAAGAAGAAAAACAGAGGAATCCCCCATAAACTTCAAGAGCAAGCTCTAAGAAGAAGAACCTTCTTCAAGGTGAGGAAAAGAAGAGAGATCATAACATCTCCTCCATATTTAAGAGTTTAATTCTCGCATCATAAGAACATAGTTCTTTTCTAGATCACAGATCTATAAGACAAGATCTTTCACAAAATTAAAAGAGATTGCAGCATCTCATCAAGAAAGAGAAGAACTTAGTTATTAGAACCATGAGACAAAGTCTCTTATAAACCGAGAATTTAATTCTCAGAGCATAGAACTAATCAGAGCTGACAAAGAAGCGCTTTAGTGCTCCTTTTTATAATAAGCGCCTTAGCGCTCCAAGTCTGGCGCTCAGCGCCAAGCACTCCACGTGCTCCTCACGCGGGTGCCCTTTTATAATAAGCACTTTAGCGCTCTAAGTCGGCGCTCAGCGCCAAGCGCTCCATGTGCTCCTCACGTGGGCGCCCTTTTATAAGAAGCGCCATAGCGCTCAGTGCCAGGTTCTCCACGTGCTCTCCACGTGGGCGCTAAGGAATTACAAAGCGCTCTGTAAATAAGGCCCTAGCGCCATAAAAAGTGTTCAACACTTAATAAAAGATAAAAAGAAAAAGAGGTGTTAGAATCCAAATCAATGCTCAGCATTAATGAATAAAAAGGGGGCTGAGCCCAAACAAGTGTTCAGAACGGAGTTGACTGAGCCCAAGTTGGCCACAAGTCCCTAATTCAAATTAACCGAGCCCATGTGCTCACAATCTTTTTAATTGGTCTTAATCCCAAACTTGACTATAGATCTCCCAACCCACATTGGTTCAAGGGTACATCTCTTCATACCTCTGATACATGTCGTTGTAATTCTTCAACGTCTTCAGAGAGATGGGGGTCCTAATAACAGTAACTTTTGGTGTATCTTCAAACGGTTAAACCAAAACCTCACAGACTATGATGTCTTTAAACCAGACTACGATGTCTTTAAACCTTACAGACTATGATGTCTTTAAACTCATGGACTGTGATGTCTTTAAACTTACGGACCGCAACGTCCCTAAACTAAGTCCTACAGACTATGACGTCCTTAAACTCACGAACTATGACGTCCTTAGACCCATGGACCGCAATGTCCCTAAACTAAAACGATAGAGTCCAAATACTCTTTCATTGGATCTAAATGATCCTAAAACCTTGTTAAGTAAATCTTAGTCTAAAATTAGGCTAACGTATCCTTAACAAGGATTTAAGTTGATCTTATTCTAAAAACAAGATTAACGATCCTTAAACCAACCCAAACCCAAATCTAAGAAAATACGGATTTGGACTAATCCACGCCTTACGAGCGACAACATAAATTAGTCTTCGTATACAATCCACCGGCAACCAAAAAATAAAATGAACATACACGACACGAAGTGACCATCTGGAGAAGGAGAAAGTGGTTACCGCCATGCGGTAGCGTAATTAACTGCAGGGGCTTGCGCCTACAGGGAAGAGCGTCCCCACAATCAAAAACCCTTCGTATACGTGGGGGAATCTGACGAAGTCTGCTACAACAGCCGCATCTGTCCAAACCTCCGATACACGGTGCCATAAATCAACTTGGCATCTTCGGAGAGGTGGACGGATAAAACCAAATAGCATCTTCCCCCAAATTCAGGCAAGATGTTTGTCTTCCTGGCTTTCGGCTGAAAACAGACTCCTGCAGAGTTGCGAAAATATACTGTCAATACAAGAAGGATGGTACCCGCAGTAAAATAGATAAGTCGTGAACCCATACCTTCCAATATTTGAGAATGCACGGGAGAAGGTGAAGGGACGGTGACCGTCAGAGCAGCGACTGATGACGCTTCTTCGGACGGCACAGCCTCGGGATTCACCGCGCCTGTACCCAAGACAAACAAAATATTATTAGAAGGGATAGACAAGATTGAAAAGCTTAAAAATAGCGACTCAGTGATTACCAGATAAATCATGGACAGTAACCATGACGGAGGCGTCACCGGGTGTAATGGCTTCTTCGCTCTGACTCAGAGGAGTAGATTCCGCGCCTATAGCTTCATCCCTGACTCTACAAGGGCCGTTGTGACGCTTGCGACACCCGCTGATACCAAGGAGCCACAGGGAGAAAGGGTAGCGGTCTAGACAGTCCTAGATTTTAGAGAAAGGGTAACAACTTCGGGCACGGTAACCGCCAGGGTTTCACCCATCATCCCATCGCCAAGACTTGACCCTACAAAAAATGCATATGTCAAAATTCGAAGATCAAGTTCTAGTAAAAGACTCGGCGTTACGTTACCTTGGAGCATCTTTTCATTCTCTTCCCGAGCCGCGCATGCAACCTGTCTACGGTCAGTATACAAGGCATAGGGAATATCCGCTGAAGGAGTTTCAGCAAGCGGAACGCTGCTTGAGCCTGCATCTACTGCCAAACCGGCATCGCGTTCCCTCGCCGCATGCTTCTTACGCTTCCTCTCGGTCCGAGCAATGAGAAACTATCTCCTTAAGACCTCTGACAAGGGGACGTTGTTATCCGAACCAAGCTCTGCCTCTGGAGCCGTTACGGCGTCCTTCATCGGCTGCTTCAGCAAAGACTCCTGCGGGGACATTGGGAGAGCTGGGGCCACAATAACTGGCTCTGGATGTTTTACCGTATCGCTGCTCAGGATCGGCACTGCACTTGGAATAACCCGAGTCAAGGAAGTCCCTACAACAAGATGAAAGAGAGGGTCAGAGCACGAATAAAAAAAAAGAATAAAGGCATAATGAACCAAATTTTACCAAGGCCCAAAGAAGCGCGGAACATCTCCTCCTCTTTGAATGTCCGGAGGGAGGCCGTGAGAGCCTCTCCAGCAAAAATACCTGTGGAAAAAGAAAGCGTCGATACAAAGATAACAAAGAGAAAAGAGATAACCGCGGAAAAGCATAACTGAAAGTATACCCGATTTCGCGATAGTAATAAGCGCCGCTTCTGTGCGAGCTAGTCGCTCGGAAGCCACAAGGACAGCCTGGAGATCAGTATCATCCGCAGGAACGATGAATAGACCCTCATTGGTCCCATACTGCACAAACCCTCACTGTAAGGAGCATGTGGCTCCTGGCCAAATATGACATCGGCAGAAAACAACGACTTCTTCTTCTTTTGCGAGCGAGCACCAGTGGCCGATGACAATAGCTTGCATTTAACGGGCAACTTTGGGCAGTGGGTCCCGATTTCCACACCAACGCCAGACTCCGTGGCCGCTACAGTTACCATTTCTACAGGAACACGGGGTAAAGGCTTCTCACGGAAGGTGCGCGGGACAACAACCGCAACAGCTTCTCTTAAGGAAGGACGAACGGTAGTCCATCGCTTCAAAGGAACTGTTGGATTACCAGCTGGGACAACATCCTTGTGATCAAGCAATAGCCGCCTCTCTTCCCTGACAATAGCACCTGTCACATGCTGATACCACGCCACGTAGGCATTCGAAGCTTTCGGCACGTAGCTTGGCTCACTGATGAGAAAGCTAGACCCTGTGTTTAGCCGCATGAAGTGGTGCAGCGCTCTACGGATACCCTCTTCTGTAGCAACCGGCTCAGCTAAGAAAGCCTCGAGCCGGACACCCTGATCGTAACCCGACTGTTGAGCAAAACGGTACGGGTTATACCTCATGAACAATGCCGAGGCGCCTTGCCTGAACACTAGAAAGCCTGGCCTGATCGAATATAAATGTAGGATCTCCCGAGCCTTCAACGTAGGAGTCCCGTCTTTGAAAGTATCACGCAGCGGTTGCACCGCCTTGATAGATTCCTTGCCGATAGTTAAGTCTCTGTCGACGAAAGTCATACTATCCCCGACCATACGCGAACGAAGGACCAGATGTCGAGCCTCTCGCTGCGTCGGATCTAATGCGGAAGCGTCAAGTAGAAACATAACCCGAGGAAAGTTATAATTGTCGTAGAAGCGGGGACGTTTGTAGACTCCGAAAGCACCAAGCACGTGCATTTTGACCTAGGACGTAAAGTAATGCAGCGGAAGATGTACAGGTTTTACTCCAGGTTGAGTAGTATCTGCTGCTAAGCTCAGGCCATAGTATAGATGATCCAGCCCCGTAATACCAACGGCCGGACACGTCCCCGCAACCATGTGGTGGGCTGGGTAAAAGAGTGACGGCCTCATATAACGAGGGTGCATCGGAAGCACGAACCAGTTCAACCACAAGCCAATAAACCCCAGGAAGAACGTCTCTTCATCGACGTCTGAAGCAGCAAGCTCTGCGAAAGGAACAACTGGGGTGTCCGGAATGAAGAAGCTTTTTAAATCTGCTTCCGCGTCGGCTGGTTATCCAAACCAAAACCAAACGGGGCATCAAGCTTGGCAAATTTCACAGCTTGTTTTGATAAGACTTCTTGGAGAAGAAAGCCAGCGATGAAGTCTGTGAAGCTGACTCCATGCCCTCCAGACTCTAGAAATAGACTATCGTAAACGTTCAACACCTTGATCAGGCTCGGGAATCGATATTGAATGGCATTCTCCGGGGTAAGGCCATCACCACTGATTTGGTGGCGAACATGCACTCGTCATGGGGAAGTATCTCCTCGTAATGTTCCTCCCTGACGGGTAAGCCGGAGATCTCTGCGAACTCCTCCAAGGAGATTGAAACTTCCCGATCTGATAGAAAAAAGGTGTGAGTCGGGATGTTCCATTGTTCCAAGAAAGGTTTGACCCACCATACAGGGGGTGTGGAATACTGGAAAAGAAATGCATAAATTGCGGGGTACAACCTGAGCTTCAGCAACAGTGATTTCTTGACCGACAAGATGTATCGAGCCCACTGCTGATATCCGGCTGAATGGCGAGGAGTCAAGTTAATCATGTACACTTGTCCCCAAGGGCGCGATTCGCCTTGACATATTTGCCGTCCCAAAATAGCCAAAGCCATCGGCGGCTGTACAGGTATTGAGGCCATAGAAGGCTGAAGGTGGCCCTCTGAGGTCCAGTTGATCTCCTCTACGGCGTAATTTACCTGAGGCGAGTCGGCATAGTGAATCGCTGAAATGGGCTCGGAGGGTACTGCACAAGAAAAACTACGCCGACCCTGGATGATTTGATTGTACCAAGACTTCCCTATCCACAGGCGCGTTAGCGAAGGCACTCTCTGAACGAACAAAAGGAAATGAAGAATCAAAAGCCATGATACCTGCACGAAAAAGGCGAGGGTTAGTTGCCAATGCTATTCTGACACTTGGTACTTTAAAATTGTACCACACTGCAATGCAGGAAAAAGGGACCAAGGGGGACCCACAAAATCAAAGTGACGATTCATCATTGATGAGACAGTCAATCATTAAGGAGGGAATCCTAAATGGATTCTCATTTAATGAGAAACTCATTGGGCCAAGGAGTTGAACTCTCTCGAGAGCAGTTCTCTACAGACAGAAATCATATCTGTCAAATGTAATTAAGAGGGGAATAAAATTCCCCAAAAATCTCTAAAGAGCTATGCTCTGTAAACCCCCAAGATCTTTACAGATCTGAAATAAAAATCCTAGAAACTCTAAGAGTTCTTATTAACGGGTTAAGAAACCCTAAAAAAGATTTTTCAGACCTATGATCTAAGAAGAGAAAAGCTCTATTTTCATTTAACGGGTTAAAGAAACCCTAAAATACATTTTAAGCTCTACGATCTCAGAAGAGCAAAGCTCTGTCAAGGGGTTCGATTATAATCCTTACCAAATTTTTAGCAGAGTTCTAAATCTAAGAAGAGATTTCTTTGGGTAGAGATCTAAGCTCTGAAAGGAGAATTAAATTCTCAGAAGAACAAAAGAATTAGATGAAGATGAACAGCAGTCATCTCAAGGGCCAAAGCCCCTACTTATAGGCAGAGGAAGCCGATCCAACTTCCAAGAAGATCCAACGGTGGAAAAGCAGCCACCGTTCCATCCACGTGTGAGTCACGTGAGCGCAACGGTGGGGGGGCATTTGTTTCCCCCCAATAATTGAAGAGCAAGGCTCTGTTCAAAATTTGAAAAGAGACAGCGCCTCTGGCACCAGAACTAAAAGTTCTCGGCCGTTGGATCAAAGATCCAACAGAGATGATAAATCATCAAAACACAGAATTAAATTCTGATTGAGGAAATACTCCTCAAATCTTTCTAAACAAGAAAGATTACGCTCTGTAAAACAGAGCACCGTTGGATTAAAGATCGAATGGTGATTAAAAATCACCAAGCTACAGAATAAGCTCTGTAAGGGAAAATATTTTCCCATTCTTTCTAAATAAGAAAGATTATGCTCTGTAAAACAGAGCACCATTGGATTAAAGATCCAATGGTGATTAAAAATCACCAAATTATAGAATAAGCTCTGTATGGAAAATATTTTCCAATCTTGTTAAAAAAACAAGAAAAATATCTTCTGTAAATGAGAAGTCCTTGGATCAAAGATCCAACGGTGGATAAAATCCCCAAATAAATTAAGAATCTCTTAATGAGAGATTTCTTTAACTTAATCAACAAATCTGCCTCTACTATATAAAGGCCCCGAGACTTCAAGTCTAAAAAGGAGGAACCCCCCATAAACTTCAAGTTCAAAAAGAAGAGCAAGAAAAAAGAGTTTTAAGAGAGAAGAAAGAAGAAGAAATTTCTTCAAGGTAAAATAGAGATCATAGTATCTCATCTGCATATCCAAGGGTTTAACTCTCATAAAAGAACATAGTTCTTTCCCTGAATCTAAGATCCATGAGACAAGTCTCCCACAAATGAGAATTTAATTCTCATGGGGATGAATTTGTTCTTAGAGATTGAAGATCCAGGGGAGAACAAAGAATCGAACTCTTCAGAAAAATACACAGAGAAAGAGACAGCGCCAAGCACCTCACGTGCCGCTCACGTGGGCGTTGCTCAATAAACAGTGCCTAGCACTCAGTGGTTGGCGCCCAACTCCAAGCGCCTCACGTACCTCTCACATTGGCGCTGCTCAATAAAGAGTGCCTAGCACTCAGTGGTTGGCACCTAGCGCCAAGTGCCTCACGTACCCCTCACGTGGGCACTGCTCAAAAAAGAGTGCCTAGCACTCAGTGGTTGGCGCCCAGCGCCAAGCGCCTTACATACCCCTCACGTGGGTGCTGCTCAATAAAGAGTGCCTAGCACTCAGTGGTTGGCGTCCAGCGCCAAGCGCCCCACGTGCCCCTCACCTGGGCGTTGCTCAATAAAGAGTGATCTGCACTCAGTGGTTGGCGTCCAGTTCCGAGCGCCCCACGTGCCTCTCACGTGAGCGCTGTTTAATATAAAGCGCTCTGTAAATAGAGCCCAACGCCATAAAGAGTGTTTAACACTCCATAAAAAACAAAAAAAGGGTGAGCGTCAGAGCCCATATCAATGCTCAGTATTGTTTCACAGAAAAGGGATCGAGCCCAAACAAGTGTTTAACACTTCATTCAAAAAACCGAGTGGGTTGAGTCCAAGTTGACCAAAAGTCCCTAATTCAGATCAACCGAGCCCATGTGCTCAAAATTTTTCTAAATTGGTCTTAGTCCCAATCCCAACTACAAATCTCCCAACTGACGTTGGTTTAAGGGTACATCTCCCCACACCTTTGATATATGTCGTTGTAATTCTTCAACGTCTTCAGAGAGGTGGCGGGTCCCGACAACCAATAAAGCTATGGACCGTAATGTCCTTAGACTAGCCGTGGACCGTAATGTCCTTAAACTAGCTGCGGACCGTAACGTCCCTAAACTAAAATGATAGAACCCAAATACTCATTCATTGGTTCAAAAATGATCCTGAACCCCCGTTAAGTAAATCTTAGTCCAATATTGGATTAACGTACCCTTAACAAATATTTAAGAAGATCTTAATCTCAAACAAGATTAATGATCCTTAAATTAAATCAATCCCAAATCTAAGAATGTACGGATTTGGACTAATCCACGCCCTACGGGCGACAAAACAAATTAGTCTCCGTATACAATCCACGGGCAACAAAAAATAAAACAAACACACACGACACGAAGTGACCTTCTAAAGCAGGAGAAAGCGGTTATTGCTACGCGGTAACGTAATTAACTACAGGGGCTTGCGCCTGCAGGGAAGTGCGTCTCCACAATCAAAAACCTCTCATAACGAGGGGGAATTTGACGAAGTCTGCTACAACGGGCGCATCCGTCCCGACCTCCGATACACGGTGCTATAAATTAGCTTGGAATCTTCGGAGAGGTGGACGGATAAATCCAAATATCATCTGTCCCCAAAATTCAGGCCAGACGTCCTAGCGTCCCGGTCGCGTCTTTCGGCGGTAAACAAATATCATTCATATCACAGTATCGACCAACATCGGGTATATCAAAATAGATAACATCAACAAAAATATCATTTGTATCGCAATATCGGCCAACATCGGCGATATTAAAATAAATACGTCAACAATATTTTACATTCATTAGACAAATCAGTAACATATAAGCAATTTTTCATCCTCACTTAAAATAAGTAATACTATCGACGAATATCAGCTAAATACAAATAGATAAATACATGTACGTATAACAAATAGTTCAAAATTCAGCCGAACAAAAACTGAAATAATATCAAGCCGTTTCTTCTTCGCTGACCAATAGAATTTGGGCCGTAAGTATCAGCGGCCACTGCTCCGATACTTTTCCCTCCATGGCATCCGGAATCCGCCGACCCTCGATCAATGCCTTCATGAATAGGTAGACGAAGATACTGCAATCATCACTATTAACCAACAACGTTAACAAACGCTTACTGCTATTGTCACGCCCCACTTCCCAAACTACGGAATACGAGAGGTTGACAAGGCCAGCCATGCTCCTACGGTCGAGGAAATAGCCCTCCATAGTCACACTTCGGCTTCTAGCACTACGTGGTAATCAGTAAACAATGCACATGTAATGAGAAATGCAGTATCAAATCAAAAGAACTAACTAGATGGAAATCAAGGAAGTATAACTCTGGGTCGCTGATCAAGATGTCCGCGATGTCCCCGAGGTACGTCAGGTCCTGGTCTAAGCTAGATCCACTTCTTACTCTGAGCATGCATACTCAGGTCGTCAGAGCAACACGATAGCAATATATATATATATATATATATATATATATATATATATATATATATATATATATATATATATATATATATATATGTACACACACAAATGTGAACACGTGCAACAATGATGAATATGAATAGTAATCATGGAATGATGACATGAACATGGAGTAGCCAATGCAGGTAGCTAATAGAGCGGGTAAACAGTAAAGCAGTAAACAACATGGCAGGTATGTTGAATCAGTAAGCAATGCATGTCAATGTCACTAACCCTATCAGTCTCTAAGTCTCACTGTACAGGTCGTTAAGCCTATCGTCAACCTAAGTGTGAGAGTCAACCACTCGTGAGTATCCCCACCCAAGGGTAGGACCCAAGGACAAGGGAACACGGGCCCGAGTCGTTCTCTAATAATCAGTAATATCCCCATATATCTCCAGAGTCGATGTATGTGCCGGCAATGGGACTCCTAAGATTCTGTTGAACTCACACTCAAACTACCCTACGCCCCGTGGTCTACATCAAACGCCAACCATAAACTCAAATATCAGTCGGTCCATGACAAGTCTACGCGAGAACTGGAGACAGGATCTCCATCTAGCATGTCTCGACTGATACCCAAGATAAATGGACAGTGTTTGGTGCCTTATCTATGACACCCATATAAGTGCTTCCATAATCGTCTTATACCAATTATAGTTACACTTATACATGTCCCATAAACGTCGACAATGCAATATATCAATAGGGTCTGCTGATTGTGTACAAGTACGTGTCACTTTCACTTATCCATTCATGCTTAAACACTCACGTACTTGCCACAATCAAACACTAATACCTAACACCGGGTAATGCACATGATCACTAGGTTACCAATGCAATGACATCTATATGATGTGATGAGAATACAACAATTAAGGCATGGTTAAGATATCATCAGTCGGCGTCCTACCACTTGCATAATTTATCATAGATCGTACATGCAGAATTAAGTGAAATAATAAAAAAGGGGTACGCAGTATGTTTAATTATATATCCACCAAAATTGGTTTCACGTTAATCGGGTTTCAGGATCGCTAGATATGGCCATTTCAATTTAAGTGTTCACTGCTGGAAATCCGATTTCAGAATTGAAAGTCCATTTTGTAACACATTTTAATCTCAGTTGGGATCGTAATTAAGCGACGCTATAGTTGAACAATGTTTATAGTTATCAGTTAGGTTTCCACCTCAATTGGCGGATCAGTAATATCTTATATCAACAGGGAGTTATGGTCAGGTTAAGGTTGATGTGTAGAATTTGTTACTGCAGAATTCAGCAGAACATATTGACATTATAAAATGGGTTTAAAATATCAAACAGTTGAGGAATCTAGTGAGACCAGTGGAGTAAGAAATCTAACTCAATTTTACTCGTAACGATATAGGGTTCCGCGCATTCTCATATTTGAGCAGGAATATACAGGTATTTAGAAACAGGGGTTAACTGGGATTTCCGTTCTGGACTTCGCAATCCTCCGCAGTTATCTCTATCATAATTTATTAAAATTCAGTGATCAACTATAGAATACGGTAGGTTAAAAATTCATCTTCGATACGATCCATCGAAAGCTAAAATCCGATACATACATAATTTAATATAAATTTTACGGTTTAGCATGTCCGGAAGTTTTCAGGCTTTACGACAGAAATCGGGACACCATTTTAAGTGAGCAAACGACATTGTTTTGAAACCAAAATCTTAAGGGGTATTCATTATAACTCGGGCCATCAACTGTTACTTGTTGCTGTCAATTTAACGTGATTTGTAGGTCATGGTTTACATCGAACACTTATAATAGTATCAGATCGCAATCGAAATGAATGTGTAGCATGAAGCAAGTATTAAAACTTGCCTGACGACGATCGATGGTCACGAAAGCGATGATGGCGGCATCCTGCAGCGACGGCACGTTTAGCACATCGACATGCACACGACACGGCAGTAAATGGCCAGGTTTGAGCTTGGCTAGGCTTTGGTGAAGCTCGGCGATGGCGACAGGGATCGCTGGGATTTGGTAGCTGCGAGGCTCAGGTGGCACTGGCGCCGGCGGTGAAGTCGTCGAAGGCAGGTGACGAACTCAGGGAGGAGTCGTAGTTGCAAGCGGTGGCAGTAGCGAGTTCGGGGCGGCTGGAGATGATGGATGCAGGGTCTCGGTAGTGTTGGAAATGGGTTCTAGGGAAGTCCGGGGTGGAGAAAGTGGGCGAGGGGTGCTCGAGGTAGGTAGTCGGAGCTCCGGTGATGAGGGGACAGCAAGGGTGCTCGTGAAAGGAATCGGTGCGGTGAAGAAGGTGAGGGAGCTCGGAAAGGCGATGGGTGCTGCGGACGGCGTGGGTTGGAGTTGTGGTGGTGGTGCTGGGACGGCGGTGATGGTGCTGGGGCTCGGGTGTGCAGGCGAAAGGGTGAGTGAGGGTGACGATTGCGGCGTAGAGGAGATGGTGATCGACGATGGTCCAAGGAGCTCCGTCGAGGGTGGCAGCCGGCGGCAGGGGTGTGTGAGGAGCTCAGGTGGGTCTGCAGTCAGTCGTCGGGGCCTCACGTCGGAGATGAAGGAGTTCGCAGTGGAGGAAGGAGGTCGCGGCGGTGGCGCAGGGTTCTCGTATGAGGCGAGGAGAGAGAAGCAGGGAGATGAGAAAGAGAGAAAGGGAGTGAATGAGAGTGATGAAGAGAGAGAGAGAGAGGTGGTTACGAGGGGGGTAGAGATGGAGACGGGGTCGAGGGAGGGTCCCGGCGCGTGCGCGCGAGGTCGTGGGGGAAAATGGGTGCGTCCGTCGAGGAGCGCGAGGGGGAAGGGAGAGTTGTGAGGCGAGGACGGGGTCGTGGGCTCGAGAGAAGTGGCGACGTGGGAACGACCGCGAGCATGAGGGAGAGAAAAGAAGCGGGAAAGTAAAGTGGGAGGAAGAGGGAAGAAACGGGTCGGGTTGGGCGTGAGTTCGGGTCGAGTAGGGGTGAAAGGTGAGTGAAGGAGCGGGTCGGGTGAGGGGGAAGTTGGGCCGAGCTCGGAAATAGAGAAAAGGAAAGGGAGGGGGAGATGGGCCGGGAAAATAAAAGAAATTGGGGAAAGGGAGATGGGCCTGGTCTGGGGGAAATAAAGAAAAGAAGAAAGGGGAAAGGGTTTAGGGTTTGGGTTATAAATGGTATAGGAAAATTAAAATGGTATTAGGTTAAATTAGGGTTAGGTTTTTTTTTTAAAATAATAAAAATAATAATTATAAAAATAAATAAATTTCATAAGTAAGGAAAATACGGTTAAGGAAAATACGGTTATTGGTGTATAAAAAGACTTGGGTATTACATCATACCACCCTTACAAAAATTTCGTCCTCGAAATTTAAAATAAACGATAAGCTATAAATAATATGCGAAAAACCACAGAGTCAAATACTACTATATAGCGGTCTACGTAGAAGCAGCTAGATAAAATCATAATCCTAAATATATATATACATACATATATCAAAAAGTAGCGCAGCTAAAATAATAAGCATAAGGCATAACCATTTATAATAGCAAACTATAAGCACAATACCCGGGAAAATAAGGTAACAATCATAAAATAGTGAAGGATTTGTCGATAGGTTAAAATGTTTTAGAATAAATGTATCGATCAAACAATTTTAAAATAACTTAGAAAACCCACATGGGGAAAATAAGAAACATAGCACAAAATAATATGCGTGATATATGTTTGCGCTATTGAAAATGTGAAGAATAGTAAAGCATTTAAAATGAATAAAACAGAAGTAGTTAATAACACGCAAGTTTTCGATAAACACAAAATAATGAAAACTAAATTTTCGAATAACGATGTCCCTAAATGTAATTATGGTAATAGGAGATAGCACAAAAAATATATAGGGGCTATCCAGGGTAGGGATTACAATGGAGTATGGCCCACTCAAAAGGTCGGACTGTGGTACTTTAAACTGAATGTCGAAGAAACTGGGGTCGGGTCAGCACAGGGCGTAAGGGTGAACAGTCATGAATTTCAGGAGGGAAAGAAATGTATTGGGGAGGGAGAACAGTCAATGCATCATGCAAACCAAAAATCAAAAGATTAGCGAACTCAGAAATTTTATTATCATTCCAGAAAATTCCAAACAAGGCATTCTCGAAAGATAAAAGATGGCCCTAAACTATACATAGATTTATTTGGCCAGAGCAGACAAAAGATAAATCACGTCAGGCGCGGTTATGGAAGTTCAGCAGGTTACGGTAGGCTCGCGTGCTCAGATAGGGGCGTCTATTTCCATATCGCCTCGTAGGGATTGCTACTGGAGGTTCTTCTGCCATGCGGTCTTCTTCTTCTGGTCCTTCTTCCTCGGCTGAAGCTTCTTCATCGAGGTCTGCTTCCACGTGATTCTCTTCGTCTGGATCTTCTTCCATGGAATTTTGTTCCATTAGAAACCTCAAGGTCTCCCTATCCTGGATTTTCTTCTATCGGGTCCTCCTCGGGATCTTCCTCTATCGGGTCCTCTTCGGGATCTTCTTCCTCCTTGTCGGAATCACTGATCATATCAACTTCTAGGGCTGCGACTTCCTCGTCCTCGGAATAGCTGTTTCCGAGAATAACCTGTGGGCCGTTGGTCTCGTCATCTGAACTCACCAGTATGCGGTCTAAGGAAACGCATGGTTGTGTGTCCTTATCTAGATGTGGCGCTGCTCCAGGGTGGGCCATGGCCTGAAAAGAAAGAGTCATGATTAAGCAGTGGGACACACCAAGAAAATAACTAATGGTACGGAGCACAAGGAAAATATGCGATAGGTAAGGAATGAAAAATCAAAAATTAGAATACTGATGCAATAAATAGTATAAGTAAAGTGAGAGGCAAGGGAACGATACATACATCACAACTCAGAATTTTATTGCATTCACCTAAAAGTTCAGCGGATACAAGATCTCAAACGAAAGGAAATATTTACAAAAGAGTGACAACATTTTTATTGAAAGCAGTAAGGTGATAATTCTTCTTTGACATCTAGACCACTGCATTCTCGTCAAGCGAGTGGAATTCTGCGCTGGGCCCGTACTATCCTCGAAGCTCGTTCTACGAAATAACCATCACTTAGCAGGAGTGGAGAGTGTGGACGAATCTCCTCCTTGTAGTTCCTTCCTTTCAGGGCAACCATTGACAAGATGTTCGCTGGATCCGCAAATCAGGCACTGCCCCTTAGCGCTGCGACACTCTCTGAAAGTGTCCTGGCTTCTTGCAGTATCCACAACGTTGAGTCTTCCGCTGCTTCCGTTGCTGGGGAACAAGTGGGCGCCATCTTCACCTCTTTTCCTTGTTTAACAGGGATCCCTTTACGATTGGAGGCTTCCTCTGGTGCCTGAGTCATCTGCCTTCCTAATCCTTCAGCTAACAGGTCATTCTTTTTCTCCTGGGCTTTCTTCAACCCTTGCGGTACATTCAGAATCTCGACGGTCTGATTTTGGGGAGTGGAGATAGAAGAAGGGTTGTTGGAAGCCATGGTCCTGAAACAACAATTTTAGGACGGCATAAGGCACAACCTATAAGAATCAGAATAAGGTATAAAACGAAGCAAGAATAGGTGGTGAGTGAAACTCAATCAAGCGGGAATCAAGTGTAGAACTCCAAGTTACTCAACAGAGTACAGTATTGTAACCATGCTGCAGTTCATAATTACAATCACATAACTCTACTGAGTCACCCAAAACTCCAATGGATGGAGCCAAAATATATAGCAAAACACACTATGTGAATCAAGGTCAAGAATAACAAGTTTACAATCTAGACCGAAGGATATCTTAGATTGTCAAGTCCTGCACGGAAACTACAATCCCAATCGACGCAAAACCTGGCTCGATACAAAAAAAACCATGTCTCGCCCCGCTTCCCAAAATACG
This sequence comes from Agapanthus africanus, assembly GCA_030015575.1. Classification (NCBI taxonomy): domain Eukaryota; kingdom Viridiplantae; phylum Streptophyta; class Magnoliopsida; order Asparagales; family Amaryllidaceae; genus Agapanthus; species Agapanthus africanus. Next base: position 102,943,445 of record JASDDO010000012.1, on the reverse strand, counting down.
GAATACGAGGAGTTGACAAGGCCAACCATGCTCCTACGGTCGAGGAAATATCCCTCCGTAGTCACACTTTGGCTTCTAGCACTACTTGGTACTTGTCACTGAATCTTTCAAGAAGTTCATACAAGATAAAGAGGACATGTTTACAATGGTAAGACTTCAGAAGCGGGGCATGGGTTGAGAAACTCAAAATTAACTTTGTCCAAGATTCTCCAAGCATTTCGAACCTCCCGAGTATGCTTCCTCTCGCGGTCGCAAGCGTCGGGGTCCTCACGAATATCCTCCACCCTCCGATAGGCGGCCAGTACGGCGGACTGCTGAAAGGCTTGGTGCAAGAGATCAATAAGGTGATCTCGCCTCCTCTTTGAGATCAAGCCCATCATGTACACCGAATGTACCTTATCCTCAGCAGTGTCCAAGGCCCTAAGCGGTATGCCGGTGCAAAAGAGAGGAAGTGCCTCCTGGATCGCCAACACGATCAGCCTCAGAAGAGAAGAGCGACGGGGGAGTAGCCGATGGTTGTACTCGTCAAAGCGGCTCATGATCTTGGCACACTGAGCATCGGTGAACTCCTGGTTCTGACTGCAGCCCAGTGCACGAATATTCCCATAAGAAATGATCTCGTCAAGACCATACAGATGGGCATCCATGATACCTGAAATAAAGGCCATGAAAATCATTAGAAATCTCTTGTTTCATTAATTGCAGAAGGACAACCTCGGGTCAAGAGACCCCAAGAGCCCTCTGTGTGAAGAAACTGAGTTCTTCATTGGAATTAAATTCCTTATTAAGAAAAGGGAATTAAATTCCCAGAAACATTTTGGATGGAATTAAATTCCATGGATTTGAACCACCATCATCATCTCCCTAATGATCATCTAAACCCTAAGAGATCTACTATTGGAGGTTGAGTGGTCTCATATTTTGGTTAAAGAACTTGAAGAAAAATGGGTTCTTTGTGAAACCCTTGATACGGATTTAAAATCCAGTGAGTTTTGTCAAAATGAAGGTGCTTCGATTACCATTACCTGAGGGAAAAGAGTCCTTTTAAACAGAGTTAAACTCTGAAAATGTTTCAAGGCAGAGAACTAAGCTCTGGAAGAAGAGAATTAAATTCTCAGAAAAAGTTCTCGAAGGAAGGAGATGAGCAAAGTGGAGGCTCTTCGGAAGGGACATGAATATTTATAGGAGGAGATGGAGACGTTTCATCTCCCCAAATCCCTAGAGGAATCCAACGGTCACAAAAGGTGACAGCGTTGCACTCACGTGCGGACACGTGAGAACAACGTTGTGGGGGCATTTGTTTCCTGATTTAAAATCAGAAAGGCTTATGGAAAAGGCTTTAGAAAAGGGTCACGTGCTTACACGTGACCAGCAGTCACGTGTTGGCACGTGACATCTAAAAGCATCAGCAAGGCAAATTCAGCTTCCCGACTACATCAAAGAAAAGCGGCTTCAAAGGCAAATCGGTTCCCTGAACAAATCAAGGAAAATGCTTCAGAAGAGGTCACGTGCTCCTACGTGACCAGGGTCACGTGTTGGCACGTGATAATCAAAAGCAGTAGATTTGTTCTCCGGTTAAATCAAGAAAAAGGCTCCAGACGAGGGTCACGTGCTCACACGTGACCAGGGGTCACGTGATGGCACGTGACTATTAAGCAGCAACCAGAAGACAGAGCGCAAAAAGAAAGAAGAAGGCTCGTTCCAAGGGGGGTCACGTGACCAAGGGTCACATGGCCACACGTGACCGACTTAAAAGCCCATTTGTCAACAGAATTAAATTATGAGAAAAGACCTCTTAAATCTTTCCAAAGCAACCGATTGAATTAAAGATTTAAAGGTGATTAAATATCATCTATCTATGGGAAAATCTCGAATTAGGAAAGATTTCCCCTTAAAATCTAACCAAAATAATAAAGGAGAATCTGGATTTAAAATCCAATGGTGAATAAAACTCACCTAATAATCCAAAGGTCCAAAATGAATGATGGATGCAAATCAAATCTCTCAATGAAAGATTCATCAAAAACTAATTGACTCGGCTGCTTCTCCTATAAATAGGAGCCAAGAGACACACAGAAAAGAGATATGCAGAGAGAGAGAGAAAAAAGAAGGGAGATACGCAGAGGGAAGAAAGGAGAGAGAGCCCTGAATACTTTAGAAGAATTTGGATCTTCTGCAAAAGAAAACCCTAGGTAAGAAAGGGAAGGTTTCATTGAAAGAAAAGAGGATTTAATTCTCAACAGAGTTTAACTCTGATATAAAACAGAAGGACATATTTCTTCTCTCTGTGATGGAGGATCTGTAAAGTGCACATCTCCCCTTGAGTTGAGAATTTAATTCTCAATGGGTTAAGATCCTGCCATGCAGATCCAAAGCGTAGAGAGGGAGTGGAAGCATAAGAATTTAATTCTCACAGAACTATAGGAATTTAATTCCTTTAAAATAAAATTAGGGTTCAACCCTGTGTTATGGGAATTTAATTCCTTCAGAATGAAAAGAATCAGGGTTTAACCCTAGTTAAGAACTTAGTTCTGTTAAAACAACGAGAATTTAATTCCCTTAATCTCATTCCCCAGAATAATTCTTTAACAGAGAGTGGGAGTTTAATTCCCCTAAAGCTTTTATTAGGGTTTAACCCTATTCGGTTCTGCACATATATGAGGAATTTAATTCCTACAGGAAATTCAGAGTTCAACTCTTCAAAAGGAAGTAGGAATTTAATTCCTCTGAAATTATTGTCAGGGTTCAACCCTACGAGGAATTAATTCCTAAAAGGGATTAACAGATCTTCTAAACAACTGTATAAAAGCAGGGTCACGTGTCACCACGTGACCCCCCAAAAGATCCACAGAAAAGGCCATTTGAGGCAGTGCCTCACGTGACCCACGTGACCCTTGGCAGAGGCTTTAACATACAAGCATTTAAATGCCCGTCACGTGATGGCACGTGATGCTCCAAAAGATGTGATATTCTCAGCAGAACAGATGAAGGGAGGGCGCCCTCACGTGCTACCACGTGACCCCTCTTTCCTCAGTGTTTAACACTAAAATTGGAACCTCTGAATCCAGTGTTAAAACACTGTTTGGCCTTAGTGTTCAACACTAATCAAACAACTTTATTTGCAGTGTTTAACACCGAATTTCTTAGTGTTTAACACTAATTTGAAGCCTCTGCTGCTAGTGTTTGACACTGATTTGCTCTAGTGTTTAACACTAATTTGAACCCCCTATTGCTGGTGTTTAACACCAACTGTCTTTTAGTGTTAAAACACTAACTTGATCCCAGTGTTCAACACTGCTGAATTAACGTTAACCCAATTGGCTAAATGGCCAGAGGCAAAGCCTCTCCTTCAATGGACCAACAGGAAGCCGATGTCCCAGACATGATTGGACTTAGCCCAAGCTGGCCATAAGTCCTCAATTCGTAATTAACTGGGCTAATGGGCTCAAAACATAATTAATTGGTCCCGATCCCAAATTGGGCCAAAGACTATTTAATCCACTCCGGTTCCAGGGTACATCTCTTCACTCCTTTGATACTTGGCGTTGTAATCCCTCAACGTCTTCAAAGAGGTGACGGGTCCCGATGACCACGCATTGATACGGACTGTGGGGTCCTTAAACCCATGGACTACGACGTCCTTAACCTTGACCGAGATGTAATTGAAAAAGATTTCGGATTGTGTAGTATGAAAATTGTAAAGAAATCACAACCAAAAATTATTTGACCGCAATCAACTACGGTGTTGGAGGTAGATTGTTAGTGAGTGCGGATCGTCCACAGGGAAAGTGTAATCGTTCGTCTTTTGAATTAAATGAATTGAAACTTTAAAGAAAAGAAAACAAACAATTCATGATTTGGAATTGAAGTTCAAGAATTAGAAAAAACTAGATCTAATAACAAGAAAAAGATAGAATCAAGAATTGATAGTTTGTTGATTTTTCCAAACCAAATATCAAGAATCGAAATGAGGCTCGTAGGAATCGATCGGATCTATAGATGTGATGTAATCTTACAATTAAGTATTCTTATCCTTCGATGAATTGATACTAGATCGATGATGATCGACAAGAATTAGGGATTTCTAGTGAAACTAGGGTTTAATCTTATCCCTTGTTCTTTCATCGATATCATTCATATTCTAGCCTCTAGTAAATTCAAGAAACGATCGTAGATCCCTAATTTCGAGCGATCACAATCAAGAAAGCATCGCTACGAAACTAGGTCATCGATTCTTGAACTTTCTAGGGTTTACAAAACTCGTAGGACTTAAAAATCGTATTAAGATTTGTTACATCATCATTCTACAATCGTCTCAACTCCTTAACGAGCGGAGTTTTACTCAAACATCTCAACAAGAACAACAATTACAAATTGAGATCTAATCATGATGCAAGAATTAAAAGAAAGCAAGATTAAAGAATTTCACCTTTTATTTATATCAACAATTTCATTACATTCGCTCAAGAACTACAAGAGGAAGCACTCGATCGTCGATTTGGCTTTGCTCGTCCCCGTGAGTCGCGGATCGGCTTGGATCACTTGGCCGATTGAAGATCGGCTCGGCTCATAAAAGGTTGAAGGCTTCTCGCTTGATTTGGTACTCAAGATCTTGAATTTGGAGTGGAATTAGGGTTAGGGTTTCGCACAAGCCTTGTCACTAGACTTGTGGAAGAAGATGATGTAAGAGGGAAAGAATAATGAAGAACTAACTAAGATTGAACCAATGATTAAAGATTAGCTAAAAATTGATTCCTTTAACCCTAGGTCTAGGTTCCTATTTATAGATAACCAAACCCTAGATCTAGGATTTGAATTTTAAGTTTCCCTCCAAAACTTTGTTGAGGAAATTTGAATTTCCCTCCAAAAGTTAGTTAGAGGAGAAGCTTCTAGATGAGGTTAGTTAGGAGCTTAATTAGGATTAGCCTTGCTTAATGATCTTTGCTGATCTGGCAGTAGCTTCGAGGTCCTTCTGGAATTTGACATATCATAAAGGAATGTGGGGCCAGAGCTGGGAATTTTGCACTAAAAATGAAGCGATGACGTGGCAGAAGAGGCGCGGAACCGCGGCGCAAGCCAGCTCCCGCCGCGGTTCCGCGGCTATTTTGGAGCCTTAGAGCTTGGTCTCTCTGGTGGTTGCTTGGGTTGATACTTGGGCTATTTTCTGATATGTTGAATTGTATATTTCCTTCTGAATTGCTACCAGATCTGAAAACATGGAGTTGGTGTATTTTTGATCAGCTTCTTTTGACTTTGCTCCTGCAATTTCCTGCACAAATCTCGACACAAGTGTTGCGCAAATACAGAGATGATGCGATGCCATGATAAACACACAATTTCCTCAGAAATGTCGGTTTTAGAGTCTAACACATGCAATCTGATATTTTACGACTGATTTGCTAATATGTGAAATATGAATACCGAACACTTCTAAATGAGTGCAAATGATAGGGAACTTGCCGTGTTAAAAATACATTATTTTCGACTGATCAAATACCCCCAAACTTAATTTCGATCGTCTTGAGCGAACTGTTTTATTAAAAAGAGAAGGAGAAAATAAATAAAGAGAAAACCTAACTAGCACACTTTCGTATGCAACAAGCCTTTAAACCTCTAGGTGTCCCTAGTAGGAGGAGTGTTGTCTCCTGAGGGTTTTCAGCGGATTGCACCCACAAAATCCAATAATAAAAGAAAGATCATGAATATTACATTTAAAGAAAAGAATTGTAAAAGAAAGACTTTGAAAATTAGGGTTTCCAACTAAGCTAGCTTTTCGGTTGTCATGAGCCCTATCTTAATAGTCATGAAAAGATGTCAGAAATCACGTCCTCCCTCAATAAAACATCGTCTTATTTTTCATTCCTATCTGTTTTCCAAACATCGATCATACAACCCTGCGTGTGTGTAAAGACATCCCTACACCCGGAGAATTCAATTCAAGCTATCATACTCTTGCCCATCAGCCTCAGTACTTTTTAATAAATGATATTTAGATGAGATTGCTCACACGCTTTCATGCGACCGTTAATACTTCTTGAGGTACTAACCGACCGATTACTCATGTGCTTGCTTATTTGGTGTATTTTCCTCGTCTTGCACCACCTAAGGCATAGCAATGACTCCCAGACCAGTTAGCCTTAGGGCACTAGGTGAAGAGGCACCCTCGCTATACATTTTTTATTGCCCTCGGTGATAACAAAACCAGTGTCCATTTTTCTCACCACTTTATATTTTCTTCATCATATATATATATTTTTTATTTCCTTCATAATTTTGGCTTTAAGACAAGAGCATTTCAAGGTATCCTCTACTATCCCAGGCTTTAAGACGTGTGGAAGTGCGAATAGCAGGGTAGCAACGTTCAAAATGTTTGGCTTCCAGAATAGAAACTATTTTTCAGACTTATTTTTATCCTCATATTAGTGACGTCTTTAATTTTACTAACCCTTGGGACAACGGCTCATAACTACTTATTACTAGTTCGTATAAGAAAACTTCTAATTTTCTTAGTTTTCTTAAATTTTTCTAATCTCATGGATGTAATTTTTCACTATCTAAACTTTTGTTATCTTATTTATGTACAAAAAATATTTTTATCGTTTTGAAAATTTTTAAATTTTTATAGGTTTTCAAAAAATGTTTTGTGCTTATGCAAATGATATGCAAATGATGCGAAAATAAGCACAAACCTCCCCCAAACTTGTTTTCAACAGTGTCCTCACTGTTGCCTTCTGCTAAATCTGGAAAAACCTGTAAGCTTGGGAGGAATTTATTAGTGGGGGAAAAATATTTAAGTGAAGATCCTCCCCCAAACTTATTTTTGGCTCAAAATTTTGTAAAAATTTTCTTTTCAAGAGCCAGAAAAAATTGCCCCCCCAAACTTGAGTTATGCAATGTTAATCTTTTAAAATCACAAGTTGGGGTCAAAAATCATTGGTCGATGCCAAGCTTTGCAAAGACCGAAAGTTAACACCAACCATTCAAAATTTTTATCAATGCAGTGCTCTGGTTGGTGGAAGAAGAAGAAGTGGGGAAAGGTTAAGTGGTGGAATAGAATGTGTGTGCGTCTCATTTTGGAGAGACGATGCAGTGAATGTGATGGATTACTCGCATTCTTTTTACAAGTCAAAAGAAAGGGTGGAGGTTCAATTTCATTGATTGGGAGATGATTCATCTCAACACCCGTGTCATTCAAAAATGCGAGTTCATCAGCGAAGATCTCCTCAAAAGTTCCATCAATACCCCGATGAATAATGTCATCACAAAGTGCGGGGTGATCTTCAGACTCCAAAAACAGTTCATAATCAGTGTTAATTGTTAACCCGGACATCTTGGTGGAAGAGTCCGTATGTGTATGATACATAGTTGGGTCAAACAATAACGTATGAAAAGAGTCAAGATCAATATCAGGAGGATCATCAAATTCGCTGCTGTCGACATCCATTAAGTCGACAGAACAGACCTGAGCAGTAGGTTCGGAGGGTACACTTCCCAACTTGTAAATGTTCAGCTCTATTGACCTATTCCCGAAAGATAGGGTCATAGAACCATTTCTACAGTTGATGATAGCATTGGAAGTGGCCAAAAAGGGGCGACCTAAAATCACCGAAATTTGATTCCGTGAGTTCTCTACAGGCTGTGTATCAATTACAATAAAGTCCACAGGGAAAATAAATTCCCCGATTTTTATTAACACATCCTCCAGTTCACCCCTAGGTTTGGTGATTGATCGGTCAGCCATCTGGAGAGTTATGCTCGAGGGCTTTAACTTTCCGATCCCTAACTGCTCATAGACTGAGAAAGGAAGCAAGTTAACATTAGAGCCAAGATCTAGTAGAGCACGGTTGATGTGTTTTTCCCCGATAGAAATGGAAATAGTAGGACAGCCAGGGTCCTTACGTTTCCTCGGTAATTGCTGAGGGAAGGTCGTGTCTACTGTTTTTGCCATGAAAATCTTCTTTGGCACTTGAGTCTTCCTCTTCCTAGTGCACAAGTTCTTAAGAGTTTTCGCATAGGACGGAACTTGTTGGATAGCATCTAGGAGAGGGATGTTGATGTTAACTTGCTTAAAAATGTTCATAATCTTCTCCATATGTGGACTTGGTGTGTTAGCCCTTAATCGATTAGGATAAGGTGCTTTCGCAATAAGCGTTGGGTCCATCATAGGAGAAGGAATTGTTTGTGGAACCGATCTCAGTATAGAAGTGGGGATCGTCCGTGAAGGGGTAAAAGAGGTGGGCTGTAGTGGCGAGCCTTTTGGGAAACGAAGAATAGGCTCGGAAGAAGGTGGTGGGGTAGAAGAACTGGGGTCAGAATTTGAAGTGTTTGTGTGAGGAAAGGTCTCAGCCGGGGTGTTATTGATTGATTTATCAGTATCATCAAACTCTTCCCCAACGTGATGGTCAAGCACTCTTCCAGATCTCAACGTGATTGCATCAACATGATGTGAATAGCCAGGATTGGGTAAGGGTTGAGCTGGAAGTTTCCCTTTTTCTCTTGCACTCATTTCGGCTTTTAATCATGCAATTTCTTCTTCCATCGATTTAATACTCTCGCTTTGGGACGCAGAGTTTTTCTTTATATAATCGACAGAAGTCTTTATTTCAGCCGAAACTTGTATGAAATTTGTTAAGACCAAATTCATGCATTGTGCAAATGAATAAGTTTCATCAGTCCCGGTCAACTGCAAAGGACTAGACAGTGCAGGTGTGTTGACCGGATTTTGAAAATTTTGTGCTTGAAAGGGGTGCTGACTCAATTGAAGTGGTGGCTGCTGTTGTGGTGGAGGGACCCTTTGGAAATTGTGTTGGGTTGGAACCGTGTTTTGAAATTGGGATTGGTTCCAAGCACAGTTAGGGTGATTCCTCCAACCCTGATCATATGTGGAGGAAGATGGATCGTTTCTAGGTCTTTGAAATGCGGCATTGGTATGCTCATGACCTTGAAACGGACATTCTTCCGTCAAGTGAGACGGATCAGAACAACAGCTACATACAGTTTTGGAGAGTGACATTTGATTTAGGGTGGCGGCTAAAAATTTATTTTCCATAGTCTCGAGTTTCTTGTGTATAGCTGCAATGTCAGCTCTAACTCCTATGGAAATATCATTACCATCCCTAGACGATTGACTCACACCCTCCCACTGTAAAGATTTTTCAGCGAAATTTTCTAGAAAGTTCCAGGCTTCCCCATCATCTTTGGTCATGAAGTTGCCTTGACACATAGATTCAAGGGTCCGTCTTGTGTAAGGAGTAATGCCCTCATAAATGATTCGGCACAATTCCCATCTCGGGATGCCGTGATGTGGACATTGGACTAACAGATCCTTGAAGCGTTCAAGACATTTTGAAAATGTTTCATTTGGAAGCTGGGTGAATTGATAGATTTCGCTACGGACTCGAGCTGTCTTTTGATGTGGGTAGAATTTCTTAAGGAATGCTTTGACGAATTTGTCCCAATTTGAAATGGAATGTGCGGTAGTGTTATATAGCCACTTCTCGGCTAAATCGCACAAAGTGAATGGGAGGAGACGAAGACGGAAAGCATCCACAGAAAGCTGTGAGGTACCCATCATTGCGCATACATTTTCAAATTTCGTGATAAACACGTATGCGTCTTCAGACTCGAGACCGTGAAATTTTGGTAGAAGGTTGATGTATTGGGGTTTTATTTGAAAATTTTCCCCGTTGGCTGGTGGAATGGAAAGACAGGTGGAAAGTGGGCCTCGTGTTGGATAGCACCTCTCTTGGAGAGAGATGCGGGGTGGATTCTGCGGACCAACGGACGGCGGCAGGGTAGTGGAAAAGAAGTTCGATGGAGGTGGATCCATCGATGTGGGTGTGGTGGTGGGTAAAAGAAAGGGTAAATGTAGAAATACCAACTTTTGGGTCGATGAGGGGACGCGGACTTAACGGGCACTAGAATCCCGTGTCCAGCCTATCTTGCACTAAAAAGGGTTAGTACAAGTGGCAGCGTGAATTTATAATTAGGGGAAATGATATGAATGCGGTGTTTGTTTTAAAAATTGGACGGATTTTGAAAATATGATGCAACACACAAAACCCTAATTCTATTGGTCACCTAGGTCAAACTCTAGACCGCTCCTAACTGCCAAAAGACAAGTCGCAGGATAGAATCCTCCACTGCCTCTTTGTCACCATGTGGCCGGATAAGTGCCAGGTAAGTGGGAAGGTACTCCACTACGTAAGTAGTGGGCCTAATTAAAAACCACTAGCCTTAGACACACTCGCCTTAGGCACCACAAGAAAACGCTGATGAGCAATGAATTACCCACGGCCTTCTTCTGTCCTAATTGAGCGCGACGGTCCTTAGAGTCATCTCTAGATTTTTTTTAATTAATGAGGGTAAATGCGGATGCAAGTTTGTGATTTTCGGGGCTTAGCAAGGGTAATGAACTCCCCACCTAATTTGGATTTGGCCGTGCCCCTTAATTTCCGTATTAATATGCAAACAACCAAAAATCAAAAACACGTACAATTTTAATTTGCTTTTTGTGGCGCAGCGATTATTTGCAAAGAAACCTGCAGCAGATTGTCAATTGGAGCAGACAGAGGAGGAGATAAGAAAGATAGAGAATTACAGAGAAAAATTGGTGCAGTGAAGATGCCAGAACGCGGCGGAACCGCCGCAAATACGCCCTAATGCCGCGTAAACGCGGTGGTATGTTGGGATCAGTGCACTGAAATTTGTGCACAAGCTCTTGTTCACCTACACAGCTCTCTGGATGTTTCAGAAAAAATTTTCCACAGCTCCAATGATTCCAGATTTCCTCGCAATCAAATCACAACACACGTATTAGTGTTTGCACGAATTTTGATCACAAAATTTTAGATGGAATAAAATTTTCAACTCAAATTTCAAAATACGAAAAATTAGTGCACTATCCCCGGCAACGGCGCCATTTAATTGAAAAAGATTTCGGATTGTGTAGTATGAAAATTGTAAAGAAATCACAACCAAAAATTATTTGACCGCAATCAACTACGGTGTTGGAGGTAGATTGTTAGTGAGTGCGGATCGTCCACAGGGAAAGTGTAATCGTTCGTCTTTTGAATTAAATGAATTGAAACTTTAAAGAAAAGAAAACAAACAATTCATGATTTGGAATTGAAGTTCAAGAATTAGAAAAAACTAGATCTAATAACAAGAAAAAGATAGAATCAAGAATTGATAGTTTGTTGATTTTTCCAAACCAAATATCAAGAATCGAAATGAGGCTCGTAGGAATCGATCGGATCTATAGATGTGATGTAATCTTACAATTACGTATTCTTATCCTTCGATGAATTGATACTAGATCGATGATGATCGACAAGAATTAGGGATTTCTAGTGAAACTAGGGTTTAATCTTATCCCTTGTTCTTTCATCGATATCATTCATATTCTAGCCTCTAGTAAATTCAAGAAACGATCGTAGATCCCTAATTTCGAGCGATCACAATCAAGAAAGCATCGCTACGAAACTAGGTCATCGATTCTTGAACTTGCTAGGGTTTACAAAACTCGTAGGACTTAAAAATCGTATTAAGATTTGTTACATCATCATTCTACAATCGTCTCAACTCCTTAACGAGCGGAGTTTTACTCAAACATCTTAACAAGAACAACAATTACAAATTGAGATCTAATCATGATGCAAGAATTAAAAGAAAGCAAGATTAAAGAATTTCACCTTTTATTTATATCAACAATTTCATTACATTCGCTCAAGAACTACAAGAGGAAGAACTCGATCGTCGATTTGGCTTCGCTCGTCCCCGTGAGTCGCGGATCGGCTTGGATCACTTGCCCGATTGAAGATCGGCTCGGCTCATAAAAGGTTGAAGGCTTCTCGCTTGATTTGGTACTCAAGATCTTGAATTTGGAGTGGAATTAGGGTTAGGGTTTCGCACAAGCCTTGTCACTAGACTTGTGGAAGAAGATGATGTAAGAGGGAAAGAATAATGAAGAACTAACTAAGATTGAACCAATGATTAAAGATTAGCTAAAAATTGATTCCTTTAACCCTAGGTCTAGGTTCCTATTTATAGATAACCAAACCCTAGATCTAGGATTTGAATTTTAAGTTTCCCTCCAAAAGTTTGTTGAGGAAATTTGAATTTCCCTCCAAAAGTTAGTTAAAGGAGAAGCTTCTAGATGAGGTTAGTTAGGAGCTTAATTAGGATTAGCCTTGCTTAATGATCTTTGCTGATCTGGCAGTAGCTTCGAGGTCCTTCTGGAATTTGACATATCATAAAGGAATGTGGGGCCAGAGCTGGGAATTTTGCACTAAAAATGAAGCGATGACGTGGCAGAAGAGGCACGGAACCGCGGCGCAAGCCAGCTCCTGCCGCGGTTCCGCGGCTATTTTGGAGCCTTAGGGCTTGGTCTCTCTGGTGGTTGCTTGGGTTGATACTGGGGCTATTTTCTGATATGTTGAATTGTATATTTCCTTCTGAATTGCTACCAGATCTGAAAACATGGAGTTGGTGTATTTTTGATCAGCTTCTTTTGACTTTGCTCCTGCAATTTCCTGCACAAATCTCGACACAAGTGTTGCGCAAATACAGAGATGATGCGATGCCATGATAAACACACAATTTCCTCAGAAATGTCGGTTTTAGAGTCTAACACATGCAATCTGATATTTTACTACTGATTTGCTAATATGTGAAATATGAATACCGAACACTTCTAAATGAGTGCAAATGATAGGGAACTTGCCGTGTTAAAAATACATTATTTTCGACTGATCAAGATGTCTTAAAACTAACAACGGACTGTAGGGTCCTTAAACCTATGGACTACGACGTCCTTAACCTTGAACGAGATGTCTTAAAACTAACAATGGACTGTGGGGTCCTTAAACCCATGGACTACGACGTCTTTAACCTTGACCGAGATGTCTTAAAACTAACAACGGACTGTGGGGTCATTAAACCCATGGACTACGACGTCCTTAACCTTGACCGAGACGTCTTAAAACTAACAATGGACCGCAATGTCCTTAAACTACCCATGGACCGCAATGTCCTTAAACTACCCACGGACCACAATGTCCTTAAACTAGCAATGGACCACTATGTCCTTAAACTGGAACAATAGAGCCCAAACGCTCTTTTGTCGGATCTAAACGATCCCGTTTAAGTCGATCTTAGCCTCAAATATGGCTAACGTATCCTTAAACCTTCAAACAGACTGGACTATGAATCCTCCCAATCAACTTCGGTTCAAGGGTACATCTCTGAACTCCTCTGATATCTGTCGTTGTAATCCTTCAACGTCGTCAGAGAGGTGACGGGTCCCGACGGCCATACATTAAATGGACCACTATGTCCCTAAACTGGAACAATGGAGCCCAAATGCTCTTTCGTCGGATCTAAACGATCCCGTTAAGTTGATCTTAGTCTCAGGCTAGACTAACATATCCTTAACAAACGTTTGAGTTGATCTTGGCCTCAAATATGGCTAACGTATCCTCAAACCAAACCCCCAAACCCAAATCTAAGATAATACGGATTTGGACTAGTCCACGCCCTACGGGCGACGACATAACTCGGTCCTCGTAAACAATCCACGGGCAATAAAACATAAAATAAACACACACGACGCAAAGTGACCATCTGGAGAAGGAGAAAGTGGTTACCGCAACGCGGTAGCGTAATTAACTGCAGTGGCTTGCGCCTGCAGGGAAGAGCGTCCCCACAATCAAAAACCCTCAAGCAAGGGGGAATCTAACGAAGTCTGCTACATCGGACGCATCCATTCAAACCTCCGATGCACGGTGCCATAAATCAACTTGGCATCTTCGGAGAGGTGGACGGATAGCACCAATTAGCATCTGCCCCGAACCTCAGGCACGGACGTCCCCGCGTCTCGGCCGCCGTTCGGAAGGGAACAAAGTCCGAGAGTCGGTGGTTGATCAAGACTATCCCCGCCGGCAGAAAAAGCTGAAGGTTCAGTAGGAAGAAAACCGTCCTGGCAAGCTACAAAGGACGACAGCTATTTGGGTGCCCACTACAACGGCCCCCTCAACATCACCAGTCCATAAAAAGAAAAAGCCGGAGAAAATCCCTGAGTCTGCGATGAATCGTAAGACCACTGAACCAAAACGCCCCAAGTCTGGGGGCATAACGGTGCATACTGTTTACATGGCTTCCGGAAAATAGGAAAGTCACGCTTCGACAGGTCACCGACCGCTCACCCGATCCTTGACAAAAGCCCAGGAGCAGCAACAGAAGCTTCAAGAAATGCTGACGCAAATGGCCATACTCACCGGGCCAAAAGAAAGCCCAGAGGCGTCATCAGAGCAGCGTCATGAACAAGAAACTGATGCTGACTTCCTCCGCAGAGTACTCGAAAAGAAGGACAGAGAAGCAGCAGAACAAGCTGCCAACATAAAACGAATGGCGCTTCTCTTCCAAGACATGGTCGGGATGATGTTACAGCCGGATCCTCCAGCTGAAGACCCTCCGATCATTATTGAAAATGACCGAGCGGAGACGTCGAACCCTCCTCCGGCTCTTTCAGCAGCCAAAGAGGAGACCATCTCAAAAGCTGCGCTCGATGATTATATAGCTCAGCACATACGAGCTCACCAGGCGAATGAAGCGGATGGCCAAGTTGTCAAGACTGGACGACCCTATCCGGGCTGGTATGACCAAATAAGTTACCCGCCGGGATATACGATCCCCAAATTTCATGTATACAAAGGGACGGGCAATCCCCACCAGCATGTTGCCCAGTTCAGGGCTTTATGTGGCAACATCGGAGGTGATGATAAATTGCTACTTCGCCAATTTGTCGGCAGCTTGTCGGAAACGGCATTTGAATGGTACTCCGAACTTCCAAACGACTCCGTCAAAACATTTGCGGAGATGGAGCTGCTGTTTACACAAAGATTTGCAAGCGCCAGCGAGCGCACCCCGATCACCGCATTGATCAACACCAGGGTAAGGCCAGGTGAAACACGGGTTCAATACGCGATACGGTGGCGAAATTTATGGTCGAAATGCGAGCAGCGCATCGAAGAAGCTCCCACGGTAGGCATGTTCGTGGGTACTCTTAACCCTCAGTCAACTATCTCCCAGTTCATGATGTTCTTCAAGCCAACTACTTTCCAGGCCTTGATTGACAAATTGGCCCAAATGGACCAGATGGGTCATAGACCGTCTCCTCCAAAGCCAGATCCTCAGAATGAAAAGGGGAGAGGAAAAGCGACTTTCGTCGCCAATACTCAACAACAGCCGAGCAACTTAAAGCCGGTTGTTCGCCAAGACAATATGCGTCCACGCCCATCCCTCGAGGAGAGACTAGGACGCCCTTACTCGTTTCTCCATGATAAAACGAGGAGACTGTTCGAGCTGGCAGTGCGCAACAAGCTCATAAATTTGCCGGATCCAAAAGGTCCGTTGCAACCAGGCGATCTCAATAATCCTAATTACTGCCCTTACCATCAAGCAGTAAGCCATCCAATCGAAGATTGCTTCGTTTACAAAGGCTGGATTGAGGACCAATACCAACAAGGCAAGTTCGCATTATCCGAAAACTGGAAGGTGAAACCATCGCAACCTCACGCCCCTATAAAGGTGGACACGCCGGGGGCATCGTGCTCTTTTATAGAAGAAACTCCGTGGGAGGTCGCCCTTTCAGCCAAAACTAAAAGAATGCTGAAGGATCTCCAAATGTGCCCGGCAATCAGGTGGAAAAATCCACTGGAGCCCGAGGTCATTGATGGGATGCTGAAACCATGCCCAACACCGAGAATTGATAGCAGTGGGCAAAACACCTAGTCACAGTCGTCAAAGTCTTCAAAGAAAAAGAAGAAGACCAAAAAGCTCGCGCAGTTTGATGACAAGCGCACGGATCTGTGAAAACATATTGACGCACTGGAAGAATATAATCAGAAGGAGGTGACCCTAGTCACATTCCGAGAATTCCTCAACCACGTCCTTGAAGACGGAGATGATGACAAAGACTCGTCGGATGAACCTGAGGATTATGTGGCAAGCTGCCATATGATCTCTCACTCGTCGATAGACAGTGAGGAAGCTCCTGATGCAAAGAATCCGGGGGCAGATCCCAAGCCGGAACTTCTAGAGCCATCAGACGGAACAATTGACGCATTCCTGAACGAAGCCCGTCTAAAAAGCAAAGCTAATCGGGAGCGCGAGATGGCCATATTTGAAAAGGCCAAACGTCGGCGACTGGACAAAAGGGTCGAAACACTCCTACCAGATCAAAGTACATCCGCCGCAAATAAAAGAAGGATCAAGACAAGGAAGCGATTCACCAAAGCCATATCGATGGGGATGAAGCTGCCCTCTTTCAGAGAAAATTCTCGTGGTGGTATATATCTTGATGAAGCAAACGTACATCCTAACTTCTGCTTGTATCATCAGAAGATCGCACACCCTACTGAAGACTGCAACTCCTTCAAGTACTGGTGGTAAGGGTATGTCGCTCACAGGCAACACTTCAAGAGGACAAAGCGTGAAGCTCGTAGACAGCGGAAAAATGCGACAGATGAGCGTAAAAGAATTGCCGGCAATTGTCATAGGGTTGATCCCGGGGAATCGCGAGTTCTCACCTTCGGGAGCGACTCCGACGAAGAAATAGCCCTCGGCCTCAGGAATCCATTTATAAAATGAAAGAACTGAGGAGTTGCGAGAACATTCAGCCACGCAATCGCACGCTACCCGGAAAGAATCTCGGACCCCCAAACAAGGGATCGAACAAAAAGGAAAAGGGGAAGAGAAAAACGGCCTTCGTCGCCAACGCTCAACAACAATCGAGTGGTTCGTGACCGGTTGATCGCCAAAGCAACAAGCCGCAACCCTTCGATGAGAAGTTGAAACGTCCTTACTCATTTCCCCGGGATGAAACAAGGAGACTGTTCGAACTAGCAGTGTGCAACAGGCTTATCACTCTACCAGAGCCGAAACACCCACTACAACTGAACGCTGTCAACAATCTTAATTACTGCCCTTACCATCGAGTGTTGGGCCATCCGATCAAAAACTGCTACGTCTTCAAAAACTGGGTTGAAGACCAATACCAACAGGGCAAGTTCGCGTTGTCCGAAAACTGGAAGGTGAGCCCGCCATAACCACATGCCCCTAAAAAGGCGGACATGCCGGGGGCATCGCTCATTCATAGGGAAAGCCTCATAGACCGAAAAGTCAGTAAACTAGAGATTCGCCTCAAATACGGCGACGGTGGACCGTAATGTCCTAAAACTTGCAACGGACCGAAACGTCCCTAAACTAACGATGGACTGCAATGTCCTAAAACTTGCAACTGACCGAGATGTCTATAAACTATTACGGACCGCGGCATCTCCAGGCTGACGTGATAAAAAAACGGTATGTCCATAAGCAAAATGGGCACGGATGAAAACCCGAAAGGGCTCCGTGAGTAAAAACAGCAGGGCTACCGGCGAGTTTTGTGAAAACATGAAAGGGCACAGCCTCGTTAAAATAAAAATAAAATAAAATAAAAAAGCGGTATGTCCATAAGAAAAATGGGCACGGATGAAAACCCGAAAGGGCTACGTGAGTAAAAACAACAGGGCTACCGGCGAGTTTTATGAAAACCCGAAAGGGCGCAATCTCGCTAAAAGACACTTGCAAGGTCCTCTCGACTTTGTAAGGAGAAACCACCTGCGTGAGATCCTTACGACTCACAATGGAGCAACACACTTATGGATCCATGTTCATATCAGATTTTTGCATTTTTATACCGCCCAATTTTTATCATATTGCTTATCGGTAGGTACTCTTGAGCCGTGTTTGCTAGTCAATTGCAGGATACAGGTTCTCGTCTATAAACGGTGAAATTCATGGAAAAACACGACAAAATCCGGGTTCCTGCCAACCACAGATAAAACACGGGTCTCCGCTCTTTATCCGTCTGTAGCCACACACCAGTTTAAGAGACAAAATGGCAAATCAATGTCATTTTCATGCACATGGCTCAATGGCAACACAAGATCCAAGAAATCTATGCGGAGCTCGAGGAAATCATTACAAAAAGATCCACATCAAATCACCTTTTGCTCAACAGAAATTCTGGAAAAATCGTGAAGAAAATCTGAGAAAAAACATGTACCAGAATAAAGGACACAGCAGACCAGGGAAGCACCCAAAACCCCATGCCCCAATTCTACCATAGGGCCGCGGATACGCGGCCAATAGGGGGTATAGGCCGCGGATCCGTGGCCGTACTGGCTCTTCAGTATGTCGTTTTTCAGGGGTAGTTTGGACTTTTTGTATAGAGGCAGAATTTTGCCCTAGGTTTTCATTTTCCAGCCTATAAATAGCCCAGAACCTTGTGAAGCCAAGGGTGCTTAATCTTGTATTTTTAGGTTTTAGAATACATGTTGTTCTTCTTCCTCTTCTCATCTCTTCTCCATTGAAAAACTTGTAGTGAGCTTTTGTGAGTGAAGAATGATGAATAAAGAAGTTCTTTTTACTTATCATGCTTGTCTTGTTCTCTAGTTAAAATTATTATTGCTTGTAATTTTCATTTGTTAACTTAGTTGTTGTTATTTGTGTTTGTTTCTTTCTTTTCTCTTTTCCTTTATCCTTAAACAACCATGATGCTTACGCTTGATCCTTGCCAAGGTGAGGTCGCAAATAGCTAAGTTGTTATCTTCTAATCTCCTTCTTTCTATCTTCCTCTTTTGTTTTATTTTCTTTTCCGTATAATGGGTGAGTAGTTTCATACTTGTTAGGGTAGGATAAGGAAAGTTTGAGAGAAGGAAATCTCTCTCCCTCTTTCCTTGCCCAACATCTTAAATCGACTCCCGTTAATTGAACCACAATCCGCTCCCTACGGCACCCTATCCTATATGATAGCGGTGATTCCGTAGTGAGACCGGTTGTGGTTGAATTAACCGGAGGTTATGGCTAAGAGCCAAGAACGGACGGACAAGCACCAAAAGGAAGAACTTAAGCGTTGGAAAGCCTAGCTTATACTCGCAAGTTCCTTCCTAGTCGTGCTAATCCCAGTTGTTGCCGATTACCGTAACACCGATATTAAGAGTGGCAACGAAAGAAGTGAGCGACTCCTAACTCAAACTAACCTAATCCTAACCCTAACAAGCTCTCTTTACATATCATTTTAACACTTAGTTAATCACAAACAAATCTGGACTTTCGGACTTAACTCGTTAAAACACATAGAAAAAGATTCCCATCTCCCTGCGGACGACCCGTACTCAACCGGCTAGCTACAAGCGAAACCGTTTTGATTGCGGTAATTAACTAAACTTATGTAGGGTTCCTAGGAACACATTAGAGATCTCACAAGACATCAACCATGCCAATTTCAAAATTTACGGTGCCGAGAAACCCTAGACTACGGATCGTTGGCTAGAAATTTAGGCGACAAATGCAACTAGTTAACTTTTAACTAAGTGATCGGGAATACAACCTTTGTAGATCCGTTTCTCCACCTCCATAGCTCCGCGATGAAGTCCTCTCCGCTGTCCAATTCGAATCCAAGACTCTAGCATCGGCTTCATCGGAGAAATGGGCGGGCAAGGTCGTCGGCTTCGTGCCGAAGATGATCTACGTCGAGGCATCACAAGATCAAGCTCCACCTTCACCAAGCCATGAAAACTTGTGAAGGAAACACCCTATACTACTTGGCAAGAGGTAGAGGATGAAGAAATAGGAGGTGGGTTCACTTTAGATTTGGATTTCTCACTCTTTTTCATCAATCACCATTGATGGATGCTTGGTTTTCTTCTTGAAGAAGAAGAAGAAGAAGCTAATATTATGATAAGTTTTTTCATACGAATAATAAAATCATTCTTATCATGATATTAACCATGGTAATGTGTAGAGAATTAACCAAGGTTAGTTGAATGGTTAGGGTTATGAGAAGAAGACAAGAATGGTAGCTTTGGTCAAACCTTCATGAAGCTTCAACTAAACTACAAATAAAGCCACCATTCTTTTCTTATCATTTCCAAATAAATAAATAAATCAATAAATGGATAAATGAATAAGAAAATCAAAACCCTAACCATTTAAATAACCATGGTTCAATCTTTACACAAACTCAAGTAAACATGTATCATCAAACATGATACATCCAAGTGCACAAAAGTATATCACATATACAACTTGTGAACTTCAAGTGAGAAAATCCATTTAAAGTGAACCAATACTAGTTAATGCAAAGTAATATATCAAATATATAATTATGCATTAAATCATTAAATCAACACTCGATTTAATGATCCGGTCATATCACATATGACCGACTAATGTTCAATGTATCAGCTTATCGAATCAACGCTTGAATCGATAACTAGGTTATATCGCATACAACCAATCGATACATTCATCCTGAGAATAGAATACGGTATCACATACACGCATTATTCTCGGTCCCGCACATATCTCATATGCGCTCCTATTTCGTTTCGCTTGAGCCAGGAAACCTCTGTGTAGGACTCTAAAGACTCGTCAATACGCCGGTATCAGATGATGATCATATCAAGCACCCACAAGCCGCAAGCGGTCTGCTAAACGTAATGGCCATCCGGGTATTGAGAGATCAGAAGATCGATGAGCAAGCCCGCTCACACTCCAGTGAATCCAACGAGTAACACTACCGTACAGTCCGGTCTGATCGTCTGATATGTCGCATATCTCGCCTAGGGGTGGTAAACGTCAGACCCCAATAGCTCGATAAGTCGTGTCGATATGAGGCTCATAACGGGTCGAGAAACTACTGGTAACACTTACCAGCAAATCTCTGATCAGCCCTGGCCAGGGACTTCCTGTTATAGCCAATCGATCACAGTGCAACATCAACTCCCTATACCGGGAGAGACGAATCCCCTCCTATCGCTCATTGCCTCCATGTGACTCGGGACTGTACCCAAAAACCACCGTTTTGCACGCCCTCTTGGACGTGGTAAGATGGAAATCAAAGCACGGTAGGAATCACACAAGACTCTATGACGATCTCGGGTCTACAGACTAACCTGTACCAGTGTCACCAGAGAACTGCCATCTGACGTAAGGTATAATACCATATGGGAGTTCTCGGCGAGTCCGTCCAGTGTACCCAGTCTCTACTGAGCACCCGTATATCATCTCTGATGTCAAACACCAATGGATATGGGATCATCCATCGCCCATCTGTATGAGTCGAGAAGGTATACGCTAGTCTACTCTGGTATATCGATGCCCCGTCTCGATATACCCACGACTAGGGACCTTGAAGGATGTACTTATGGACTACCTTGTCCCCACTAGTATGATCCGCATCATAGTCCAGGTAGTCAAGTACACATCCTAAGGGCTTTACCAACATGTAACAGAGAGACAATCAGTATACACGTTAAGGTAAAGAGCAACCAGATAGCATACTATCATGTCGAGCAAGAAAGTCCTCCCTATATATGTCCCAGCATCCACTACAATATACATCCTATGTACAGTAATGGCCTCTAGGGCATACATATAACTAACAACTTGAACACGCAGAATCTCTACCAATCAATCCACACGATTCCTAAAGAGAAATTGCACTTGCGAGATCCTCACGACTCGTAAGGAGAACCCTCTTATGGGACCCTCACGGCTCATAAGATTTGAAAGTCTTAAGCTACAGGGATCTGAACCTATTCTTAAGCAGCCCCCACAACCTCCGATACTGCCCTACAAGCGGTTCAATATTGACCCTTGTATACAATCCACGGGCACGAATGAACATTTCCCTAACAGAGTCCTACCAGCGACTAGGGATATGCTCACACGGTGAACAAACACTTGTAGGTCCTCTCGACTTGCAAGGAGAAAACACTCTTGTAAGATCCTTACGACTTATAAGAGAACACACACTTAGGAATCCTCACGATTCCTAAGGAGAAAAAGCACCTACGAGATCCTCATGACTCGTAGGGAGAAACACCTTTATGAGACCCTTACGGCTCATGAAGTCGAAAGCCTTAGTCGATGGGATCCTAATCTTGTTTGCTAAGCCACCTTTGTTCGACATCGACAGAAGCAAATGATGATTCGCTCCTGGCAATATCCCAGTTGTAGCGATACTGATGCCTAAGTCGGTATCAAATTCCAAGTCCTTTCATGGAAAATGATGATTCGCTCCTGACAATATTCCAGTCGCAGCAATGCTGATGCTAAGATTGGCATCAGATTCCAAGTTCTACACTCGCGATAAAAAAAATCAGCGAGCCAAAAATGCATATGAAATAGCCGAAATGATGGGGCAACTTGCAATGAAATCAGCAAGTAAAAATGTATGCATGCCAAATAGCCGAAATGATTGGGCAACTCACAATAAAAAGCAGCGAGTAAAAATAAAAACAAATAGCCGAAATGATTGGGCACCGCGAAAAATAGCCGAAATGATTGGGCAACTCGCAATAAAAAGCAGCGAGTAAAAATAAAAACAAATAGCCGAAATGATTGGGCACCGCGAAAAATAGCCGAAATGATTGGGCAATCGCGACCTTCGCGATTTAAAGCTGAAATGATAGAGCATCACGGAAAGAAATAAAAAAATGAAATGAAAATTACGCCCTACAGGTGATATCACATCAATCCCTGTATACAATTCGGGGGCGCAAACAAAGAAGGAATCACGCCTTCCCCCCCAGGCTCCATCAGAAAGAGAGCCAAGTCTCGACGGTCACATCTGCATCCCAGAAGACCAACAACAGTGTTCTTCCTCCAACAAGATGTAGACGCAACACCAACAACGGAGCCATGGCAAAGTCCTTAGTTCCAAGCCTCGACGGTTCACCAACAACCTAGAGACAACCGTGACACTCGTATCGATACAGCAGATGCAATGTCAACAACGGCGTTCCTTCGCAATCTAGCAGGATGCAGACGCAACGTCAAAACAAAGCGGAGTGACGGAAAAATTCCAACTACACCTCAGCATCCATCTCGTTACAACGGACGCAACGTCAACAAAAGACCTCACGGTCAGAGCAAAGCGGGGTGATGGCAAAATCCCAACTCCACCTCAGCATTCGTCTCGATACAGCAGACGCAACATCACCAAAAGGAGCCACGGCAAAATCCCTAGTTCTAAACCTCGACGGTTCACCAACAACCTAGAGACAACTGCGACATTCGTCTCAATACAGCAGACGATATGTCACTACAGCGTCCTTCCTCCAACAGGATTCGGACACGCCAAAGCAAACGAAGCGAAGGCCAAATTCCTAGCTTCAGGGTCTTGACGGCAACTCATATAAAACCTGAAATACTATCGGAGATCATCCCACACCAGCGCGGAGTGGTCACCACCTCGACGTTCGCCTCGATACAGCAGACGATATGTCACTACAGCGTCCTTTCTCCAACAGGATTCAGACACACCAAAGCAAGCGAAGCAAAGTCTAAATTCCTAGCTTCAGGGTCTTGACGGCAACTCATATAAAACCTGAAAGACTATCGGAGATCATCCTACATGGAGTGGTTACCACCTCGACATTCGTCTCGATACAGCAGACGAGATGTCACCACAGCGTTCTTTCTCCAGCAAGATTCAGACGCGACAATCAAACAACGGAGCCACGGCAAAATCCCTAGTTCCAAACCTCGATGGTTCACCAACAACCTAGAGACAACCGCGACATTCGTCTCGATACAGCAGACGTAATGCCAACAAATGAAGCGAAGGCCAAATTCCTAGCTTCACGGTCTTGACGGAAACTCATATAAAACCTGAAAGACTATCGGAGATCATCTCACGCCAGCACGGAGTGGTTATGACTCATCGGGGCTCTCCAAAATGAGCTTAACCTCAAGTAAAAAGCGGCATGGCAAAATTCCTAACGCTTGCTCTTCCGACGGTCAAACTGCCTAGGAGGATTGGTTGAAGACGTCTTGTCCAGCTCCCGAAGGGATCAGAGACATGACAATCGCAAGGCTACTCGAACAACAAGGTTGCCTATCGAGGGATACATCAGCCAACGCGACGGTACGACGAACAAAACCCTAGTACCACAGACCCTAACGGACCTCTGTCGTAAAGAGCAGGGGTTAACTATGACGTTAGGATATTCTTGCAAGAAATGCTTGATTCGTCTCGACTCGTGAGGAAAAGCCTTAGGCAGCGGGGATTAAAAAACATGTTTCCTAAGCACTGAGGCCCTGCAAGTTGGTCCAAAATGGACTTTTGCATACTATTCACGGGCCACACTCTCCAAAGTCGAATCTCGACAAGGAGGGAAACAACCGCTTATGGGTCCTCTCAACTTGTAAGAGGGAAAATCCTCTTGTAAGATCCTTATGACTCTCAAGAGAAAACGTACTTAGGAGTCCTCACGACCCCTAAGGAAAAAATACACCTACGAGATCCTCTCGACTCGTAGGGAGAAAAGTTTTTATGAGACCTTCACGGCTCATAAATTTGAAAAGTCTTAGATGGCATATCCTAACCCTGTTTCCTAAGCCATCGGTGCCCTACAAGGAGGTCAAGATAGACTATCTGCAGGCCACACTCTCCGAAGTCGAACATCGACAAGGAGGGAAACAACCGCTTATGGGTCCTCTCGACTTGTAAGAGGGAAAATTCTCCTGTGAGATCCTTACGACTCTCAAGAGAAAACGCACTTAGGAATCCTCATGATTCTTAAGGAGAAATTACTCCTACGGGATCCTCTCGACCTGTAGGGAGAAAAACTCTTTATGAGACCCTCACGGCTCATAAAGTTGAAAAGTCTTAAGAGGCAGACCATAACCCTGAATCCTAAACCATCGTTGTCCTGCAAAGAGATCAAGATAAACTATCCGCAGAATACACTTACTAAAAAGGGACACACCATTGAGAAGAAAAATATGTCTTTTATTCATGAACCAAAATGGATACAAAGTACAATTCGTGAAAGAACAAAAAACAAATATACTCTTATTCAGGAGTATGTACAAAGGAAGAGTAAAATATATATATATATATATATATATATATATATATATATATATATATATATATATATATATATATATATATATATATATATATATACAAGTCTTCAGGCCGGCGGGCGATTTAGCAGCTTGGTCAGCTCATCCCTCTTTCGCTGGGCCTCACCTTTGTAATTCAAAATCGCCAAAAGACGGGCCTCCGCCTGAGCTTCCTGGGCCTGATATTAGGCGAGCCGGCCTTCGAGCTCTTTCTCGGTAGCCTTGTGAGCCTCAACCCTTTCACGAGTGAACACCGCGGCTTTATCGATGTCCACCACCTCTTTGATGGCCTCTTGAAGTACTCGCCAAAGTTCATACGCTTTATTGGCCTTGGCTGTAAGGTTGGCTTGGAGCTCGTTCAGCGCCTTCGAAGCCAGCTCCCTCTCCGAAAACTTGCGGTTGAGCCTCTTCTCACAAGATATCATATTCATCGCGCACCGCTCAATCAGGCCCCGCGCATATCTCGCCTAGGGGTGGTAAACTTCAGACCCCAATAGATCGATAAGTCGTGTCGATATGAGGCTCATAACGGGTCGAGAAACTACTGGTAACACTTACCAGCAAATCTCTGATCAGCCCTAGCCAGGGACTTCCTGTTATAGCCAATCGATCACAGTGCAACATCAACTCCCTATACCGGGAGAGACGAATCCCTTCCTATCGCTCATTGCCTCCATGTGACTCGGGACTGTACCCAAAAACCACCATTTTGCACGCCCTCTTGGACGTGGTAAGATGGAAATCAAAGCACAGTGGGAATCACACAAGACTCTATGACGATCTCGGGTCTACAGACTAACCTGTACCAGTGTCACCAGAGAACTGCCATCTGACGTAAGGTATAATACCATTTGGGAGTTCTCGGCGAGTCCGTCCAGTGTACCCAGTCTCTACTGAGCACCCGTATATCATCTCTGATGTCAAACACCAATGGATATGGGATCATCCATCGCCCATCTGTATGAGTCGAGAAGGTATACGCTAGTCTACTCTGGTATATCGATGCCCCGTCTCGATACACCCACGACTAGGGACCTTGAAGGATGTACTTATGGACTACTGTTAGTTATGTATATGCCCTAGAGGCCATTGTTGTACATTTGATGTATATTATAATGGATGCTTGGTTATATATAGAGAAGACTTTCTTGCTCGTCATGATAGTATGCTATTTGGTTTCACTTTATCTTAACATGTTGACTTGTACTGGTTTACTGTTTTACTCTCACATGTTGATAAAGCCCTTAGGACTTGTACTCGACTACTGGGACTATGATGAGATCATACTAGTGGGGCCGCGGTAGTCGATGAGTACATCCTATAACTGTTCCTAGTCGAGGGTATATCGAGACAGGGCATCGATACACCAGAATAGACTAGCGTATACGCATCTTGACCCATATGATGGGCGATGGATGATCCCATATCCATCGGTGTTAGACATCAGAGATGGTGTACGGGTGCTCAGTAGAGACTGGGTACACTGGACGGACTCGCCGAGAACTCCCAGATGGTGATATACCACACGTCAGATGGCAGTTCTCCGGTGACACAGGTACAGGGTAGTCTGAAGACCCGAGATCGTCATAGAGTCTTGTGTGATTCCCACTGTGCTTTGATTTCCACCTTACCACGTCCAAGAGGGCGTACAAAACGGTGGCTTTTGGGTACAGTCCCGAATCACATGGAGGCAATGAGCGATAGGAGGGGATTCGTCTCTCCCGGTATAGGGAGTTGATGTTGTGCTGTGTTCGATTGGCTATAACTGGAAGTCCCTGGCCAGGGCTGATATAGAGATTTACTGGTAAGTGTTACTAGTAGTTTCTCGACCCGTTATGAGCCATACATCGACACGACTTATCAGTTACTGGGGTCTGACGTATACCACCCCTAGACTTGATATGCAACATATCAGACGAACAGACCGGACTGTACGGGAGTGTTACTGGTTGGATTCACAGGAGAATGCACAGGCTAGCTTGTTGATCTTCTGATCGCTCAATACCTGGGTGGCTGTTACGTTTAGCTGACCGCTTGCAGCTTGTGGGTGTTTGATATAATCATCACCTGCTACCGGCGTATTGACGATTCTTTAGAGTCCTACACAGAGGTTTCTTGGCTCAGGCGAAACAGAGTAGTGGCACATATGTGATATGCGCAGGAGCGAGAATAATGCGATATGGGATACCGTATTAGATTCTCGCGATATATGGATATGAACCGGGTCATCGGATCAAGTGTTGATTCGATGAATCGGTACATGATATATTAGTCGGTTATATTCGATATAGCCGGATCGTCGGATCAAGTGTTGATTCGATGATTTAATATATAATAATATATATGATATATTATTATATTCACTAATATTGGCTTACTTTATTATTTCATTTTCTCAGTGGATGATACATTGATATATATGCGATATATGTTAATTGTATTATTTTCTTTTGTTGCAAATATATAATATATATGTGATATATATTATTGTGACATGATATGATTAATTGTTAAACATGTTTAAGGATGACTAATTGAGGTTAGGGTTTGATTGGGTTTAGTTGCTTCAAGTTCTTTCTAGAAGCAATTTTCTTTTGTCATTTGTAAAGATATTTTGGATGACACATTTTTTAACTTAACCAAACCCTAACCCTAGTTGTTTCTCTACACATTCTAATCCATTCATCCTTGACCATGGTTAATAATTAAATCATATGCTTATATTTCTATTCATCACAAAAGGAAAAGATTATTCATTATCTTTTTGATTATCCATTATCTTCTTCTTCTTCCCTCTTGAAGAAGCTCTCTTGATTTTCTTAAGTGATGATAAAATATGAGAAAATGATATAAAAAGAAAGCAAAATCACTACTCTCTCATCCTCATCTCATCTAGCCCATGTGATTAGGGTGTTCTTCTCTTTCGAGTGAGAAAGCTTGAGTCGAAGCAACCTCGAGGTAGATCATCGGAGATTTGGAATACGACGAGCTAGAATGGATCGTTCGAGTCGTGGAGCCTCTCATGAGTCCGGGAGATCGTGGATCGCGGCAAAGGGACTTCTACTCGGAGCTTGTGAAGTGAAGGAGCGGACTACAAAGGTTGTAATCCCTCACACTTAGATAAAAGTTATCATCTTGCATATAAAACCCTAATAATCTAGCAAAGATCCCGGCTTTGGGTTGTTCGGCACGTCTAAAATTTAATCCGGGCATGTTTGATGCCTTAAGAACCTTCACAAGAGTGCCTAGGAACCCTACAGTGGTATCAGAGCCTAGCTAGAGCATTAGGCGATGTGTTTACGAAGTTAAAACTCCGATCGAACCCGTAACGACGAAACTTGACCCCTCTCTGGAAATTTTTTAAATTTTGGGATTTTTCTGAATTAAAAATATGTAAAAAAATCAGCAGGGAAATCTAAGAATTACCATAAAACCCGAGATCCTAATTCGACCAAACGGCGGCGGAAGAGCGGCGCAAGCATGGCTTGCGCGGCGCTTCCGCGGCGGAACAGTGAAATCTTGACACGTGGCTTTGATGGTAATTCCCGTAGGTACATGCTGATGGTTCTGGATATTTTTAATCTGTCTCAGGTGTTTATAAAATATGGGGTTTATTTTGTAATCGTAGTTTCGATCGGAATATTTAAATTCGTATTTCTTTCCGGATATTTAGAAACTGTTAAACTGGTTGAACGGATATCATTAACCCACTTTATTCCGGCACGGCAAACTTTCAAGCGTTGAATTTTTATTGGGTTTAAATCTTTCGGAAAATTGTACAAGTTAAGCGGTGGACCCTCTAGAAGACAACAAACCTTAACTCGATTATGTGACCGTCTTGAACTGTCTTTTGAACCTTCGGGTTTGGGGAAGTACGGCGTGCCACATGTGAGGCGTTGGCTTGACCCTTCTACGGCTGGATCACCGGTACTGTGACATATTCTGGGATTATTTGAACTCCGCTCAAGAGTTGAGCACTTCGGGAAATTTTGGGTGTTTGATTATCTGTTCAAATAGTTTAATACCGTATATTTATCTGGAATGTGATACAATATGTGGAATTCATAGAGTTAGGCATGAAATACGAAGTATGTGATATTTCGGATTTACGATGTCTAAAGTGATTGTGGATTCCAAATATTGTAGTTTTACACTTTCTTTTCTGTGACCGTAAGCGTAGTATGTGGTGTATCGCCGGCTTCGTTGCTATACATCAACGACAATCGGGATACGCATACTTGCTTACGTTGATGATATGAGATATTATGTGTTGCTGTGATATGTTATATTGGATCGTCGCGATCAGAATAGCCGGGGGTTTTATGTGAGATGAGGGTTTTTATTTTCATTCATGTAAAATTCATTCGTAATGTAATATTCTTTTATTTGGGGCACTTCCAGGATGCGGTTGCTGTCACCAGTGTATATTATTTACTTTTCCGCATTAGGTAGACCCAAGGAGGGGAGCACAAGTAACCGGGTTCTAGGGTCCAGTGGGAGGCCATCTCGAGGAGTCGAGACCGGGTCTCCTAACCCTAGAATTGGCAGAGTTACTTGCCGCTCTCGTAGGGGTCTTGGGATGTGGGTTTGGCTATTCGTCGCGACCGTGGAATCCGTGTTTTATACAGGCTCGTATTAAAAACACGGACGTCCTAGTATATCCAATATTTCATATATGTTCTTCTGCTGCAATGTTCTGTGATGAGATCATATTACTGCCTGAGACGAATGCTTATACTATATATATATGCTGATATATAAATATTACTGCTTTCGTTTCTTCTGTGATGCTTAGGAAGCATAAGCTGATGGGATTTTTATTAATGAGATTAATAAAAGAAAAGAAACCTAAAGATGTTGTAGAATCAAAAACTTTATAAAAAGGGTAGCTACAGTTTTTCTTTGCACAGTGATATATACGATATATCCTGCACCTTATTCGATGAGGAAAGGACCGAGATCCCTTCACCGGGAGTGACTCCTTTAGCAAAACTGGCAGATGCTACAAAACGCGGTTTGTCTTTTGATTGCTTTTAGTGTTTTGCTTTGCACAGCGGTATATATGATATATCCTGCACCTTATTCGATGAGGAAAGGGCCGACGATCCCTTCACCGGGAGTGACCCCTTTAGCGAAACTAAGAAAAGCCTCAAAAACACTCCTTTTTCAAAAACTACATGATTCTACGACGATATCAAGTTCATTACGCTCAGGGTTTTCTGAAAAACCTGCGTAACCCTCCGTCATTTTAGGAAAATAGAGTACTTAGTATTCGTGCTGCGTTTGTTGACCATAGTTAAGGCGCAGTGTATGGTAGCTAAGTGATGTTTTCCTAGATAACATAAGATGTGATTAATTAGGACAGTCATATGACTTTGTTGACCATAGTTAAGGGTCATGTGGGTGGGTCTAAATTAATCAAGAAATGACGGGTAGGACTTGACTAGTGCTTATGATTTGTTGACCATAGTTAAGGTCATAAGACACTAGGGGTAAAAATATTATCGGAAATTTCAAGTGTTGAAATTTGCAATGAGATTGCATACCTCCTATGAGATAGTTGGATCCTGATACCCACTGCGAGTAAGAGTTACTCCTGGGAGAGTTTTACACAGGACAATTAGTCATTCAAGTAGGTGTCTAGAAAAGTGTTAACGAGGTTACGCCTCTGGGAAAACGAGGTTAACTAATTAGGTCCGTGCGAAAGCACGGGGAACCTCCCTCAAAGTACCGACACTGATCTGGCTGAAAGATTGACGAAGTTGTAGGGTGTAATTAATCCCGGCTAATCTTACCTTTTAGGGTTTTAAGTTAGATTTGATAAAAACAGTGGGAGACATCCTGATTAGATAAGATAATAACCAATCTAATCTTGCAAGAGCATACGCTAAAGTGTTTTCTTCTCTCTCTCTCCAGGTAGCGACCATTTCAGGCCATAATCAAGATAATAATATGGATGTATTGACTGAACATGATTATTGTACTAAGCAAGGGAACGTCAGACCCGTTCTTTCTTATAAGAGTTATAAGACTGAACAGGAAACAGGAGAATATCTGAATTCTCACGCCGCCCAAAAGAACATGCATGTTGATGCATCTTCTTCGGGTGTGTTAGTTATTGAGAACTGTTTCTCAGTTCACCCTACGTCCTGGGTATTAGATACCGGATCAGGATCCCACATATGTAAACAGTTACATGGGCTACGTAAAGGTAGAGAACTGGGAAAAGGTGATCATTCCGTTCAAGTAGGGAACGGTGCAAGTATTGTAGCCAAAGCAGTTGGCGAATATCACCTTGTATTACCAAGTCGTAATACACTGATTCTAAATGAGTGCTATTATATACCGAACATGATGTGCAACATTATATCAGTTTCTTTATTGAGTAAAGAGGGATATAATTTTGTAGTACAGGATAATGTTATGAACATATTCCTAGATCAAAAGTTGATTGCATCAGGCTCGTTACATAATGGCATATTCATTCTAAATCAGAATACAGTCCTGAATATACAAAACACACACAAGAGGAAAAGTTCAGATATGAACGAATCCTACTTGTGGCATTGTAGACTTGGTCATATCAATGCGACACGACTAGCTAAGTTACATAAAGATGGTTATTTGAATCCGATCGAATTATCATCTTATGATACTTGTCATTCATGTCTCAAAGGAAAAATGACCAAAGCTCCGTTTAGTGGACACGGAGAAAGAGTTACCGAACTCTTAGGACTGATACATAGTGATGTATGCGGTCCCATGTCTACGCATGCCAGGAACGGTTCTTCCTACTTCTTTACATTCACTGACGATCTCTCCAGATTCGGACATGTGTTCCTGATGAAACACAAGTCTGAGGCTTTTGAGAAATTCAGAGATTATAAGCACGAAGTAGAGAATCAAACGGGCAAAAGTATTAAGATTCTTCGATCTGATCGAGGAGGTGAATACTTAAGTAATGAGTTTCGAGATTATCTAAAAGAGAATGGGATTCTCTCTCAGCTTACTCCTCCTTATACACCACAGCACAACGGTGTATCGGAGCGGAGGAATCGCACCCTATTAGATATGGTGCGCTCTATGATGAGCACTGCTGAGTTACCTATCTCCTTTTGGGGTTATGCGCTGGAAACAGCCACATATCTATTGAATAGAGTTCCAACTAAATCGGTGCCTACCACTCCATATGAGATATGGAATGGAAAGAGACCATCTCTTAAACGAGTTAAGATATGGGGTTGTCCGGCCAATGTTAAAAAGCAAAATCCGGACAAACTCGAGGCAAGATCAAGTATATGTAAGTTTGTAGGATATCCAAAAGATTCTTATGGATATATATTCTATCACGCTGAGGAACAAAAAGTGTTTGTTTCTCAATATGCCACCTTTTTAGAAAAGGAATTTCTTGCAAAAGAGATTAGTGGCTCTGAGGTAGAACTGGAAGAAGTTCCAGAAGAACAAACTACAACAGATGATTTAGTGGAACCAGAGGATTCAGTAGTACCCGACGAACCCCAGCCTCTCCGCAGATCTAGTAGGGTTTCTCATCCACCTGAGAGATACTACGGTTTTCTCATTGATGGTGGAAGCGAGGATTGCATCATGGATGATGATGAACCGACTAGTTTCGAGCAGGCCATCACGAGTGGTGACTCTGTGAAATGGCTGGATGCAATGCGATCTGAGATGGAATCCATGTACACCAACAAAGTATGGACTTTGGAAAATGCTCCTGAAGGGGTAAAACCCATTGGGAGCAAGTGGATCTTTAAAAAGAAATTTGGTGTAGATGGAAAAGTTGAGACTTTCAAAGCTAGACTTGTAGCAAAGGGTTTTCGTCAACGTCCAGGTGTGGATTATGACGAAACTTTTTCTCCAGTGGCTATACTTAAGTCCATCCGGATCTTACTTGCCATTGCTGCATACCATGACTACGAAATCTGGCAAATGGATGTTAAGACCGCCTTTCTAAACGGTGATTTAGAAGAGTGCGTGTACATGACTCAGCCAGAGGGCTTCGAAGATAGTGGGAGCAGCGGAAAGGTGTGCAAGCTGCTTAAATCCATTTATGGGTTAAAGCAAGCATCGCGGAGTTGGAACATCTGTTTTGATGTTGTAGTCAAATAGTTTGACTTCATCAAAAATATAGATGAACCTTGTATCTATAAGAAGGTGGCAGAGGGTAAGGTAGTCTTCCTCGTATTGTACGTGGATGACATACTCTTGATAGGAAATGATATTCCTATGCTGCAATCAGTCAAGCTCTTCTTATCACAGAGATTCTCAATGAAAGATCTAGGTGATGCCTCCTGCATATTGGGAATCATGATCTATAGAGATAGATCTAAACGGATACTGGGATTGTCCCAATCCAGGTACATTGACACCATACTAAAGAGGTTTAGTATGGAAGAATCCAAACGTGGGAATCAGCCCACGATATCTGGACTCACTCTCTCCAAAGAGATGTCTCCCAAGACTGATTTGGAGAGAGCTCGCATGCAAGGGATACCCTATGCTTCGGCAGTAGGCTCTATCATGTATGCGATGCTATGTACCAGACCCGATGTAGCATACTCACTAAGTGTAGTGAGTCGGTATCAAGCAGATCCTGGAGAGAGTCATTGGACAGCAGTGAAGAACATTCTCAAGTACTTACGAAGGACTAAGGAGATGTTCTTGGTGTATGGTAACGGAGAACTCCAGGTGGAGTCCTTTACCGATTCCAGCTTCCAAAGTGATAAGGACGACTCTAAGTCGCATTCGGGTTTTGTCTTTACCCTCAATGGAGGGGCGGTATGTTGGAAGATTTCCAAACAGGATACCGTTGCAGACTCAACGATGGAGGCTGAATACATCGCTGCCAACGATGCTGCCAAAGAGGCTGTCTGGATCAAGAAGTTCATTAGTGAACTTGGTGTGGTTCCATCCATTGAGCATCCAATACCTCTGTATTGCGATAACAATGGAGCTGTGGCTTTGGCCAAGGAACCCAGGTCCCATCAGAAGTCCAGACATATTCTGAGGCGGTATCACCTGATCAGGGAGATAGTTGATCGCCGGGAGATCGAGGTCAGGAGAGTAGATACGAAGGACAACACTGCGGATCCATTCACGAAGGCTATTCCCCAGATACAGTTTGAGAGATTATTCGGGATGCTAGGTATGAGATACTACAGCAGCTGGCCTTAGTGCAAGTGGGAGATTGTTCGTTATGTATATGCCCTAGAGGCCATTGTTGTACATTTGATGTATATTATAATGGATGCTTGGTTATATATAGAGAAGACTTTCTTGCTCGTCATGATAGTATGCTATTTGGTTTCACTTTATCTTAACATGTTGACTTGTACTGGTTTACTGTTTTACTCTCACATGTTGATAAAGCCCTTAGGACTTGTACTCGACTACTGGGACTATGATGAGATCATACTAGTGGGGCCGCGGTAGTCGATGAGTACATCCTATAACTGTTCCTAGTCGAGGGTATATCGAGACAGGGCATCGATACACCAGAGTAGACTAGCGTATACGCATCTTGACCCATATGATGGGCGATGGATGATCCCATATCCATCGGTGTTAGACATCAGAGATGGTGTACGGGTGCTCAGTAGAGACTGGGTACACTGGACGGACTCGCCGAGAACTCCCAGATGGTGATATACCACACGTCAGATGGCAGTTCTCCGGTGACACAGGTACAGGGTAGTCTGAAGACCCGAGATCGTCATAGAGTCTTGTGTGATTCCCACTGTGCTTTGATTTCCACCTTACCACGTCCAAGAGGGCGTGCAAAACGGTGGCTTTTGGGTACAGTCCCGAATCACATGGAGGCAATGAGCGATAGGAGGGGATTCGTCTCTCCCGGTATAGGGAGTTGATGTTGTGCTGTGTTCGATTGGCTATAACTGGAAGTCCCTGGCCAGGGCTGATATAGAGATTTACTGGTAAGTGTTACTAGTAGTTTCTCGACCCGTTATGAGCCATACATCGACACGACTTATCGGTTACTGGGGTCTGACGTATACCACCCCTAGACTTGATATGCGACATATCAGACGAACAGACCGGACTGTACGGGAGTGCTACTGGTTGGATTCACAGGAGAACGCACAGGCTAGCTTGTTGATCTTCTGATCGCTCAATACCTGGGTGGCTGTTACGTTTAGCTGACCGCTTGCAGCTTGTGGGTGTTTGATATAATCATCACCTGCTACCGGCGTATTGACGATTCTTTAGAGTCCTACACAGAGGTTTCTTGGCTCAGGCGAAACAGAGTAGTGGCACATATGTGATATGCGCAGGAGCGAGAATAATGCGATATGGGATACCGTATTAGATTCTCGCGATATATGGATATGAACCGGGTCATCGGATCAAGTGTTGATTCGATGAATCGGTACATGATATATTAGTCGGTTATATTCGATATAGCCGGATCGTCGGATCAAGTGTTGATTCGATGATTTAATATATAATAATATATATGATATATTATTATATTCACTAATATTGGCTTACTTTATTATTTCATTTTCTCAGTGGATGATACATTGATATATATGCGATATATGTTAATTGTATTATTTTCTTTTGTTGCAAATATATAATATATATGTGATATATATTATTGTGACATGATATGATTAATTGTTAAACATGTTTAAGGATGATTAATTGAGGTTAGGGTTTGATTGGGTTTAGTTGCTTCAAGTTCTTTCTAGAAGCAATTTTCTTTTGTCATTTGTAAAGATATTTTGGATGACACATTTTTTAACTTAACCAAACCCTAACCCTAGTTGTTTCTCTACACATTCTCATCCATTCATCCTTGACCATGGTTAATAATTAAATCATATGCTTATATTTCTATTCATCACAAAAGGAAAAGATTATTCATTATCTTTTTGATTATCCATTATCTTCTTCTTCTTCCCTCTTGAAGAAGCTCTCTTGATTTTCTTAAGTGATGATAAAATATGAGAAAATGATATAAAAAGAAAGCAAAATCACTACTCTCTCATCCTCATCTCATCTAGCCCATGTGATTAGGGTGTTCTTCTCTTTCGAGTGAGAAAGCTTGAGTCGAAGCAACCTCGAGGTAGATCATCGGAGATTTGGAATACGACGAGCTAGAATGGATCGTTCGAGTCGTGGAGCCTCTCATGAGTCCGGGAGATCGTGGATCGCGGCAAAGGGACTTCTACTCGGAGCTTGTGAAGTGAAGGAGCGGACTACAAAGGTTGTAATCCCTCACACTTAGATAAAAGTTATCATCTTGCATATAAAACCCTAATAATCTAGCAAAGATCCCGGCTTTGGGTTGTTCGGCACGTCTAAAATTTAATCCGGGCATGTTTGATGCCTTAAGAACCTTCACAAGAGTGCCTAGGAACCCTACAACTACCTTGTCCCCACGAGTATGATCCGCATCATAGTCCAGGTAGTCAAGTACACATCCTAAGGGCTTTACCAACATGTAACAGAGAGACAATCAGTATACACGTTAAGGTAAAGAGCAACCAGATAGCATACTATCATGTCGAGCAAGAAAGTCCTCCCTATATATGTCCCAGCATCCACTACAATATACATCCTATGTACAGTAATGGCCTCTAGGGCATACATATAATTAACAATCTCCCACTTGCACTAGGGCCATCTGTAGCAGTGGTTGTAGTATCTCATACTCAACCATCCCATAAAAATCTCTCTCTGGGAATAGGCCTTCGTGAGTGGATCCGCCGTGTTGTCCTCTTAGTCCGCTCTCCTTACCTTGATCCTCTAGGAGATCAACCATCTCCATGATCAGGTGATACTGCCTTAGAATATGTCTGGATCACTGATGGGACCATCGTTCCTTGGCATAAGCCACAACTCCATTGTCTCACAATGGTAGGAACGTAGTTCATCTCATGAACTAATATACACCCAAACATTCTCTTTGGTAGCATCTTAAGTAGCGATGTATCGTGCCTTTATCGTCTAGTATGTCACGGTATCTAGCTTGGAACTCTTCCAACATACCGTCCCTTTACTGAGGGTAAAGACAATGCCTGTGACTGACACTCAGTCGTCTTTATCACCCTGGAACACTTCCAGTGATCTTCCCCAGGATCAATCGATACCATCTCACTACATTTAGTGAGAATCCTAACATCCATTTAGATCTATCTCATAGATCCAAAATCCAGGATTTAGTAGGTATCATTATAATCCTATATGGAGAATCATTGTGATAAGCGGAGATTGATCGAGCGTAGCATAGGAAACTTCTTCCCTATCAAGAGTATGTCATCCATGTACTCTACGAGGATCGCCACCATACTCCCTACTACCCTTTTTATTTATACAAGGTTCATCTACCATTTTGATGATGTCAAACTCTTTGACTAACACATCAAAACAGACGTTCCAACTCCGCGATGCCTGCTTTATCATATAAAACATCTTGCATACGTTTCCGCTGCTCCCACTGTCTACGAGGCCCTCTGGCTGTGTACTTATAGACGCCCTCTTCTAAAACATCATTTAGAAAAGATGTCATGACACCCAACCACCAGATATCGTAGTCATGGTATGTAGCCGTGGCAAGTAGGATCCGGATGGACTTAAGCATAGGCACTGGAAAAGGTTTCATCATTATCCACGCCTGGTCGATGACGAAAACCTTTAACAAGTCTAGCTTTGAAAGTCTCAACCTTTCCAAGTACACCAAGTAATCCTCTCAAGATATACTTGCTCCTGATGGGGATTTAACCCTTCAGATATAGCAACCAAAGTCCATACTTTGTTGGTGTATAAGGATTCCATCTCAGATCACTAAGCATCCAGCCATTCTTACAGAGTCTTACTCCTGATGGCCAGCTCGAAACTAGTTGGGTCATCATCTCATGATGCAATCCTCGCTCCCACTTTCATAGAGAAACCGAAGCAACTCTCAGGTGGGTGAGAAACCCTACTAGATCGGCGGAGAGGCTGAGGTTCGTCGGTAACTATTGAATCCCTTGTTTCTTTCAAATCATCAGCTGCAGTTTGTATAGCTGGAACCTTTCCAGTTCTACATAACTGACCTTGCCTCGAGCTTGTCCGGATTTTGCTTTTAGACATAGGCCGGACAACCCCAAATCTTAACTAACTTAAGATAAGGGCTCTTCCCTTTCCATATCTCATATGGAATGGTAGGCAACTGATTTGATTGGAACCCTATTCAATAGATATGCATCTTCTCAAGTGCATAACTCCCAAAAAGGAAATAGGTAACTCAGTAGTACACATCATAGAGCACACCTTATCATATAGGGTGTATCTGCTCCGCCCCGATATACCATCGTGCTATGGTGTATACAGAGGAGTAATGCTGAGAGAGAATCTCATTCTCCTTTAGAATAGTCCAGGATTTCCGTGCTCAAGTATTCTGCTCCCTGATCTCATCATAGGACATAATACTTATATCCGTATTTTGGTTCTCTACTTCTAACTTATATTCTGTGAATATCTCAAAAGGTTCGGACTTGTGTTTCAACAGGAACATATGTCTGAATCTTAAGAGATCATCAGAAAATGTAATGAAGTACAAAGGACCGGTCTTGGCATATGTAGACAGGGGATCTTACGTACATCAACATGTATCAATCCCAAGAGTTTACTAACTCTTTCTCTGTTTCCAGCAAACGGAGCTATGGTTATCTTATCTTTGTGACATGACTGGCAAGTTTCACAAGATGTAAATTCAAACTGATTTAAATATGCATCTACATGTAACTTTAGCTAGTCGGGTCGCATTGATATGACCTAGTCTACAATGCCTCAAGAAGGATTCGTTCACTTCTGAACTCTTCCTCTTGTGTGTGTTCCGAATACTAAGAACTGTAGTTTGATTTAGAACATCAATGCTTTTAGATAACGTGCCTGAACCGATCAACTTTTGATATAGGAAATGTTCAAAACATTATCCAACAATACAAAATTATATCCTTTCTTTACTAATACAGAGACTGATATAATTTTGTATATCAGGTTCGGTATCTAATAGCATTTGTTCAGAATCAATGTATTGGTAATACAGGGTGACAGTGACCAACAGACTTGGCTGCAACGCTTGCCCCGTTTTCTGTCTCATGAAACTTATCACCCGTTCTCAGTTTTTCTACCCTTTTGTAGCCCTATGTAACAGATTACATATCTGGGATCCTGATCCGATATCATATACCCAGGATGCGAAGGATACTGAGAAACAGTTCTTTGTAATAAACACACCCGAAGATGATGCATCAGCATGCACTCTCTTCATTTGGGCGGCACGGGAATTCTGGTAATCCCCAATTTCCTGCTCTGTCTTATAACAATTATAAGTTGGAGCGGGACCAACGTTCCCCAGCTCAGTATAACAAGCGGGTTCGGTCAATTATCCGTTTTATTATCTTGATTAAGGCGTGACATGGTCGCTACCAGGAGAGAGAGAGAAGAAAACACTCAGCGTGCGCTCTTGCAAGAATAGATTGGTTATTATTTTATCTAATCAGGATGGCTCCCACTGCTTTTTATCAAATCTTCCTTCAAACCCTAAAAGGAAAGACTAGCCGGAATTAATTACACGCTACAAGTTCGCCAATCTTTTAGCCATGCCAGTGTCGGTACTTTGAGGGAGGTCCCCCGTGCTTTCGCACGAACCTAATTAATGTAAACCTCATTTTCCCAGAGGTGTAACCTCGTTAACACCTTTCTAGACACCTACTTGATCGGCTAATTGTAATGTGTAAAACTCTCCCAGGAGTAACAATTACTCGCAGCGGGTATCGGGATCCAACTATCTCATAGAAGGTATGCAATCTCATTGCAAATTTCAACACTTGAAATTCCCGATAATATTTTGCCCCAAGCGATCTATGACCTTGACTGAGTCAACAAACCATAGACCGCAAGTAAAGTTCAACCCGTCATTTCAGATTGAATTAAACCCACCCGCACGACCCTTGACTGAGTCAACATGGCCGCACGACTACCCTAATCCAATCGCATCATATGCTTTGCAGATAAGCACTAATCAGCTACCGCACACTACGCCTTGACTGAGTCAACAAACGCAGCACGAATACTAACTATTACTTATCTGAAATGACGGAGGGCTACGGCAGGTTTTTAAGAAAACCCTTTGCGTAATGAACTTTATATCGTTGTAGGATCGAATGAATTTTGAAATGGAGTGTCTTTGAGGCTTTTCTAGTTTTGCTAAAGGAGTCACTCCCGGTGAAGGGATCGTCGATCCTTTCCTCGTCGAATGAGGTGCGGGATATATCATATATATCACTGTGCAAAGCAAAAACTCTTAAAAGCAATCAAAAGACAAACCGAGTGTGTAGCATCTTCCAGTTATTGCTAAAGAAGTCACTCCCGGTGAAGGGATCTCGGTCCTTTCCTTATCGAATAAGGTGCAGGATATATCATATATACCGCTGTGCAAAGCAAGAACTGTAGCTACCTGTTTTATTTTGAAATTCGATTCTACAACATCTTTAGGTTTCTTTTATTTCATTAATCACATTAATGAAGTCCCATCATTTAAGTACCTAATCATCACAGATAAATACGACGTACACTTATGCCATCCGCATTCGCCTCGATGTCCCCTCGTGCACCGTTAGGTTAGGTAACTAACGGCAGAGCAGGGCAGGGCTAGCGCGAGTGTAAAACATAAGTAACATCTATATAATATATCATATATACTATATACTGTATCTATCACAGAACATCACATGATCACATCACAGATATCGCAGCAGAAGAATCATATGAAATATTGGATACACTAGGACGTCCGTGTTTTCAATACGAGCCAGTATAAAACACGGATTCCACGGTCGTGATGAATAGCCAAACCCACACCCCTAGACCCCTACGAGAGCGGCAAGCAACCCTACCAATTCTAGAGTTAGGAGACCCGGACTCGACTCCTCGAGTTGGTCTCCCACTGGACTCCAGAACCCGGTTACTTGTGCCCTCCTCCGTGGGTCTATCCTAGTGCGGAAAAGTAGATAATATACAACGGGTGACAACTTCCGCAACCTGGAAGTGCCCCAATAAAAGAATATTACATACAAGTTTTTACATGAATGAAAATGAAAAACACTCATCTCACATAAAAAAAACCCCGGCTATTCGAACACGACGATCCAATATAACATATCTAGCAACACATAACATCATATGTCATCAACGTAAGTAAATATGCGCATCCCAATTGTCGTTGACATATAGCAACGAAACCGGCGATATCACATATTACACTTACGGTCACAGAAAAGAAAGTGTAAAACTACAACAGTTGGAATCCGCAACCTGCTCAGACATCGCATGCCTAATCAAATGAATTCCTTAGACATCGCATACCTAACAATTATAAACCCCGCATTTTAGTCTCAATATCGAAAACACTTTTCAATATCAAGTCGGGCAATTCAACAAGATTCCCAACATTCTGATCGAATGCTCGTCGCAAACTTCAGTAGGCGGCTATACCCCTGATACCGTCGATGAAGTGCACCAAGGCGGAACACCGCTGCCGCAAGCACCCGAACGGATGCTTTCGGCGACGGGGTTCTCCTACAGTCACTTGGTCGGGGCTATGGGGCGAGGCTGTCTATTAAGTTTACCCGGCGAGTATCCGCGTACGCTACGTGATTGCGACGGACTTTTGATCTCATCAAAATTCCGTGGCAACCGATCAAGCGAGACTAAATTGCTATGTTTATAACATTCATTCAGTTATCTCATAACTACTAGTGAATTCCAATTATTGTATCACATTCCAGATAATTAGAAAATGTTAAACTTTCCGATCGAACATTCAAACACCCAAGTTTTCCCGATACAGCTCAACACTTGAAATAATTCTAAAAACATTCAGTTCATGCCTCAGTTCCAACGGTCCAGCCGTAGAAAGGTCAAGCCAACGCCTCACATGTGGCACGCCGTACTGCCCCAAACCCGAAGGTTCAAAGGGCAGTTCAAGACGGTCACATAATCGAGTTAAGGTTTGTTGTCTTCTAAAGGGACCATCGCGTTACTTGCACTACTTAGAACGTTATTAAACCACGGAAAGATCCAACACTTGGAAATTTCCCGACAGGGGAAAAATTGGGTATTTATATTCGGTCGAACTTTTTAAAATATTCATAAAATTATCCGGAAAGCCACATAGACAAAATCTGATACTCCGATCGAAACACCGAATTCCCAAAACAACCCCAGAAAATTCAACTCTTGAATGATATTTAAAAATTCCCATAAAATCCAGCACTGTGAAAGAGGAATTACTGTGCAGAATAGGAAGGGTGACGTCATCAAATGGCCGTGAAACCGCCGCAGAAGCTAGGCTTCCGCCGCACTTTTGACGAATTAGCCCCACGAATTTCACAGTAATTCTAATAAGACCCTGCTGAATTTTTTAGAAATTTTTAATGTGGAAAAATCCCAGTTTTTAGAAAAAGTCCAGAGAGCATGGTTTGTGTTAGGGTTTCGGTTCGTTCGGGTTTCAAACTTCGTCTACGCATCGCCTAAGGCTCTAGCTAGGCTCTGATACCACTGTAGGGTTCCTAGGCACACACTAGAGATCTCACAAGGCATCAACCATGCCAATTTCAAAATTTACGGTGCCGAGAAACCCTAGACTACGGATCGTTGGCTAGAAATTTAGGCGACAAATGCAACTAGTTAACTATTTAACTAAGTGATCGGGAATACAACCTTTGTAGATCCGTTTCTCCACCTCCATAGCTCCGCGATGAAGTCCTCTCCGCTGTCCAATTCGAATCCAAGACTCTAGCATCGGCTTCATCGGAGAAATGGGCGGGCAAGGTCGTCGGCTTCGTGCTGAAGATGATCTACGTCGAGGCATCACAAGATCAAGCTCCACCTTCACCAAGCCATGAAAACTTGTGAAGGAAACACCCTATACTACTTGGCAAGAGGTAGAGGATGAAGAAATAGGAGGTGGGTTCACTTTAGATTTGGATTTCTTACTCTTTTTCATCAATCACCATTGATGGATGCTTGGTTTTCTTCTTGAAGAAGAAGAAGAAGAAGCTAATATTATGATAAGTTTTTTCATAAGAATAATAAAATCATTCTTATCATGATATTAACCATGGTAATGTGTAGAGAATTAACCAAGGTTAGTTGAATGGTTAGGGTTATGAGAAGAAGACAAGAATGATAGCTTTGGTCAAACCTTCATGAAGCTTCAACTAAACTACAAATAAAGCCACCATTCTTTTCTTATCATTTCCAAATAAATAAATAAATCAATAAATGGATAAATGAATAAGAAAATCAAAACCCTAACCATTTAAATAACCATGATTCAATCTTTACACAAACTCAAGTAAACATGTATCATCAAACATGATACATCCAAGTGCACAAAAGTATATCACATATACAACTTGTGAACTTCAAGTGAGAAAATCCATTTAAAGGAACCAATACTAGTTAATGCAAAGTAATATATCAAATATATAATTATGCATTAAATCATTAAATCAACACTTGACTTAACGATCCGGTCATATCACATATGACCGACTAATGTTCAATGTATCGGCTTATCGAATCAACGCTTGAATCGATAACTAGGTTATATCGCATACAACCAATCGATACATTCATCCTGAGAATAGAATACGGTATCACATATACGCATTATTCTCGGTCCCGCACATATCTCATATGCGCTCCTATTTCGTTTCGCTTGAGCCAGGAAACCTCTGTGTAGGACTCTAAAGACTCGTCAATACGCCGGTAGCAGATGATGATCATATCAAGCACCCACAAGCCGCAAGCGGTCTGCTAAACGTAACGGCCACCCGGGTATTGAGCAATCAGAAGATCGACGAGCAAGCCCGCTCACACTCCAGTGAATCCAACGAGTAACACTACCGTACAGTCCGGTCCGATCGTCTGATATGTCGCATATCTCACCTAGGGGTGGTAAACGTCAGACCCCAATAGCTCGATAAGTCGTGTCGATATGAGGCTCATAACGGGTCGAGAAACTACTGAAAACACTTACCAGCAAATCTCTGATCAGCCCTGGCCAGGGACTTCCTGTTATAGCCAATCGATCACAGTGCAACATCAACTCCCTATACCGGGAGAGACGAATCCCCTCCTATCGCTCATTGCCTCCATGTGACTCGGGACTGTACCCAAAAACCACCGTTTTGCACGCCCTCTTGGACGTGGTAAGATGGAAATCAAAGCACGGTGGGAATCACACAAGACTCTATGACGATCTCGGGTCTACAGACTAACCTGTACCAGTGTCACCAGAGAACTGCCATCTGACGTAAGGTATAATACCATATGGGAGTTCTCGGCGAGTCCGTCCAGTGTACCCAGTCTCTACTGAGCACCCGTATATCATCTCTGATGTCAAACACCAATGGATATGGGATCATCCATCGTCCATCTGTATGAGTCGAGAAGGTATACGCTAGTCTACTCTGGTATATCGATGCCCCATCTCGATACACCCACGACTAGGGACCTTGAAGGATGTACTTATGGACTACCTTGTCCCCACTAGTATGATCCGCATCATAGTCCAGGTAGTCAAGTACACATCATAAGGGCTTTACTAATATGTAACAGAGAGACAATCAGTATACACGTTAAGGTAAAGAGCAACCAGATAGCATACTATCATGTCGAGCAAGAAAGTCCTCCCTATATATGTCCCAGCATCCACTACAATATACATCCTATGTACAGTAATGGCCTCTAGGGCATACATATAACTAACAACTTGAACACGCAGAATCTCTACCAATCAATCCAAACGATTCCTAAAGAGAAATTGCACTTGCGAGATCCTCACGACTCGTAAGGAGAACCCTCTTATGGGACCCTCACGGCTCATAAGATTTGAAAGTCTTAAGCTACAGGGATCTGAACCTATTCTTAAGCAGCCCCCACAACCTCCGATACTGCCCTACAAGCGGTTCA
Organism: Agapanthus africanus; assembly: GCA_030015575.1. Lineage (NCBI taxonomy): Eukaryota > Viridiplantae > Streptophyta > Magnoliopsida > Asparagales > Amaryllidaceae > Agapanthus > Agapanthus africanus. The sequence goes on along the minus strand of JASDDO010000012.1, from coordinate 102,898,469 downwards.
ATATTGACCCTTGTATACAATCCACGGGCACGAATGAACATTTCCCTAACAGAGTCCTACCAGCGACTAGGGATATGCTCACACGGTGAACAAACACTTGTAGGTCCTCTCGACTTGCAAGGAGAAAACACTCTTGTAAGATCCTTACGACTTATAAGAGAACACACACTTAGGAATCCTCACGATTCCTAAGGAGAAAAAGCACCTACGAGATCCTCATGACTCGTAGGGAGAAACACCTTTATGAGACCCTTACGGCTCATGAAGTCAAAAGCCTTAGTCGATGGGATCCAAATCTTGTTTGCTAAGCCACCTTTGTTCGACATCGACAGAAGAAAATGATGATTCGCTCCTGGCAATATCCCAGTTGTAGCGATACTGATGCCTAAGTCGGTATCAAATTCCAAGTCCTTTCATGGCAAATGATGATTCGCTCCTGACAATATTCCAGTCGCAGCAATGCTGATGCTAAGATTGGCATCAGATTCCAAGTTCTACACTCGCAATAAAAAAAATCAGCGAGCCAAAAATGCATATGAAATAGCCGAAATGATGGGGCAACTTGCAATGAAATCAGCAAGTAAAAATGTATGCATGCCAAATAGCCGAAATGATTGGGCAACTCGCAATAGAAAGCAGCGAGTAAAAATAAAAACAAATAGCAGAAATGATTGGGCACCGCGAAAAATAGCCGAAATGATTAGGCAATCGCGACCTTCGCGATTTAAAGCTGAAATGATAGAGCATCACGGAAAGAAATAAAAAAAATGAAATGAAAATTACGCCCTACAGGTGATATCACATCGATCCCTGTATACAATTCGGGGGCGCAAACAAAGAAGGAATCACGCCTTCCCCCCCCGGCTCCATCAGAAAGAGAGCCAAGTCTCGACGGTCACATCTGCATCCCAAAAGACCAACAACAGTGTTCTTCCTCCAACAAGATGTAGACGCAACACCAACAACGGAGCCATGGCAAAGTCCTTAGTTCCAAGCCTCGACGGTTCACCAACAACCTAGAGACAACCGTAACACTCGTATCGATACAGCAGATGCAATGTCAACAACGGCGTTCCTTCGCAATCTAGCAGGATGCAGACACAACGTCAAAACAAAGCGGAGTGACGGCAAAATTCCAACTACACCTCAGCATCCGTCTCGTTACAACGGACGCAACGTCAACAAAAGACCTCACGGTCAGAGCAAAGCGGGGTGATGGCAAAATCCCAACTCCACCTCAGCATTCGTCTCGATACAGCAGACGCAACATCACCAAAAAGAGCCACGGCAAAATCCCTAGTTCCAAATCTCGACGGTTCACCAGCAACCTAGAGACAACTGCGACATTCGTCTCAATACAGCAGACGATATGTCACTACAGCGTCCTTCCTCCAACAGGATTCGGACACGCCAAAGCAAACAAAGCGAAGGCCAAATTCCTAGCTTCAGGGTATTGACGGCAACTCATATAAAACCTGAAAGACTATCGGATATCATCCCACACCAGCGCGGAGTGGTCACCACCTCGACGTTCGCCTCGATACAGCAGACGATATGTCACTACAGCGTCCTTTCTCCAACAGGATTCAGACACACCAAAGCAAGCGAAGCAAAGGCTAAATTCCTAGCTTCAGGGTCTTGACGGCAACTCATATAAAACCTGAAAGACTATCAGAGATCATCCCATATGGAGTGGTTACCACCTCGACATTCGTCTCGATACAGCAAACGAGATGTCACCACAGCATTCTTTCTCCAGCAAGATTCAGACGCGACAATCAAACAACGGAGCCACGGCAAAATCCCTAGTTCCAAACCTCGACGGTTCACCAACAACCTAGAGACAACCGTGACATTCGTCTCGATACAGCAGACGTAATGCCAACAAACGAAGCGAAGGCCAAATTCCTAGCTTCACGGTCTTGACGAAAACTCATATAAAACCTGAAAAACTATCGGAGATCATCTCACGCCAGCACGGAGTGGTTATGACTCATTGGGGCTCTCCAAAATGAGCCTAACCTCAAGTAAAAAGCGGCATGGCAAAATTCCTAACTCTTGCTCTTCCGACGGTCAAACTGCCTAGGAGGATTGGTTGAAGACGTCTTGTCCAGCCCCCGAAGGGATCAGAGACATGACAATCGCAAGGCTACTCAAACAACAAGGTTGCCTATCGAGGGATACATCAGCCAACGCGACGGTACGACGAACAAAACCCTAGTACCACAGACCCTAACGGACCTCTGTCGTAAAGAGCAGGGGTTAACTGTGACGTTAGGATATTCTTGCAAGAAATGCTTGATTCGTCTCGACTCGTGAGGAAAAGCCTTAGGCAGCGGGGATTAAAAAACATGTTTCCTGAGCACTGAGGCCCTGCAAGTTGGTCCAAAATGGACTTTTGCATACTATTCACGGGCCACACTCTCCAACGTCGAATCTCGACAAGGAGGGAAACAACCGCTTATGGATCCTCTCGACTTGTAAGAGGGAAAATCCTCTTGTAAGATCCTTATGACTCTCAAGAGAAAACGCACTTAGGAGTCCTCACGACCCCTAAGGAAAAAATACACCTACGAGATCCTTTCGACTCGTCGGGAGAAAAGTCTTTATGAGACCCTCACGGCTCATAAATTTGAAAAGTCTTAGATGGCATATCCTAACCCTGTTTCCTAAGCCATCGGTGCCCTACAAGGAGGTCAAGATAGACTATCTGCAGGCCACACTCTCCGAAGTCGAACATCGACAAGGAGGGAAACAACCGCTTATGGGTCCTCTCGACTTGTAAGAGGGAAAATTCTCCTGTGAGATCCTTACGACTCTCAAGAGAAAACGCACTTAGGAATCCTCATGATTCTTAAGGAGAAATTACACCTACGGGATCCTCTCGACCTGTTGGAAGAAAAACTCTTTATAAGACCCTCACGGCTCATAAAGTTGAAAAGTCTTAAGAGGCAGACCATAACCCTGAATCCTAAACCATCGTTGTCCTGCAAAGAGATCAAGATAAACTATCCGCAGAATACACTTACTAAAAAGGGACACACCATTGAGAAGAAAAATATGTCTTTTATTCATGAACCAAAATGGATACAAAGTACAATTCGTGAAAGAAAAAAAAACAAATATACTCTTATTCAGGAGTATGTACAAAGGAAGAGTAAAATATATATATATATATATATATATATATATATATATATACAAGTCTTCAGGCCGGCGGGCGATTTAGCAGCTTGGTCAGCTCATCCCTCTTTCGCTGGGCCTCATTTTCGTAATTCAAAATCGCCAAAAGACGGGCCTCCGCCTGAGCTTCCTGGGCCTGATATTAGGCGAGCCGGCCTTCGAGCTCTTTCTCGGTAGCCTTGTGAGCCTCAACCCTTTCACGAGTGAACACCGCGGCTTTATCGATGGCCACCACCTCTTTGATGGCCTCTTGAAGTACTCGCCAAAGTTCATACGCTTTATTGGCCTTGGCTGTAAGGTTGGCTTGGAGCTCGTTCAGCGCCTTCGAAGCCAGCTCCCTCTCCGAAAACTTGCGGCTGAGCCTCTTCTCACAAGATATCATATTCACCGCGCACCGCTCAATCAGGCCCCGTAAGCTTGCCTTCTCAACCACAGCCTCCGAAGAAAGGCGGGTACACTCAAGCACATGCAAGCAAGCTTCTACCTGCCGGCAGAACTCAACCCAAACTTGCACCACCGCTTCGCTATGATAGGTGGCAAGAAAAGAAAGAGAACCGTTAGCTTCGGCAGCAAATGCTTCGGCCGTAATTGCGTTGCCAGCACGGAGTTCCTCGATCAAAGATGACAGAGAAGCAAGGCTTAGCTTGGCCATCCGTTCCGAAGCACGCAGGGCATAGGGGCCGGGTGGCATAATGACACGCGACTCCAACGCAGTAGGGACCGGCATAGCTGTTCAGATTTCTAAACAGTTAATGAAACTTGTAAATCAAGAACAAAAAGAACAACGTGGGGGCTTTACTTACCCACAGTCATACAGGAAGGAGCCGAAGGCTCCCCTGGCCCTTCGAGAACCTCAACCTCGTCGTCGGTCTCCAGAACTGTAAAGGACATCAATGTCATTTTGCGAAATAACAACAATGCTATGAAAAGATGGTGGACAACACTAACCTTACCCAGATGAGAGGACGATGCGTTGAGGAGATATCGCTTGTGGAGCAGCCATCTCCAACAGGCGCTGAAAAGACTGCCTGGGAGACAAGTCAGCAATCGAAGCCGCCAATCCGCGCAACTCTGAAAAGACAGAAAAAGTTCAGATAATGGAAAGGATACTAATTCAAAAGGTAGAAGGTTACCTTCGATGCTTCTCCCATTCTGAATAGGAGGGATAGCAGATTCAACGGCCTCCGCCGCGATCTCGGGCTCCAACAAAGGGGGTAGTCTCGACTACCTCCATCCTAGCCTCCGGGCCGCCCCTAGGGAGATCCGTTGGGACGGCGACCACGAAGGATGCCTCTCCGAAGGAGCGAGTGCTTCGGGAGCAAGAACCACCGCAGGAGGCTCTATCACAAGAGGGACCGTTTCATCAACCCCCTCCACATTGAGCAGTGTTTCACAAGGGGTATTAGCAGGCTCTACGGTCAACAAACCCGTGGGAACCTCCCCCATCGCCGAAGTCTCTGCACAGTTCACACAAGAATAAGAATATATATATACAAGTGCAGACAGTATGATGTACTATAAAGAAATACAGGAGCATACCAATGCGTAAGGAAGCTTTCAATATGGCTAGCTCAAGACGATGCTCCTTCTCGAGGAGGTGTGCTCGCCGAGATTCAAGGGTGGACTCGTGGCCGCCAGTCCATAATGAAAGCGCATCCGCAGCGTCCTCCGAAGCAGCCTGTTTAAGGGCCCTTTCGCCCCATTCCTCCAAAGGGCCGATGAAATGCCGCCGGATCCACAAAGGATCTTCATAAAAGATTATGGCGGGATAGGGCTTCTTCGGAACCCTCACGTTCTGAGACTCGTCTTTAGAACGTCTTATAGCCTCAGCCAATTGTGCGGCTTCCTCGACAGTTGAACTGGGAAAAAGTAGGTCAGCATCCGACTCTTGTATGGCCAACGGTTCGTCCTGAAGGATGGGCTCAGACTCTACTAAAGAGTCGAGCAAGTTAGTAGCCACTTTCCTCTGCCGTTTGGATCCAGAACCGGCTGCCGAGGATGACCGTTTCCTCCCCCGTGGAGCCTTGGCACGACGCCGACCCACCTCACCTTCAACACCCTCGTTCTCATCACCCTCGCTTGGCGCTGCAACCGAGGATGACACAGCCATTGTCGACGCCACGGGTGGTGGTACTGCTACCGGAGCCCGACTAGCCCGCGACCGAGTACCCAATGGAATTCCAACTGTGGGGGTGAGGTCCACCTCTGACTCTCCCGGAATGAGCGTGACACTGGTATCCCTCAGGGGAAAGCGGACCGGTGCGCGCGGTCGCGGCGGAACTCCCATAGCCTGAGCCTGAGCAGGGGTACCATATCCAAGGAGCACCCTCTTCTCCTCAGCAATAATCGGGCTGACTCGATGAAGGTACCAGCCCGTAAAGGACCCCACGCATCGGGGAATATCATCAGCTTCAGGGATCATGAAGCAGGAACCAGTGTTCAGCCTCACAAAATGGTGAGCAGCATCGCGAACAGCTTTAGGTGAAGGAACCGGCGCAACTGTAAAAGCCTCAAAGGGGATGCCCTGATCATAGCCAAGCTGTCGAGTGAAGCGGTGTGGATTGTACCGCATAAAGAGGGCCGCACTTTTCTGATGGAATACCAAATAACCTGGTCTGATCGTATACAAGTGCGTGGCCTCCCGGGGCTTCAGAGAAGGTGCCCCCTCTTTCGACAAGTCGTAGAGTTATTGGATTGGACCTGAAGGAGAGGATAGAACCCGATCGACGAATACCAATCCGCTCGTGGTAGCGTAAGGAGCAATCAACACGCGAATGGCCCCAAATTGAGTCGGGTCAGGGGCAGAAGCATCCACTAACCGCATGAGTCGCAGGAAAGTATAGGCGTTGTAAAATGCGGGTCGCTGGTGTGCAGCAAAGGCCCCCAACACATGCATTTCGATCCAAGACGTGAAGTAATGGAGAGAAAAGTTTACTACATCCACGCCGGGAGTCGAAGTATTAGCCGCGGCACCCAACCCATGATAAAGATGCGCTAGCGCCGGGATGCTTACGGCTAGCCGTGTCCCCTCAGCGATACGATGAGCCGGATAGATCACCGAGACACTTATAAAGCGGCGATGCATGGGAATGACGAACCAGCTGAGCGAGACACTGATAAAACCCACAAAGAATGTCTCCTCATCCATGCCGGGAGCCGCAATCGATTAGAAAGACACCGGCGACATAATAGGAATGTAGTACTGCGGTAAATCCGATTCCTTAGTCGGCCGCCTGTTCAAACCAAACCCAAAAAGGTTATTGATGTTTGTAAACTTCGGAGCCGTCTTCGACAAGACATCCTCGCGAAGGAAGCAAGCGATGAAGCTCTTAAAAGTGGCGCCCTGCTCCTCCGATTCTGTGAACAGTTTGTCAAAGATGCCCAGGGCCTTGATCAAACTCGGGCGCTTATGGCGGACGGCATTCTCAGGAGACAAGCCGTCGAGCATTGCGGTCTCAGTCTCAAAGACGTACTCGTCAGAAGGCAGCAGTTCCTCAGAAAGTGTCCCCCTGATTGGCAGCCCCGAGATCTCGCGAAATTCTTCCAAAGAGATCGAAACTTCACGGTCCCCTAGAAGAAAAGTGTTGGTGGGGAGATTCCACTGGTTCAGGAAAGCCTTAACCCACTAGACGTGAGGAGACTGGTAGTGGAAGAGGGACGCATATATTGCCTGATAAAGCACAACCTTCTGCAGTCGCGCGCGATGGGCGGACAGAATGTATCGAGCCCAAAGGAGATAACCCGTGGAGTGTGCCCTATTTTGTAGATCTGCCCCCATGGCTGGGCCTCGCACTGACAAATGTGGCGTCCCAGATTGTCTATGGCCGGGATCAGATGGATCGGGATACCACTCGTCGAAGGCTCAAGTCGTCCCATCGGAATCCAATTAGGCATCTCTACAGCAAAGACTGTCTCTGGAGGATCCATCGGCAGGAAGGAAAAGGTGGGCTCCGTCAGTACTTCACAAAGAAAACTCCGGCGACCCCGGATGATGTGACTGTACCAGGTCCCCCACAGAAGCAAATTAGTGCGATTCGGGTCATGAGCCCTGATCATTGCCATCACCTCCTCGTCAGATGGCGATTGGGGAAAAGCGGCTTCCGAGCGGGTGAAAGGGAAATACGGAACAGACGTCATTGTACCTGAAATAAAATAAGGGGAAACATTTAAAGCGAAGCCAAAAGTGTGTATATATATATATATATATGATTATAAATATATATATATATATAAAGACAGTGACAGAGGACTCATTTTATGGGACCATTGGTTACAAAACACACGGGTCCCATAAAATCAAGATGACGGCTTGCTAATAATGAGGCCAAACAATCATAATGAGACAAAAGGAAGATTCTCATTAAATAAACAATGGATTTCAAATGACCCTACACATTCCCCTAAGAGAAATCAATCTTGGACTCTGTAACAAATCAAACAGAATCAAGGGAATTAAATTCCCAGAGAGTACCAATACAGGCCTCATCTTTTCGGTTGTAAAGAGACAACTCAGGGCAAGAAAACCCCAAGAAGCTCTCTGGGAAGAACTAAGTTCTTCGTAGGAATTAAATTCCTTTTGAAAAAAGGGGAATTAAATTCCCAGAAACATTTTTAAGATGGAATTAAATTCCATGGAAAAAAAGGACAACCGCCACCATTAGCCCCCTGAAGATCAGAGAAACCCTATAGGGTCTATTGATGAAAGATTGAATAGTTTTCTCTTTATTTTAAAGAACTTAAAAATGAGTTCTTGTTAAGAGGGAAAACCCTTGGTATGGATTTAAAATCCCGGGGTGATTTTTGTGAAAGTTCTTCGTTCGTTCAAGATCATTACCTGAAGAAAAGGAAATCTTTCAACAGAGTTAAACTCTAGAAAATTTTCAAGGCAGAGAACTAAGCTCTGGGAACGAGAATTAAATTCTCAAAAGGGAAAAAGTTAGCAAAGGAGGAAGATGAAAGAGTGGAGGCGCTTCTAAATAGACCCCTGCATTTATAGAATGTGATGGAAACGCTTCATCTCCCCGTTACCCTAGATGGATCCAACGGTCACAAAAGTGACAGCGTTGCACTCATGTGCAGACACGTGAGAGCAACGCTGTGGGGGCATTTGTTTCCTGATTAAAAAATCAAGAATTAGCTCAATAAGGTATCACGTGTTCACACGTGACCAATGGTCACGCGATGACACGTGATGGATAAAATCCCATCAAGCAGAAAGGAAAACAAACGGCTGAAAGAGAATCAATTGGGGGTCACGTTCTCACACGTGACCAAGGGTCACGTGCCAGCACGTAACAGGCTTTGAAAGCCTTGCAGCTTAATATAATTTAATTCTAAAAATCGGGAATTACCTCAATGAGGTATCACGTGCTCACACGTGACCAACGGTCACGTGTTGACACGTGACAATTAAAACAGAAATAAAATAACAAACGTCTGAAGGAAATACCTCAATGAGGTGTCACGTGCTCACACGTGACCAATGGTCACGTGTTGACACGTGATGGTTAAAACTGAAGCGTAAGTAAACGCTGAGAAAAGGACTCAGTTGGGAGTCACGTGCTCACACGTGACCAAGGGTCACGCGTCAGCACGTGACTGGCTTCAAAAGCCTTACAGTTAATAGAATTGAAATTCTAAAAGCTTCTAAATCTTTCCAAATGGAAAAAGATTATGGGGACCGTTGGATTAAAGATCCAAGGGTGATTAAAAATCACCAATTTATGGAAAGATTTTAGACAAGGAAAGATTTTCCTGAAAATCTAACCGGAAATAACAAATAGAATATTTTAGGATTTAAAATCCAACGGTGAATAAAATTCACTTAATGATCTGAAGGCTCATACCAATTATGAAAACAAACAAAATCTTTCAATGAGAGATTTACTAAACAAATTGATTCTTTTCCTTCTCCTATAAATAGGAGCCAAGAAGAGAAGAAAGATATAGAATTTTGGGCATCTTGAAAATTCAGAGAGAAAAGAAAGGAGAATTTAATTCTCCGCAAAGAAAACCATAGGTGAGAAAAGAAAGGGAATCAAAACTTCAAAAGAAAAGAGAATTTAATTCTCAAAGATCTAAGAGTTTAACTCTTTTGCAAAAAAAACTTAGTTCTTCCTCTAGTTAAAGATCTGCAGAAGCACATCTCCCTATAGGTTGAGAATTCAATTCTCATCGGATTGAGATCCTGCCATGCAGATCCAAAACTTGGAGGGGGGATTGAGTTCAGAGAATTTAATTCTCCCAAATTTATAGGAATTTAATTCCTCCAAGATGAAATTAGGGTTTAACCCTATATGAGAATTTAATTCTCCTAAAATTATAGGAATTTAATTCCTTCAAGATGGACAGAACTAGGGTTTAACCCTAATTGAGAATCTAATTCTCTAAAATTCACAGGAATTTAATTCCTCTTAAATGAAATTAGGGTTTCACCCTATATAAGAATTTAATTCTTTTACATATATGGGAATTTAATTCCTCAAAAAAAAAAGATTAGGGATTAACCCTATATAAGAATTTAATTCTTTCATAGTAGGAATTTAATTCCTCCAAAATCATGATTAGGATTTAACCCTATAAAGAATTTAATTCTCAAAATAAAATAAGGAGACTTAAAAGATCTCTGTGCATGAAAAGAACTAAGGTCACGTGTCCCCACGTGACCCCTGAAGAGATCCCCAGAAATTGAAAAGAAAAAGCTTTGAGGCAATGCCTCACGTGCTCCCACGTGACCTCTAAAACAAAGAGAATAAAAGCAAAGGAAATGTTGGCTCTGGCGTCTCTCACGTGTTACCACGTGACCCCTAATAAATGCCTTAACGAATAAGTGCATGAGTGCCTATCACGTGCTCACACGTGATGGTCAGGAAATTAAAAGTGTTTAACACTTATTCGCAGATTTGAGGATAAAACAAAGGAGATCTGGATCCACATTTAGGGCGCCCTCACGTGTCCCCACGTGACCCCTAACAAATCCCTTTAATATCCAATGGATGGATGCCCACCACGTGCTCACAGTGACGGCCTTAAAAGACTAAAAGTGTTTAACACTTATTTATTCTGAGAACAAAATAAATGAGATCTGGCCCCACCTTTGGATGCCCTCACGTGTCCCCATGTGACCCATTTTTATCTAGTGTTTAACACTAATTTGATAGCTTTATTCCCAGTATTTAACACTGCTGTTCCCTAGTGTTTAACACTACTTTTAGCCAAATTGGCTAATTTTCCAGAGGCAAAAGTCTCCCCTTCAACTGAGTCTCAAAATTGAGTAAAACTCACAACCAATATTAATGCTCAGTCAAAGATAAAAATGTTACCAAAGCCCTCAAACTCTTGTTTAAGCACTGCTAAATGATGAGGGGTTGAACCTAGACAAATGTCTAATGGTCCAACAAAGGGCCAACATTTCAAACTTAATTGGACTTAGCCTAAATTGGCCATAAGTCCTCAATTCAGACTTAACTGAGCCCAAATGTGCTCATAATCTAATTAATTGATCTTAGTTCCAAATCGGACTACAGATCACTTAATCCACTTTAGTTCGAGGGTACATCTCTTCACTCCTTTGATATTTGTCGTTGTAATTCCTCAACGTCTTCAAAGAGGTGACGGGTCCCGACAACCATACATTTCACGGACTGTGGGGTCCTTAAGCTCACGGACTATGATGTCCTTAACCTCGACCGTGATGTCTTTAAACTAATATCGGATTGTGAGGTCCTTAAACTCACGGACTATGATGTACTTAACCTTGACTGTGAGGTCTTTAAACTCACGGACTATGATGTCCTTAATCTTGACTGTGAGGTCTTTAAACTCACGGACTATGATGTCCTTAACCTTGACTGTGAGGTCTTTAAACTCACGGACTATGATGTTCTTAACCTTGACTGTAAGGTCTTTAAACTCATGGACTATGATGTCCTTAACCTCGACCGTGATGTCTTAAAACTAACATTGGATTGTGGGGTCCTTAAGCCCACGGACTATAATGTCCTTAACCTTGACTGTGAGGTCTTTAAACTCACGGGCTATGATGTCCTTAACCTTGACCGGGATGTCTTTAAACTAACGATGGACCACCTTGTCCCTAAACTGGAAATCGACCGAAATGTCCCTAAACTAAACAATAAAGCCCAAATGCTCTCTTGTTGGATCTAAATGATCCTGTTAAGTTGATCTTAGTCTCGAAATTAGACTAACGTATCCTTAACACACGTTTAAGTTGATCTTAGTCTCAAATGAGGCTAACGTATCCTTAAACCCAACCCCCAAACCCAAATCTAAAAAGATACGGATTTGGACTAATCCACGTCCTACGGGTGACAACGTAAATTAGTCTCCGTATACAATCCACAGGCAACCACAAAAAAAACAAACACCCACGACACGAAGTGACCATCTGGAGAAATAGAAAGTTGTTACCGCGATGCGGTAGCGTAATTAACTACAGGGGCTTGTGCCTGCAGGGAAGAGCGTCCCCACAATCAAAAACCCCTCAAACGAGGGGGAATCTGAAGAAGTCTGCTACATCGGCCGCATCCGTTTAAACCTTCGATACATGGTGCCATAAATCAACTTGGCATCTTCGGAGAGGTGGACGGATAGCACCAAATAGCATCTGCCCCAGATTCAGGCAAGACAGTCCGTCTTCCCGGTTTCCGGCGGTAAACAATCCCCGCAATCTTATGACTATTATTATGATATCTACTTAAGTTTACCTTTTCGTCAAAGCATTGATATGGTATTGCATCTTGTATACCCTTCATTTCATAAAGTTTCATATGTAGTTTTTAAATGAGATATACATGATATTTGATCTGTACGATATGGGTATGAATTGATGAGTTTGTACGAGGGATCATGCCGTACTTAAGATGATATGGATATAGTGATATGATGAACTTTGTATGCCGAATAACGGCCAATTTATTCTTTGACTCGTAGAGATAGATTATGTTCTGTTTTAGGAGGTAATACTGGTATAAGCTATATTATTTTAAAAACCACGGTTCGTTGCATTTTAAATAAACTACCAGGTTGCGTGCCAGTTGCTAAAACAAACATCTCTTTTAAATCTAAGGCGGCTTCCTTATTTCAAACTTAACGTTCCGATCATTTCTAAAGATAATGGTATAGCTTATAACAAGTAATTACAATAAGTACGTTTAGATTATATTATCTATAATATATGTTTCTGCGTTACGCACACTCTGATAGAACACTGCACAAATACCATTGAGTACTATGCTGCACAAGCACGTAAATATATGTTACACTACACCTCATTGGTACTGCCATGTCACTGTAGAATCGTTATGATATATATGTGTTAATATATAGATTGTTACACCGTAGAACACTTGCACAAATACTAATGATTTCCATGTTGCACGAGCACAGACGCGTATGCTACACTACACATCATTAGTAGTGCCATGACACATTATAATTGAAATCATTATGTTATATGATATGATTACGTAGTCGTTTCCTATTCATATCGTAGTACTACAGATGATGTATTTGATTTTCTTGAGATTTCTGAGTATTTTACTCCTGATGATATATATATCGGTGGTATGGGACACTGTTATACACACACACACACACACAAACACACACACACACACACACATAATATATCATCAATACAAACTATGCAATTATTCTTATTCCTTACTTGATATTTTGAGATAATGTGTAAAACGTCCATTATGAGTTTTGTGTTTTCTGGTTTTATTCCGGACCGAGTGGGGGAGATATACGGTCGTGGATTTTTACGTTATCCATACTGAGTGGGGGAGATATACAGTTGGATACATGGTGGACCCGGTCGAGACCGAGGGGAAGGATAGCCGCATTGAGGCGGGGGAGCCTAGCGAGGATACTCGATACCGGAGATAGAATTGAGCACGGCAGATATCCAGGGGATACTGACCGGAGATTGAGATGAGCACGGAAGCTATCCAGGGGATACTGACCGGGGTTCGATTTGGTACGGCAGATATCCAGGGGATACTGATCGTAGCCAGGATATCGGGTGGCGATCATCTGTTGAGATGGTGTCGACGGTATCTGTTTTTACGTGTCGATGCTGGACACGAGAGATTGCGAATTTCGATGTCGATGTTGTACATCTATATGTATATTGATGTGATCATTATCATGAGGTACACAGTTAGATATGTATTTATTGGATTCCACCAGGACTGATCCGGGGAACAGTACCTACATATATTTGTACAGACATTCATAGACAAAAAGGAAATTCCAATACGGATAATAGATTCATGATTTTGATTCATATGACTTTAAGATATTATACTTGTGATTGCATAATAGTTAGTATTGCACCTTTGCATATCATATAGTATATCGATACAGATTATGATAGTACTACACTTATGACCTAGGTATCGTCATGCATTTCGATTTCTACTTTTAGATGCACTTTTATTCACTGAGTTGGCAACTCATCCTCGTTGTGCCACAGTTTCTTACAGGTTTTACCGCTTGGATTATCAGCGGTTTGGAAACACATTCTTTTGGGGATTGATGGGTAAGTGAGTTGTTATTGTATCCTACTCACTCTTGATTGTTTATATATTCTTGTATCTAGCGGAAACTCCATTAACTTAGAAATGATATATTATGGACTTAGAAGCGAGGATTAGAGTGGTGTCTTGAGTTGTCGCACTCCTTGGAGTCGACTTCTAATTTAGCTTGTTTGGTTGCTCCATTGTTTGGACATGGAGACTAGCTTCCGTTGGGAGGCTATTTTATTATGTTGTACCGGGTTTTTATAAAAATGCAAAGGAGGTGATGATAAGTTTCAAAACGTCATAAATGCTTTTCAACATACTTAGTTAAATTTAGATGTTATTTTAAACTGATTTTATCGGATGATTATTTAAACCTCTCCTCCAATATTTTCAAAAGGGTTTAGATTCCGGGTTTCGGTTTGCTTGGATTGTGTTGATGTCCTTGGATGTCATGTGATTTAAGTATCGGTCACGTGCTACTTTTGGGTCGTGACACCAGCAAAGCGTCGGGTCGGAGGCGGGCTCGGATTCTGGAGGACCCGGACTCAAAGGAGGAGTCCGGCTCTACCACAAGGCCGCTCAAGAGGAGATCTGCCTGGGGACCGTCTTCGTCGATCACGGTGGAGGAAGGCCATCTCCAGTTCACCGTGCCTTCGGGGCTATCCATCGCGGATAGCCTGCAGCATGAGATAGAGGCATCGGCCGGGGGTAGAGTACCCGGGGGGACCTTCAGGGCTCAGCTGGCGTCCATCGCCCAGGAGTCCGTGCAGGTAAGCGCTTGTCTTTCATTATTATTATTTTCAAGGTTCGATGCCTTTCTCATCTTCCTGATCTCTCTTTTGGTTTTCATGTCCTTCAGCACATCACCATCGCCTTGCGAATGGAGGTCGAGGTGGTAGCCCCGGCGATGAAAGCTGCGGGCCAGCTCGCCTCACTGGAAGAGAGCTCCAAGCGGGAGCTGGAGGCGATGAAGGCGAGGGTTGTCGCCTTGGAGGGCGAGGTAGAGGCCGGGAAGCGGGAGGTCGCCCAGCACCGCGAGGCTGCCTTGGTTGCTGAGGCCAAGCTTGAGGACACTCAGATGCTGGCCGGCAACCTGAAGAAGATAGTGAAAACCCTCCGGAAGGAGATGAGGGCGGCGGCTGAGTGGGCAAAGTCGGCCGACCTGAGGGCGGCCAAGTTGGCCGACCTCTCGGCGGAGAAGGCGGTGGAGGGCTACAAGTTGAAAGACTACTGCGATAACCTAGCCGTCGCCACGACCCTCATCTGGCACGAGGCCCTCGACGCTGTTAAGGCCCAGGTGCTGGGGTTCACCGATAAAGAGCTCCAGGCCCAGTTCCCCCTCACGGACACCAGTGGGTAGGGGCAAGAGATTAATGATAAGGAAGTCGCCGAGGACCCAGCTCGCCTCGTGGTGGATGTCGAGGGCCTTGGGGTCGCTCCTGGCCTCGAGGCCTAAAGCCCTCGTCTTCCTCCTCCTTTTTATTTTGCTGTGTCTGGAACTTTGTAAGCCTCCGGGCATTTTGTTAGGCTGGGGAGCCAAAAATACCCTCTGTAAAGACTGCCTTTTAGTAATCCTCCCTCTTAGCGGAAAAACGGGAACGAAAGATCAGCAGACATGTTGCCTGCAAGAAAAAGCGAAATTTAATTATCAGTATCATAATTTAATTTTAAAATCCCGGCGCTTGGTACTTTAAAATTTGTACCACACTACAATGCAGTGGAGAGGGGACCAAAGGGGGACCCACATAATCCAGTTGACAATGCATCAGTTAATAAGACAGCCTCATCATTGGATGAGACTGTCAATTAATGAGGAAATTCTCAAAGAATATTCTCATTAAATGAGAAATCCCTTGAGACAAGGAGACAATCTCCCTTTCAGAGCAAAGCTCTGTCACAGAGTGACACTTGTAAAACTCTGGTCACAATGGAATAAAATTCCTTAAAGAGCCTAGCTCTGTAATAATGATGGAAAAATCCATCAAAGAAAAAAAAATTAATTCCTAAAAATTAAAGTTCTGGGATCTTAATGATCCATGAAAAACTCTTAAGAGTTCATCATCAAAAGATCAAAAGATCTATACTGTCAATGAGCAAAGCTCTGTTCAAGGGTTAAGAAACCCCGAAACAAATTCTTGAGAGCAAAGCTCTGTTTATTAAACCCCAAAAGGGTTTTCTTTAGATCAAAAGATCTATGAGAGCAAGCCTCTATTAATTAAAATTAATTTAATTTAATTTAAGTTAATTTTTACCTAAAATTTTTTAGAGTTTAACTCTTGGAGTTCTGGAAAACAAGAGCAAGGCTCTGAAAATAAAAATCTTGGGAAGATGATAATCATCTGAGGAGGACCAAAGGTCCTATTTATAGGAGCTGAAGCACCCCTTCAACTCCTGAGTTGATCCAACGGTTCAAATGTTGCCACCGCTGCACTCACGTGTGCGCCACGTGAGCGCAATGGTGGGGGGGCATTTGTTTCCCTAATCAGAGCAAAACTCTGTTTGAATTTCAAAATTCAAAAGGTGAAGCAACGCTTCAGATCCCTTGCGCTACGCGCAGAGTGCCACGTGTCAAAAGCAGACACGCCAGCGCAAGGAGCGCTGCGCCCAAGGTAGCGCACCCCCAATCAGAGCAAGGCTCTGTTTTAAAATTCAAATTTTAAATAAAGGAAGCAACGCTTCAGATAACTTGCGCTCTATGCTGCGCGCCACGTGTCAAACAGTGGTGCGCTAGCGCAGTTGCGCTGCGCTAGCGCTGCGCGCCATGTGTCAAACAGTGGTGCGCTAGCGCAGTTGCGCTGCGCTCTGCGCTGTGCGACATGTGTCAAGCGCGGGTGCGCTGCGCGACACGTGTAAAGCGCGGGTGCGCTAGCGCAGTTGCACTGCGCTCTGCGCTGCGCGGCACGTGTCAAGCGCAGGTACGCTAGCGCCAACTGCGCCAGCACTGGAATTTAAATAATAAATTATTTAATTAATCAGAATTAAAATTCTAGAAAGATCTTTTCAACCTTATTAAAATAAGAAGATTATCTTCTGTAAAACAGAGGCCTTAGGATCAAAGATCCAACAGTTGGGAAATATCCCCAGATCAATCAGAGAAAGATCTCTGTAACTAACTCAACAAACCAATTGGCCCTATATAAAGGCCCCCAGACTCCAAGTCTCAGAGATAGAGAGAGACATACAGAAAAGAGATAACCCTCTAAAAATTTTGAAAGGCAAGCCTTTGAAGAAAGAAGATCATCTTCTTCAAGGTAAAGAATTAAATTCTTGGAAGAAACAGAGATGAAACCATCTCATTAAAAAAAAAGAAGAATTTCTTCTAAAAAGATCAAAACTCTAAGAACAAGATCAAGATCTTCAATAAAAAGAAAAGGATCATAAAGATCTAATCATAGAAGATTAAAGAAGTAATTTACTTCATCCCTAGATCTTTTGATCTATATAAAGGCACAGCCTTTTGATGAACCATTGATTCTTGAATCTTGAGGTAGAACCTCTTTAGAACAAGAAAAACTTGTTTCTTTGATCTGAATTGGATCAAGATGCGCTCTGTGCTATTGGACAGTGCCTTGCACTTTTGAAATGCGCCTTTGCGCTCCTTGGATTGGCGCACTGCGCCAGAGAGTGCCACGTGTCAATCACAGAACAATCTGCGCTTTGCGCTCCTAAATACAGCGCACTGCGCTCTTGGGATGGCTCACTGCACCAGAGCGCGCCACGTGTCATTCACTGGCGCAACGCACTGGCGCTAACAGACTTGCGCTTAGCGCAGAGCGTGACACGTGTCACCTCCACATGCACTAGCGCCTTGCGCTCTTTAATTGGCGCAAAGCGCCTGATAAGCCATGTGGCGCACTATCAGACCACTAAAATGCTATGCATTATTTAAAATGGCAGAGCCCAAGTAAAGGCCTAACAGGCCAAATATAAATGCAATGCATTATTTAAAAGGGCAGAGCCCAAGTAAAGGTCTAACAGGCCAAATGCTATGCATTTAATTACTGAGCCCATATGCTCATAAACTTTCAAACAGACTTTAGTCCCAAATTGGACTATAGATCTCTCAACCAATATTGGTTCAAGGGTACATCTCTGAACTCCTCTGATATTTGTCGTTGTAATCCTTCAACGTCTTCAGAGAGGTGATGGGTCCCGGCGGCCATACATTCCACGGACTATGATGGACCACCATGTCCCTAAACTGGCAATCGACCACAATGTCTCTAAACTAAACAATAGAGCCCAAATGCTCCCTTGTTGGATCTAAACGATCCCGTTAAGTCGATCTTAGTCTCAAATTAGACTAATGCATCCTTAACAAACGTTTAAGTTGATCTTAGTCCAAAATAAGACTAACGTATCCTTAAACCAAAACCCCAAACCCAAATCTAAGAAAATACGGATTTGGACTAATCCACGTCCTACGGGCGACAACATAAATTAGTCTCCGTATACAATCCACAGGCAACCATAAACAAAACAAACACCCACGACACAAAGTGACCAGCTGGAGAAGGAGAAAGTTGTTACCGCGATGCGGTAACGTAATTAACTACAGGGGCTTGCGCCTGCAGGGAAGAGTGTCCCCACAATCAAAAACCCCTCAAACGAGGGGAATCTGACGAAGTCTGCTACATCGGCCGCATCCGTTCAAACCTTCGATAAATGGTGCCATAAATCAATTTGGCATCTTCGGAGAGGTGGACGGATAGCACCAAATAACATATGCCCCCAGATTCAGGCAAGACAGTCCGTCTTCCCGGCATCGGACGGTAAACAGATTCTGGCATGCCCGGTGGGACCTCTTCCTCTTTCCACTCCACACTTCGTGTGTCGTGTTCGCGAACGAATCGCGGTTTGCTATGGTTGTCTGTGGATTCGAGGTACTTAGATTTGGTGTCTTGCTCCGTGCAGAAAACAGAAGATCAATGGCTTCAAACTGCACTGACTGCAACTGCAACCCTCACTTCGTCCCGTCCGGAGGAGTGACTTATGGGCCCCAAGCGGCCTCCATCTTCGTTATGCCGGTGGAAAAGGTGACTCAGGACACCACTGGGCTATTCTTCGGGACTATGCTCCCATCGATGAGCTTCAATGTCCCAATGTCATCGCAAGAAGCTCCAAAGAAGTCGGTCTTTGATCGGCTTGCTACTACCGTGGCCCCTCTCAACGGGTCGCCCAACTCCGCTGCCTCGGTTTTTAACAGACTAGGCCAGAGCTCCAACGGGCCCATGAAGAAGCCCGTAATACCAGGAAGGGTTATTCCAAAAAGGATAGCCATCCCTACTCCCGAAGTCGTCAAAACGGCTTCTCCTGCCAAAGGGTCGGCCTTCACAAGACTGACTATTTTCGCTCTCGTTCCAGGAAAAATCACCAAGGTTGCTTCCCCTACTCGGAAGTCTGCTTTTGATAGGTTGGCCGTCCCCATTCAACGGACGTCAGTCTTTAAAAGGCTGATACCAGCGAATTCTGACCAACACAGGGGGCATGAGGAGGTCACCCCTACGGCTAAACCAACTCCAATCACATGACATGCTCGCCGTCGTCACTGATGCCGGGTAAGGAAGGCTGGGGGCAACTCCCCTTCTAGGCTAACTCCACCAGCCCCGACGGCGGAAATTAATGCTGGTGTTCCAACCGGGAACAGCTTTGAACTGCTAAAAAAGGTGCGCAGGAATTCTCCCACTGCCGTACTGAAAAGATCTCCTCCTCCGGTGGAGAATGTTGCAGAAGCCAAACTAGACCGGTCCCCTCAACGGCTGTCGTCTAAAATTTACAAGGTCTGGCGTCAAGTCCAAGACTTCGTAATGGATCAAGACTATCTCCGCCGACAGAAAAAGATGAAGGTTCGGTAGGAGAAGGACTCCTCTGTCAAGACAGAAAAAGCAACAACTACTTGGGTGCCCACTACAACGGCCCCCTCAACTTCGACCGCCCACAAAAGAAGGAGGTCGGAGAAGATCCCTGCACCTTTGGCAAATCGCAAAGGCACTGAATCTAAATGCCCCAAGTCTGGGGGCATGGTGGTGCACACTGTCTATATGGCATCTGGAAAAGAGGATAGCCATATCTCCACAGGTCACCGACCACTCACCCGATCCATTACAAGAGCCCAGGAACAACAGCAGTAGAAGCTCCAGGAGATGCTGACTGCGATGGCCGCGCTCACCGGACCAAAAGAAAGCCCGGAGGAGTCATCAGAACAGTGTCGCGAACACGAGACTGATGCTGAATTCCTTCGGAGAATGCTTGAAAAGAAGGACAAGGAGGCTGCAGAACAAGCGGCCAATATAAAGAAAATGGCGCTTCTTTTTCAAGGCATGGTAGGAATGATGTTACAGCCGGATCCTCCAGCTGAAGATCCTCCGATTATCCTCGAAAACGACAGAGGAGAAACATCAAATCCACCTCCAGCTCATTCAGCAGCCAAGGAGGAAACCATTTCCAAAGCTGCACTAGACAACTATATAGCTTAGCAGATACGAGTTCATCAGGCGAATGAAGCGGCTGGGCAAATTGTTAGAACCGGATGATCCTATCCGGGTTGGTATTACCAAATAAGTTACCCGCCGGGCTATACGATCCCGAAATTCCATGTCTACAAGGGGACATGCAATCCCCATCAACATGTTGCCCAGTTCAGGGCTCTTTGTGGCAACACCGGCGGCGATGATAAGCTCTTGCTTCGCCAATTTGTCGGCAGTTTATCGGAGACGGCATTTGAGTGGTACTCCAAACTTCCAAATGACTCCGTCAAAACTTTCGCAGAAATGGAGTTGTTGTTCACCCAGTGATTTGCAAGTGCTAGCGAACGCACCCCAATAACGGCGTTGATTAATGCAAGAGTGAAGCCGGGCGAAACTTGGGTTCAATAGGCAATCCGATGGCGAAACTTGTGGTCGAAGTGCGAACAGCGCATCGAAGAAGCACCTGCGGTAGTCATGTTCGTGAGCACTCTTGATCCGCAAGCGACCATCTCGCAATTCATGATGTTCTTCAAGCCAACTACTTTCCAGACCTTGATTGACAAGTTGGACCAAATGGATCAGATGGGTCACAGACCGTCTCCTCCAAAGCCAGACTCTCGAAATGAGAAAGGAAAAGGGAAAGCGATCGTCGTCGCCAATACTCAACAACAGCCGAGCAACTCAAAGCCGGTTGTTCGCCAAAACAACGTGCGTCCACGCCCATCCCTCGAGGAGAGACTGAGACGTCCTTACTCGTTTCCTTAGGATAAAACGAGGAGACTGTTCAAGCTGGCAGTGCGCAACAGACTCATCAATCTGCCGAGTCCAAAACGTCCGTTGCAGCCAGACGATATCAACGATTTTAATTACTGCCCTTACCACCAAGCGGTAAGCCATCCAATCGAAGATTGCTTCGTCTTTAAGGGATGGATCGAGGATCAGTACCAACAAAGCAAGTTCGCGTTATCCGAAAACTGGAAGGTGAACCCACCACAGCCTCACACTCCTAAGAAGACAAACACACCGGAGGCAACGTGCTCTTTTGTTGAGGAAGCTCCATGGGAGGTGGCTCTTTCGGCCAAGACCAAAAAGATGCTGAATGATCTTCAGGCATGCCCGGCGATCAGATGGAAGAACCTGTTGGAACCTGAGAACATCAAGGGGATGCTGAAGCCACGCCCAACTCTAAATATTGGTGGTGATAGCCAAAGCACTCACACCCAGCAGTCGAAATCTTCGAAAAAGAAGAAGAAATCCAAGAAGCCCATGAAGCCTGGCGATAAGCGCACGGACCTACAAAAGCAGATTGACTCGCTAGAAGAGTATAACCAGAAGGCGCAGACTCCAATCATGCTCCAAGAATTCCTCAGCCACGTTCTTGAGAACGGAGATGATGGAGAAGAATCGTCGGACGAATCTGAGGATTACGTAGCAAGTTGCCATGTGATCTCTCATTCATCGCTAGACAATGAAGAGGCTCCTTGCACAAAGAAACTGGGAGCAGAGCCTGGATCGGAACTTCTGGGGCCGTCAGATGAAACGATCGACGCATTCCTAAACGAAGCTCTCCTGAGAAGTAAAGCTGATCGGGAGCGTGAGATGGCCATATTTGAAAAGGCCAAACGCCGGCGACTGGACAAAAGGGTCGAAACACTCCCACCAGATAAAAGTACATCCGCCGCAAATGAAAGAAGGATCAAGAAAAGGAAACGATTCGCCAAAGCCATATCGATGGGGATGAGGCTGCCCTCTTTCAGAGAAAATTCTCCTGGTGGGATACATCTTGATGAAGTGGACGTGCATCCTAACTTCTGCTTATATCATCAGAAGATTACACATCCTACTGAAGATTGCAACTCCTTTAAGTGTTGGTGGCAAGGGTATGTCGCACACTGGCAACACTTCAACAGGACAAAGCGTGAAGCTCGTAGACAGCAGAAAAGTGCGACAGATGAACGTATAAAAATTGCCGACAATTGTCATAGGGTTGATCCCGAGGGACCGTGAGTTCTCACCTTCGGGAGCGACTCCGACGAAAAAATAGCCCTCGGCCCTCTCTTCAAGGAATCCATCTTTGAAACAAAAGAATTGAGAAGTTGCGAGAACATTCAGCCGTGCAATTGCATGCTACCCGGAAAGAATCCCGAACCCGCAAACAAGAGATTGAACAAAAAGGATAAAGGGAAGGAAAAAACGACCTTCGTCGCCAACGCTCAACAACAATCGAGTGAACCTAGACCGGTTGTTCGCCAAAGCAACAGGCGGCAACCCCTTTATGAAAAGTTGAAACGTCCTTACTCATTTCCCCGGGATGAAACAAGGAGGCTGTTCGAGCTAGCAGTGCACAACAGGCTTATTACTCAACCAGAGCCGAAACACCAGCTACAACTAAATGATGTCAACAATTCTAATTACTACCCTTACCACCAAGTATTGGGCCATCCGATCGAAAACTGCTACGTCTTCAAAAACTGGGTTGAAGACCAATATCAACAGGGCAAGTTCGCGCTGTCCGAAAACTGGAAGGTGAGCCCGCCACAACCACATGCTCCGAGAAAGATGGATACACCGGGGGCATCATGCTCATCCATATGGAAGGCCTCATGGACCGAAAAGTCCGTAAACTAAAAATCCGCCTCAAATACGGAAACAACGGACCGAAACGTCCTTAAACTAACACCGGACCGAAACGTCCTAAAACTAATGACGGACCACTATGTCCTAAAACTAACTGTTGACCGAGATATCAGGAAACTACGGCGGATCGCAACACCCCGAAGCTAAAAAAATATATATATAAATGAAAAAAAAAAGAGAAAACGGTATGTCCATAAGCAAAATGGGCACGGATGAAAAACCTAAGGGGCTCCATGAGTAAAAACAGCAGGGCTACCGGCGAGTCTTATGAAAACCCGAAAGGGCGCAACCTCGTTAGAATAAAAAAAAAGAATAAAAAAACGGTATGTCCATAAGCAAAATGGGCACGGATGAAAACCCGAAGGGGCTCCGTGAGTAAAAAAAGCAGGACTACCGGCGAGTGTTTGTGAAAACCCGAAAGGGCGCAGCCTCGTTAAAAGACACTTACAGGGTCCTCTCGACCTTGTGAGGAGAAACCACCTGCGTGAGATCCTTACGACTCACAAGGGAGCAACACACTTAGGAATCCTCACGATTCCTAAGGAGAAATTACACTTGCGAGATCCTCACGACTCGTAAGGAGAATCCTCTTGTGAGACCCTCACGGCTCATAAGATTTGAAAGTCTTAAGCTACAGAGACCTGAACCTGTTCTTAAGCAACCCCCACAACCTCCGATACTGCCCTACAAGCGGCTCAATAATGACCCTTGTATACAATCCACGGGCGCGAATAAACATTTCCCTGACTAAGTCCCATCCGTGACTAGGGATATGTTCGCACGATGAACAACCCTTGTAAGTCCTTTCGACTTATAAGGAGAAAACTCTCTTGTAAGGTCCTTACGACCCTCAGGAGAAAACGCACTTAGGAATCCCCACTATTCCTAAGGAGAAAAACACACCTACGAGATCCTCACGACTTGTAGGGAGAAATACCTTTGTGAGACCCTTACGGCTCATGAAGTCCAAAGCCTTAGTCAACAGGATCCTAACTCTGTTCGCTAAGCCACCTTTGCTCGACATCGACAGAGGCAAATGATGATTCGCTCCTGACAATATTTCAGTTGTAGCGATGCTGATGCCGAAATCGGTGTCTAATTCCAAGCTTGTGGCAGAAAGCCAGCAAGCCGTACATGCATACGAAATAGCCGAAATGATTGGGCAACTCGCAATAAAAAACAACGAGTAAAAATAAAATAAATAGCCGAAATGATTGGGCAACTCGCAATAAAAAACAGCGAGTAAAAATAAAATAAATAGCCGAAATGATTGGGCACCGCGAAAAATAGCCGAAATGATTGGGCAATCGCGACCTTCGCGATATAAAAGCTGAAATGATAGAGCATCGCGGAAAGAAATAAAGAAAAATGAAATTTATACCCTACAGGTGATATCATATCAATCCATGTATACAATTCAGGGGCACAAACAAAAAGGGAACCATACCTTCCCACCAGGCTCCATCCGAAAGAGAACCAAGTCTCGACGGTTCACAGACAACTTAGAGACCACTTCAGCATTCGTCTTGTTATAGCAGACGCAATGTCAACAACGGCGTTCCTTCGTAATCCAGCAAGATGCAGACGCAACGTCAAAACAAAGCGGAGTGGTGGCAAAATCCCAACTCCACCTCAGCATTCGTCTCGTTACAGCAGATGAAATGTCAACGGCGGCGTTCCTCCGCAATCCAGCAGGATGCAGATACAACGTCAACAAAAGACCTCACGGTCGAAACAAAGCGGAGTGACGGCAAAATCCCAACTCCACCACGACATTCGTCTCGATAGAGCAGACGCAGTGCCAACAAACGAAGCGAAGGCCAAATTCCTAGCTTCAGAGTCTTGACGGTAACTCATATAAAGCCTAAAAGACTATCGGAGATCATCCCACACCAGCGTGGAGTGGTCACCGCCTCGACGTTCATCTCGATACAGCACACGAGATGTCACCACAGCAATTTTCCTCCAGCAGGATTCAAACGCGACAATCAAACAACGGAGCCACGGCAAAATACCTAGTTCCAAACCTCGACGGTTCCCTAGAGACAACTGCGACATTCGTCTCGATATAAAAGACGCAATGCCATCAAACGAAGCGAAGGCTAAATTCCTAGCTTCAGGGTCTCGACGGTAACTCATATAAAACCTGAAAGACCATCGGAGATCATCCCACACCAGCGCGGAGTGGTTATGACTCATCAGGGCTCTCCAAAATGAGCCTAACCTCAAGTAAAAAACGGCATGGCAAAATTCCTAACGCTTGCTCTTCCGACGGTCAAACTGCCTAGGAGGATTGCTTGAAGACGTCTTGTTCAGCCCCCGAAGGGATCAGAGACACGACAGTCGCAAAGCTACTCGAACAACAAGATTGCCTATCGAGGGATACATCAGCCAACGCGACGGTACGACGGGCAAAACCCTAGTACCACAGACCCTAACGGACCTCTGTCGTAAAGAACAGAGGTTAACTGTAACGTTGGGATATTCTTGCGAGAAATGCTCGATTCGTCTCGACTCGTAAGGCAAAACCTTAGGCAACGGGGATTAGAAAAAACTGTTTCCTAAGCACTGGGGCCCTGCACGTCGGTCCGAAATGGACTCTTGCATACTATTCACGGGTCACACTCTCCAAAGTCGAATATCGACAAGGAGGGAAACAACCGCTTACAGGTCCTCTCGACTCGTAAGAAGGAAAATTCTCTTATAAGATCCTTACGACTTATAAGGGAAAACGTACTTAGGAATCCTCACGATTCCTAAGGAGAAAATACACCCACGGGATCCTTTCGACCCGTAGGAAGAAAATTCTTTATGAGACCCTCACGGCTCATAAAGTTGAAAAGTCTTAGGTGACAGATCCTAACCCTGTTTTCTAAGCCATCATTACTCTACAAAGAGCCTAAGACTGACAGCTATACGCTATCTACGGATCACACTTGCTAAAATCGCATGACAAGCAATACAGCAAGAAAGAAGAAAGCAGAAAGATGACACAAGACATTGCGAAAGAAATGTATCTTTTATTCATGTATGCAGTTGGGTACAAAATACATCATATGAAAGAATAAAAGAATGAATACATTTTGTTCAAAAATTTGCGAGTGATACAAAATGTTCATGGAGAGGGAAGCGTTTTTAACAAATTCACAAGCTATTCTCGCACTTCTTTCAACGCCTCTTCCTGATCGGATGCCGCGGCCAACTCTGCTTCCCCCTGGGCTCGCTGCTGCAAGTAGGATGAAAGTTGTTCTTCGACAGCTCGCTGAGCTGCTTCACGACCTTGGGCATCACGCTCAATGACATCGAGCTTCTGCTTCAATGTTAACCCGTCGGAGATACTTTGCAGAAGGCCCTCCAAGATAACTTTCACCCGGGCAGCGTTCGCGTCAACCTCAGCACGCAATCGAGCAGACTCGCTTGAAGTTTCTTTTCATTCCCTCCGCTTTGAAGTCGCTTCTTGTTCAAGATGGCAGAAGTAAGAAGCGCTCTGCTCGATCCATGCCGCCCGTTGAGTGCTCGTGGCCAAAATCTCGGGGGCAGGACGCATAAGTTCCAGCTGATGCAGGCGGCCTCGATCTCCCTGTAGTGATTAACCCAAGACTCGACGACGCCTTCATTATGGAAATTTACAAGCGTCGCCAGCATCGGATTAACCTCGGCAGCGAAATCTGCGGCAGAGGTGGGAGCTTCTGCGTCAAGCTCCTCGACGCATCCGCTCAGCATGCTCAGACTCATCGCAGCACCCTTTGAGGATGGACGTCTGGAAAACGGGCCTGCCAGCATCATGATGCGAGACTCGAAAGGGGCCAGAATCGGAACGACAGCTGCAAAAAAAATCACAATCAAATGACGGTTCAAGAAATATAGGGAGTTCATGAACAATGGAATCTACTATACCAGCTGCAGCAGGTGGCAAAGCCGGAAGGACCGGTGGCGCGATTGATCTTTTATCTCCTCCTCCAATCTGTATCACTGCAATCAGGGCAAGGAAGAATCAGAAACAAGTTCATTATCGAAAAAAGAAAGAGCAGTAATTAAAAACTATATTCACCAGCGCTACTGGATGAAGCAAGCTCCGACGGGAAGGAGAAGTGGGGATGCAGCACCTGATACAGGTGGTCAAAAAGGACTCCTACAAAGACGCAATAGTATAACGTCAGTACATAAATTATGCAGCCTAAAGATGAAACTGATAAGTCACAAAATCTATACCTTCCAGCATCTGCGACGGTACGAAAGAGGGTAGAGAGGTGGCCACCGTCAGAACGGTAGCTGACGGCGCTGTCTCGAGTAGCTTGATTTCAGCACCAGCCGCACCTGCATTAGAAGCAAAATAAACTTTATTAGGAAAGATTGTAGAATAAAAAAGAAGAAGAAGGGCGGTGACCCAAGATTTACCTGAAGAGTCGCCGGCCAGAGCCATAACAAGGGTGTTACTTGATGTAACGGCGGCGTCTTCCTCCTCCATTGGGAAAGTCTCACCTCCCGTTGCCTCATCGCCCGACTCTACAGGAGTCGCCGTCACGCTCGTGACGCCGGAAGACGACAAGGAACCGTAAGCAGGGAGAGCGATGATCGGAGCGGCGCCCGACTCTTAAGAAAGAGCGGCCATCACTTGCTCAGCGACCATAGCAGCCGTCTCACCAGCTACCACTTCGGGCTCAGCGGTTGCAGCCGTCTCACCCGCTACCACCTCGGGCTCAGCGGTCGCGGCCGTCTCTTCCACCGCTGCCATAGGTTCGTCGGTCACAGCCGCTTCATCCGCTGCTGTCTCAGGCTCGGTTGTAGCAGCCATCTCATCTGTCGCCACTTCGCGCTCGGCAGTGGTGGCCGTCTCGGGCATAGTAGTCATGACTGTCTCGTCAGCCACTAGCTCGGGCCCGGCAACTACGGCTGCACCGCCTACCATCGCCTCGGGTTCAGCTGCTACCTTCACCACCGTCCCCTCAGGCTCGACGGTCGCCATCGCTCCTTCAGTAGGACTCGGCCCTGCAGGACAAGATATATCAGAACCGACGTTTTTTTTAAACTTTGATAACAAAGCCTCGAAAGCACATTACCTGAGACGGATTTACCGTTGGCTTCCCGAGCCGCACGCGCCACCCGTCTATGAGCAGTAGACAAGGCGACCGGGAGCTCCTCTAAAGGAGTAGCAGCAAGAGCAACGGCGCTTGAGCCCGCTCCCACGGCCAAAGCAGCGCTACGCTCTTTTGCTGCGCGCCTTAGGCGTTTCCTCTCCTCCCGGGCCGTCACGACAGACCTTTTGGAAGCCTCCTTCAGTAAGGCGTCGTCGTCCGCGTTTAGGGTTGCCTCCAGAGCCTTCAAGGCATCCATCATCGGCTTTTTAAGTAGGGCCTCTCGCGGCAACCCCGAAGAGGCCGAGACTTCAGTAGCTGGCCCGGGGAGAATCCCCGCATCGACTTGCGAAGTAGGTCCCGCGGTCCCTGCAATGAGACAAAGAAAAGGTTAGATTGGCCATAAAAAAAAGAATAAATACTCAATGAGCCGAGACGTACCAACGCCCGATAGAGCGCGTTTCCTTTCCTCCTCCTAGAAGGTTTTGAGAGAAGCAGCGATGGCTTCTTTGGTAGAAATGCCTGTTTAAAAAGGAAAAGCGTTAGTCAAAAACAATGATAAAAGTACGATGAAATGACGAAGAATACAACTGGTGATTACCTGACTGCGCGAGTTCAGCCAACCATGCGTCGCGCCTTGCCAATCGCTCAGAAGCTGCGATGGCGGCCTCCAGATCAGTGTCTTTTGGCTCTACGAAGAAACCCCCGTTAGTTCCATACTCACTTAGGCCTTCGGTGAGAGGGGCCTGAGGCTTTAAGCCGAGGACGGCATCAAGAGAAAGAACCGACTTCTTCTACCTCTTCTGCGCGCGAACCCCTGACGCACCCAAAATCAACTTACGTTTCGTGGGCACCTTGGGACGGCGGGTCCCGATGTCCGAGCCCACGCCGGATTCTGGCGAAACCACATTCACCGTCTCCACCAGAGCACGGGGCGCTGGGGGCATATCCACAGAATCATGCGGCAAACCACGCGGAGGGCATAGCATGCGTGGGGGCTCAGCTCCAGCATCTCCTCTTAGTGGAGGAACGACAGGGGTCCTTTGCCTTAGGGGGAATTTGCGATCGCTGGCGTGGGGCGCACCCTTGCGGTCAAGCAGCAGCCGCTTCTCTTCCCGGATAACAGCACCCATCGCATGCTGATACCAAGCCCCGTACATATTGAGGGCCCTTGGAATGCAAGTCGGCTCGCTGATAAAGAAGTGGGAGCCCATATTTAACCGCATAAAATGATGTAGTGCACTCTGACACTCCGTATTCCCTCCCTGGTGGCCGCAGGCTCTTCCAAAAACACCTCCAGTGGGACCCCCTGGTTATAACTTAACTGATGGGTGAAGCGATGGGGGTTGTACCTCATAAAAAGCGCCAAATCATTCTGCCTGAACACAAGGAAGCCCGGCCGGATGGAGTATAAATGTAGAATCTCCCGGGCTTTCAATACGGAGGCCCCGTCCTTGAAACTATCACGCAACGCCAACACCGCATTGGAAGTCTCCGGGCCGATGGTCATGACCTTGTCCATGAAAGAAATGCCCGCTCCGACCGTGCGCGGACGAAGAAGCAACCCCCTAGCCTCCCGCAGAGGCGGATTTACAATAGAAGCGCCAATCAACCGCATGACTTTCGGGAGTCTGCATCTCTCATAGAACGAGGGCCTCTTATGAATACCAAATACCCCGAGTACATGCATTTCCATCCATGAAGTAAAATAGTGCATCGGGAAATTAGCGGGTTGCACCCCTGGTTCATTTGCGTCCGCCGCCACGCTGAGACCATGGTACAGGTGGGCCAACCCGGCGATTCCAATCGACAATTGTAGGCCAGCCACCATCCGATGCGCTGGGTAGAAGATGGACGGCCTCATGTAGCGCAAGTGCATGGGGAGCGCGAACCAGCACAGCCATAACCCCAGAAACCCGAGAAAGAAGGTCTCCTAGTCGATGCCCGGAGCGGCGATTTCCGATAAGGGCATGATTGCAGCATCGGGAAGGTAAAAACCCTTTTGGTCGTCCTCCAATGCTGGTCGACGATCTAAGCCAAAGCCGAAGGGGTCGTCGAGCTTGGCGAATTTTTCGCCCCGTTGTGATAGAATCTCCGGTCGAAGAAAGCGAGCGATGAAATCTGCAAAACTAACTCCCCAGCCTCCCAATTCTAAGTAGAGACTTTCATACATATTCAGCACCTTTACCAGGCTTGGAAACTGGTGCTGAATAGCATTCTCCGGCGTTAGGCCCATTACCAACGGCTTGGTGGCGAAGACATATTCATCCGGAGGAAGTAGCTCCTCATAGTGCTCTCCCCTCACCGGCAAACCAGAAATTTCTGCAAATTCTTCCAAAGTGATGGAAACTTCCCTATCCGTAAGAAGAAAGGTATGAGTGGGGATGTTCCATTGCTCCATGAATGCCTTAATCCACCACGTCGGGGGAGCAGAATATTCAAACACCGAGGCGTAAACTTCACGATACAGACCGATCTTCAGCAAATGCGCCTTCTTCGCTGACAAGATGCACCTGGCCCACTGCAAGTACCCGGCCAAAAGTCGAGGGGTCAATCCAATGTTATAGGGTTGTCCCCAAGGGCGCGACTCACCCTGGCATATGCGACACCCCAAAATATCCACGGCTGCCGGCGGCTGCATGGGTATGGCGACAATCGAAGGTTGAAGAAGTTCCTCCGAATTCTAATTCACAACCTCCACGGCATAGTTCACCGGGGGTACATCTGCATATGGGATCGATGAGATCGTCTCTGACGGCGTCGCACAAGAGAAGCTTTGGCGACCTTTGATGATTTCGTTGTACGGCCTACCCTACAGATGAAGGTTCTTGTACTCCGGGTCGTAATCCTTAATAAGAGCAAGAACCTCCCGGTCTACCGGCGCCTCAGGGAATCCTCCCTCTGAGCGGAAAAACGGGAACGAAAGATCAGCAGACATGTTGCCTGCAAGAAAAAGCGAATTTAATTATCAGTATCATAATTTAATTTTAAAATCCCGGCGCTTGGTACTTTAAAATTTGTACCACACTTCAATGCAGTGGAGAGGGAACCAAAGGGGGACCCACAAAATCCAGATGACAATGCATCAGTTAATCAGACAGCCTCATCATTGGATGAGACTGTCAATTAATGAGGAAATCCTCAAAGAATATTCTCATTAAATGAGAAATCCCTTGAGACAAGGAGACAATCTCCCTTTCAGAGCAAAGCTCTGTCACAGAGTGACACTTGTCAAATTCTTGTCACAAGGGAATAAAATTCCTTAAAGAGCCTAGCTCTGTAATAATGATGGAAAAATCCATCAAAGAAAAAAAAAATTAATTCCTAAAAATTAATGTTCTGGGATCTTAAAGATCCATGAAAAACTCTTAAGAGTTCATCATCAAAAGATCAAAAGATATATACTGTCAATGAGCAAAGCTCTGTTCAAAGGATAAGAAACCCTGAAACAAATTCTTGAGAGCAAAGTTCTGTTTATGAAACCCCAAAGGGGTTTTCTTTAGATCAAAAGATCTATGAGAGCAAGGCTCTATTAATTAAAATTAATTTAATTTAATTTAAGTTAATTTTTACCTAAAATTTTTTAGAGTTTAACTCTTGGAGTTCTGAAAAACAAGAGCAAGGCTCTGAAAATAAAAATCTTGGGAAGATGATAATCATCTGAGGAGGACCAAAGGTCCTATTTATAGGCGCTGAAGCGCCTCTTCAACTCCTGAGTTGATCCAACGGTTCAAATGTTGCCACCGCTGCACTCACGTGTGCGCCACGTGAGCGTAACGGTGGGGGCATTTGTTTCCCCAATCAGAGCAAAGCTCTGTTTGAATTTCAAAATTCAAAAGGTGAAGCAACGCTTCAGATCCCTTGCGCTGCGCGCAGAGCGCCACGTGTCAAAAGCAGACACGCCAGCGCAAGGAGCGCTGCACCCAAGGCAGCGCACCCCCAATCAGAGCAAGGCTCTGTTTTAAAATTCAAATTTTAAATAAAGGAAGCAACGCTTCAGATAACTTGCGCTCTATGCTGCGCGCCACGTGTCAAACAGTGGTGCGCTAGCGCAGTTGCGCTGCGCTCTGCGCTGTGCAACACGTGTCAAGCGTAGGTGCGCTAGCGCCAACTGCGCCAGCACTGGAATTTAAATAATAAATTATTTAATTAATCAGAATTAAAATTCTAGAAAGATCTTTTCAACCTTATTAAAATAAGAAGATTATCTTCTGTAAAACAGAGGCCTTAGGATCAAAGAACCAACGGTGGGGAAATATCCCCAGATCAATCAGAGAAACATCTCTGTAACTAACTCAACAAACCAATTGGTCCTATATAAAGGCCCCCAGACTCCAAGTCTCAGAGATAGAGAGAGACATACAGAAAAGAGAGAACCCTCTAAAAAATTTGAAAGGCAAGCCTTTGAAGAAAGAAGATCATCTTCTTCAAGGTAAAAAATTAAATTCTTGGAAGAAACAAAGATGAAACCATCTCATTAAAAAAAAGAATTTCTTCTAAAAAGATCAAAAATCTAAGAACAAGATCAAGATCTTCAATAAAAAGAAAAGGATCATAAAGATCCAATCATAAAAGATTAAAGAAGTAATTTACTTCATCCCTAGATCTTTTGATCTATATAAAGGCACAGCCTTTTGATGAACCATTGGTTCTTGAATCTTGAGGTTGAACCTCTTTAGAACAAGAAAAACTTGTTTCTTTGATCTGAATTAGATCAAGATGCGCTCTGCGCTATTGGACAGTGCCTTGCACTTTTGAAATGCGCCTTTGCGCTCCTTGGATTGGCGCACTGTGCCAGAGAGCGCCACATGTCAATCACAGAACAATATGCACTTTGCGCTCCTAAATACAGCGCACTGCACCAGAGCGCGCCACGTGTCATTCACTGGCGCAGCGCACTGGCGCTAACAGACTTGCGCTTAGCGCAGAGCGTGACACGTGTCACCTCCACATGCACTAGCGCCTAGCGCTCTTTAATTGGCTCAAAGCGCCTGATAAGCCACGTGGCGCACTATCAGACCACTAAAATGCTATGCATTATTTAAAATGGCAGAGCCCAAGTAAAGGCCTAACAGGCCAAATATAAATGCAATGCATTATTTAAAAGGGCAGTACCCAAGTAAAGGTCTAACAGGCCAAATGCTATGCATTTAATTACTGAGCCCATATGCTCATAAACTTTTAAACAGACTTTAGCCCCAAATTGGACTATAGATCTCCCAACCAACATTGGTTCAAGGGTACATCTCTGAACTCCTCTGATATTTTTCGTTGTAATCCTTCAACGTCTTCAGAGAGGTGACGGGTCCCGACAGCCATACATTCCACGGACTATGATGGACCACCATGTCCCTAAACTGGCAATCGACCGCAATGTCTCTAAACTAAACAATAGAGCCCACATGCTCCCTTGTTGGATCTAAACGATCCCGTTAAGTCGATCTTAGTCTCAAATTAGACTAACGTATCCTTAACAAACGTTTAAGTTGATCTTAGTCCAAAAGAAGACTAACGTATCCTTAAACCAAAACCCCAAACCCAAATCTAAGAAAATACGGATTTGGACTAATCCACGTCCTACGGGCGACAACATAAATTAGTCTCCGTATACAATCCACGGGCAACCACAAACAAAACAAACACCCACGACACGAAGTGACCAGCTGGAGAAGGAGAAAGTTGTTACCGCGATGCGGTAACGTAATTAACTGCAGGGGGTTGCGCCTACAGGGAAGAGCGTCCCCACAATCAAAAACCCCTCAAACGAGGGAGAATCTGACGAAGTCTGCTACATTGGCCGCATCCGTTCAAACCTTCGATACATGGTGCCATAAATCAATTTGGCATCTTCGGAGAGGTGGACGGATGGCACCAAATAGCATCTGCCCCCAGATTCAGGCAAGACAGTCCATCTTCCCGGCATCAGGCGGTAAACGGTACTCCATCTGGAGAGCATCATCGGGGCTTTACAACCCCCTGTCCGAGCAGCTCTATGATGAGGTCGTGGGCAAGCTTCGGTCTCTGAGGCGCTTTGGCCTGATCTCCGCGAACCGGCTGGCTCGCTCGGAGGCGCTCGTCCGCGAGTGCTATGAGTTGAGGCTTGGGATTAACGCACGCGGAGGGAACCGAGGGGAGAGGTTGGATCTCGCGAGGCCTCGGCTGGCGGAGATCTTTACCGAGTATCACGAGCAGTGCTCTCTGCACCCCCTTCCCCCGCTGTTGTAATAATAATTTTGTATTTTTGTATGTACGGCTGAGGAGCCCATAATACCCTTTTTTTGAATAAATAAGAAATTTTCTACTTTCCTTGCAATGTTCTGTTGATCTTTATTAAACTGACAATAGCCTTAGGGAGAGTTTACATTGCCCCAGAAGAAAAGTACAGGTTAATAGATGACCCTATCAGCGTGGCCCGAGCTTCCTGGAGGCTTGCTAGTCTCCATGCCTGGCGCCGGGTACGGGGTACTCCGGGCGCCGGACTGGTCCTCCGCGGAGGCAAGCATGATCTGGCCGATAATCAGCTCGGCGGGAGGAGGACGCTGCTCCTGCTCGCGGTCGACCTGTCGCTTATCCCTTAAGTAGGCAGCGAGGTGCCCCGATCGGATGAGCTCCTCGATGTAGTCCCGGAGTTGCTTGCAATCCTCAGTGGCGTGGCCCAGCGTCCAGTGAAAGGCGCAGTAAGAGCCCCGGGTCCGCTTTGAGGCCTGACGCGTGATTAGAGGGAACTTGAAGAACCCTTCGCCCTGGACCTCCTCTAGTAACACTGCGAGGGAGACGTTAAGCGGGGTGTACTCCTGGAACTTCGGATGATAGGGCTGCTGACGCTCCAACCTCTCCTCCCGAGCCCTTTTCTTTTGGTCGGGTCGTTCTGCACGGGGGAGGTTCGCGTTCACCTCGGATTCTAGCTGAACCTCGCGCTCGGTCCACGCCTTGACCTCGGCCATGGTCTTAGGCTGTGCCAACGCAAAGGAGCGCAGCCACTCCTTGTGCCTTAGACCCGATCTGAGCGCCGTGAAGACGGTCTCGTCCCGGTGCTCAGGAACCTCGAGGAGGGCGTTGTAAAAGAGAGTGATGTAAGCCTTGAACGTCTCCTTTTCTCCACTCTTAATTGTGAAGAGGTAGTCGACAGTGCGCTTCTGCCGACGGTTCCCAACGAAGTGGCCAAGGAACTGAGTAGCCAGCTCGTCGAAAGTCGAGATTGAGCGAGGCTCGAGTCCTCGGAACCAGTCCCGACCAGAACGGATGAGGGTGGCAGGGAAGGCCCTGCACTGGGCGGCATCGGAATGGTCCTGAAAGCTCATTCCTGCGGTGAAAGCATCCAAATGGTCTTTGGGGTCGGTTTTCCCATCGAACAGAGAGACCTTCGGGGGTTTGTTGCGCGAGGAGACGTGGACAGCGAGCAGTTCCTCGGTGAACGGTTTGGTGAGCGAGTCGGCGGCGTACTCGGCCCCGTCGGCCGAGAGGTGCCCTTCCCGACGCATGCCCTCGATCTTCTTTTCGAGGGCGTCGAGTCGGCCGTGGTACCCCGAGGACTCGGCGCCTCGTGATCCCTGGCCTCTGCTATGGGAGAACTACGTCTGGGCACGGCTCCGGTTCCTCTCGATGAGGTTCCTCAGATCCTCGGGCCCGGTGGCTCTAAAGCCGTCGTGGCGAGCCCCTTCTTTGCGACCCCGTCGGGGGAGTGGGTGTCGGTCATGCCTGTAGGCAGGCGAGGTGACCAACATCTCCTCAGGGGGGCAAGGGTTGCTAAGAGGTTCGAGGCGTGGTGCTCCAGTGGCGGGCCTGGGGGTGGAGCCGCGAGGCGCCCAGCGGGCCTCAGGGAGTATCGGTCCGTGGGATCCGTGGTCGAGAGTCGCAGCCCGCTGGTGGTCGGCCGGGCCGACGGGGGCAGAGCATTCCGGAGGTGGAGGGGCGGCGATCTGGGGCCCAGGACCGGTCGTTTGGGCGCGGACGAGCGCCTCCATGAGGGACTGTAGCCGATCTATTCGGCTGGCGAGGGCGTGGATGATGGTCGCCGGAGGGGGTTCATCCGCGCCTCCGGTGAGGGGGAGGCGGCGGCTGGTACCCGAATCTTCAGGATGGTCCCTTGCCATGTGGACGGAGATCGGAAAGCCAACTTTGTTTTTGTGGAGTTTGTGTTTCCCACATACGGCGCCAGCTGATGGAGGTCCTTTTTAGATCTTCCTCAGATGTTGTCTTCCGTCGATCTCCTGGTAGATTCTGGAGGGGATTCCCTGTTGTGTGTGGGTCTTAATGGGTGTAGAGGAAATTCGGTGATTGGAGGAGTTGGCGCCAAGTACCTGCAAAGAAGTCCCGGGGGGTTGGATACCACCAAGGACCCTCCGACGATCAAGTTAGTACTGGATCCGAGCAACGTAACGGCTAAGTGGAGTTAAAAAATGGCTTACTTGACCCTCTGTGATGGGAGTTTATATAGTGGTGGAAGCACGCAGCAGCAGGCGCGAGAATCTCGCCTGCAGTTACGCCCCTAACGTCACGCCCGCGTAGAGAACGGATCGCCCATTAATGGGGATCGTGGAGGCGTGGAACGTGGGATGTTGCAGGCGGAGAATCCACGCATGGCAAGATTCACGGAGCGGCGGATACGCCTGCGAGCGGTGGAGCTGGGCGGAGGACCGAGGAAGACGACCTCGGTCGAGGGGCTCGTGGACGAGCGAGACGGCCGAGGATACTTGGTCTTGTGGCAGCTCAGGGCAAGCTGAGGGTCGGGGAGGCCAATCTGCAGGGAGCCCCAAGGAGGGATGGTTTGTGCCGGCAGGTCGGGTGTAGGGGTGGCCTGATCAGCCTCTGTGGGCCCTTCCTTCTGAGTTCTGGGACGTGCTATCCGCCGCATGTCCTGATCTTAGGGGTCCCCAATATTGAGCATCATCAGTGTCCATTGGTTATGAAATCACGAAATATAAAAGCATAATATACTAAAATTGACAATATCAACTCTTATTGTCCATTTAGCAGTATATCCTCCTGCAATGCACAATTCCAATTGCATTCTGAGTACATCCTTATGTTCATCCAGAAATTAAAATTTTGAAGTTATATGTAGTTAAGATTTATTTTGTTATTAAAAATTTTTCTTTCTAATGGAAATTTTAATAGAATAAAGTTGAACTTAACATATTTCATGATTTTTATAAAAATAGTATTAGAAAATTATAGAATAATACAGGAATTGTTAATTAAACTCTACGGTTATACAATTCTATATATGGAAGAGAACTTATATTTCCAGTTGATAGAGATGACATTCCATGGAGCCCAATGGTTAGATCCATTCAATACAATACTAATCGTTTATCTGAATTCACATCATTGTATTAATATTCCATTAAACTAATTTTAGATACTGCTATGTAGTTGAAATCATTATATATATATATATATATATATATATATATATATATATATATATATATATATATATATATATATATATATATATATATATATATATATATATTGTATTGATTTATTATTGTTCTTTGTTTCAGCAAGTATACCTAACTAAATAAATATTGTTATCTCAAAGAAATAAAATGAGTTGTATAGGCAAATAACAAAAAAAATATCAAAATGGATATTACATCAAAGAAATTAAATGAACGATATAAACAATAACACAAAGTACCATACATGAATTTAAATAAAAATATTTAAGTAAGCACAATGATTTTATAATATCAAAATTGAATTCTAAAAGCAAAAAGTATGCATCAAAAGTAGATGTTTTTTTTATGAAACGTAAGAGAATTTTAAACTCTTCATTTCAAACTCTAGCATATAAACATAATCGACTAAGAAGGCAGTCGAGTAAAAAGTAAAGAAAAACTTTAAATTTTATTTAAGTATAATCAAAATTGACTTACAATAATATCTGTTAAGTTGTTGAATTTTGAAGTGGCAATAACTAAAATTACCTCCCATATATATATATAGAACTATAACTATACCACAGAAAGAGTTGATTGTATTTGTTAACAGAAATCTTTGAAAAAGTATAGTTATTTTAAAATGACTTTCTAGGTAACTCATAAAAGTTACATCAACTTATAATATTACAATATCCAGTTTATGATTTATATGAACTCTCTAACATATAATACTTTTATCTTATATATTATAAATCGAAAAATCAAGTATGGATATTCCCAACAACTTTTTATCCAACACTTATATGTTTTCTCTATGCATTAATTGTCTTTACTCTACTTATGATAATCTCTCTATATTGAGAACGGTTTTCAATAAGATATAAATAGGCGTCAAGAATTAATGCATTCTCCGTTAAAAAGAGAAAAGAAAACCGAAATATTCTCTAGTCTAAACGACTATTTTCGATGTCATATCATATATAAATAGACATGAAGAAAAAATGAATATTAGATGGATGAAGTATATGCATTCAACTCATATCATTATTACACTCTGCATATGAACGGTTTTCAATAAAGTATATTTTGACAAATGTATGATTTGACTGATTTAATAGCATCGTAATTTAAGTAAATTAAATAAAAATATTTAGAGAAAATAATCCTTGATATTGTCTAATGATAAAGAAGAGAACCAAACATGCTTCAACCGTAAAAGCAAGGAATGCAATTATGGTGAATTGGAAATGCATAGTTTCATCAGTCCCATCATGCATTTTTCTTCATATTTCTATATATGATATTATACAAACAATTATCTGTCCAATCATGCATTATATATCCAATCGTTGACTCGAAAATCGCTTTCATAATCTATTCGAAATTGGACAGATTTCTCAATAGTAATAAAATATACAGTATACATCAAAATCTGATTCCAGAGAAGCAAGTATTATTTGCCATAGCAACCAAGTAGTGAATTTTGCAACAAAATTCTTTTGACTACATGAGATGATAAGGGAACAAAGGGATAAAAACAATTAATGTATTCTCCATTAAAAAGAAAAAACAAAGTCGAGTTATGCTTTAGTCTAAATGACTATTTCGATATCATATCATGTATAAACAGGTATGAAAAAAATGCATGATTGGACAGATGAAATATATACATTTACAACTCATATCATTATTGCACTCTGCATATGAACGGTTTTCAATAAGGTATATTTTGACAAATGTATGATTTGACTGATTTAATAGCATCGTAATTTGAGTAAATTAAATAAAAATATTTGGAA
The DNA here is from genome assembly GCA_030015575.1 of Agapanthus africanus. NCBI lineage: Eukaryota > Viridiplantae > Streptophyta > Magnoliopsida > Asparagales > Amaryllidaceae > Agapanthus > Agapanthus africanus. Next base: position 102,859,369 of record JASDDO010000012.1, on the reverse strand, counting down.
AAGATAATCCTTGATGTTGTCTAGTGATAAAGAAGACAACCAAACGTGTTTCAACTGTGAAGACAGGAAATGCAATTATGGTAAATTGGAAATGCATAGCTCCATCTATCCCATCATGCATTTTTCTTCATATTTCTATATATGATATTATACAAACAATCATCTGACAAATCATGCATCATCTATCCAATCATTGTCATGAACAACACTTTCACAATCTATTCGGAGTTGGACAAATTTCTCGATAACAATAAAATATGCAGTATATATCAAGATCCGATTGCAGAGATGCACAAGTATGACCCTTTCCAGATAGCTGATAACATAACCCATCTAAACTAAACACAACAGAATGGTACCCATTAGTTATGAAAGTATGAAGTTGCAAAATATGTTGAATTTTATAAGTCAATATCTCTTTTGGAAAAATGATAAGTGAAAACACATTAAGTAAACCTAGCTAGTGATGAATCTAAAACTTATTTAAAGGTGTAAAGTTCGATTAAGAGTTTTCAAGATGATCTTGAAAGTTTGGAATCTAAAATTTTTGAGTAAACAAATAAATTGGGCGAGGGGGATTCTCATGGAAATAAAATTCTAAATCACATATTTCTATAGATTTATACTTAGTAACTAAAAAGATCCTCTCTATGCATAGGCAATGTGTAACACAAATAAATTTAAAATTAATTTGAGACATGCTAATAATTTATTTCATTCAGCAATTAAGAATTATTGTTTTCCTAGAAGGAGACATACAAAAAACCTAGTAAAACACAATTTAAACATGAATCTTCTTTACCAAAACCCTAAATTTAAATACAAACGACATTTAGAACTCCACTGTTCATAGTTAGAACCATAAAAATTCGTTCATATGCTAATGCCCTACCGAAACTCTAGCCTTTTCAACAATACCAAATATTCGATCACCTAACAAAACCATAGTCTAAATTAATGCAATCCATATCATCACTTGTATATTAAAAGCTTTTCTATATTTCAACTAAGACACATTTACATTAAAAAAAACCAATCTAAATTACTATATATTCTACTTTGTAGCCTATAGATAAATTGATCATCTTATAACCCTTACCATCTTCACTCTCATATCCGGTATCCAAATGCAAGACCACCTCTCACAAATGCAGCTCCTAAGCCAAAACCGACCACAGAGAAGAACAACAACCCAAGGCTCTACCGAATACTTAGGAATCCGTAAATGTATTTGGGGACGATATTCAGCAGAAATCCGAAACCCACACACCCAAAAAAGGCACTGGCTAAGCACATTCGACACGGCTGAGGAGGCTGCTATAGCTTATGATCTCTGTTCGATATCGTTCAGTGGGCCTGAAAGGGCGAGGACCAATTTTGTACATTACCCAGGTTTTTTCAATTCACATGCTTCTTATTCACTGCCGCTTCCACCGCCACCATTGGGGGAGTTGATGGTGAATGACGGTCTCTCTTCGATATCGTTCAATAGATCTGAAGGGGCGAGAAATAATTTTCATTATCTGAGTTTTTTCAATGACCGTGCTTCTTATTCACCATCACTGTCGCCAGAGTCGATGGAGATTTATGGAGGTTTAGATGAGAAGAAAGATGATGAATCTATGACCATTGCGGCTATCTTGCAGACTTTTGGACAATCAAAAGAAATTTCTTCTTTTTATATATGAAGAACTTAATGATTATTGTTTGACAACTTTGTATTAGAGAACCTATACCACTCAATGATGGAAGTGTTCTAGTTGTTGATGGTATTGCTGATATCTTAGATTTATAGTATGAACTTTCTTTCCATCTCATTTTACTTTTTTGGGGATATTACAATCTTAATTTTTTAAGTATATTTTATGCATGGAACACATTTTCAGATCCATTTGTCATAACTATATGATTTGTTTTATAATGTTCAGATGAATTAGCTCTATTTTAGCGATTACTTAATGGAATCCTAAGTATAAGACAGACAGTTGTGCAATTAATGATAATGCATTTTGAAGAATTGAGGAGTTCAACCTAGTAAACTAAGGTTCTAATTTGAACTATAGAATTTCTTTTCAAAAAGTATATTGATAAATACCGAGAATTTTCCTTCATAGACAAAAGAGGACAACGATCATTTGAAGGTAAGGTAACTCTTAAGACACAAAAACACACGACATCAAAAATATTGTTTATGTGGAGGTACGAAGTTACAAATTAATTATAGTTTACATACGCTATTAGATATCTGTTATAACTAATTTTTTAATTGAGAGTTTTGCAATATGAAATTGTGTAATTATATTCTCATATAATACAGAGTTTCAAATGCATTCCGATAGATTTTTATACTCATCCTGCAATTAAAAACTCAAAGTCGCGTATAACTTAGATTTATTTTGTTACAAATTTTTTCAAATGGAAAATTTAATGGAACAAACACGATCTCAAAATATTTCATGGTTTTCATTAAAAAATGTATTAGAAGATTTTAGAATAATAAAGTAACTATTAATTATATTTTGTTATCATACAATTTTATATATTTTTGGTTGGAAAAGATGAAATTCCAGAAAGGCCAATGCTTAGATCCATTTACTGTATTTAAGTTTTTTCAGTCTTTGTTATCTTTACTCTACTTGTAATAATTTCTCTGTGCTTGTAAAATTCTGTTACTTTTTCTTTTCTTATTTGGATAGACTATTGAAACTTTCCAGATTTATAATAATGTAATGGTTGTTACTTGTGTATAACGACCATTTGGAGGTAAGGCAACTCTGAAAACACAAAAACATACGACTTCAAAGATATTGTTTAAGTGGAGGTATGGAGTTACGAATTAATTCTAGTTTGCATACGCCATTAGATATCTATTATAACTAATTGTTTAATTGAGAGTTTTGCAATATGATATTTTGTAATTATATCCTCCCGTGATACAGAGTTTCAAATGCATTCTAATAGATCTTTATACTCATCCTGAAATTAAAAACTCGGAGTCGCATACTACTTAAATTTATTTTGTTGTAATTTTTTTCAAATGAAAAATTTAATAGAACAAACGCAATCTCAAAATATTTCATGGTTTTCATTTAAAAATGTATTAGAATAATAAAAGAACTATTAATCGTATTTTGTTATCATACAATTTTATAAATTTTTGGTTGGGAAAAATGAAATTCCAGAAAGACCAATACTCAGATCCATCAACTGCATTTATGTATTTTTTAGCGTTTATTGTCTTTACTCTACTTATAATAATTTCTCCGTGTTAATGATTGCTTGTAAATTTTTATTGCTCTTTCTTTCCTTATTTGGATATATTATTGGAACTTTCTAAGTTTATAATATTATAACTGTTGCTAGCTGTGGACGCTGACAATTGATCTGCTCTTCACTTTATCTCTTTTTTAGCGAATTATGTACAAATATAGATTCATCTGTTTGCCTAAATTTGAACTCTTTTATGTACATATTTTTTTGTGTTAATGTAGTTTTATGAGTAAGGTAACTTGCTCTACTTTTTTGTTTCAAAATAAAGAAAATATGGATAATGTTAACATGAGAAAGAATATAAATAATAGTTGAATAGATTTTAACTAATTTAATATACATAAATTTCAACTTACTATTAATTATTGTTCTATTAAATATTATATGATATTTTTTATATGCAAATTCTAAATTACTATTAATTATTATCAAGTTTAATATTATATGGTACTCTGTATTTGCACAATTTTATCATATGTATACGATTAAAATTGGCATAAATTTCTACAATATATTGAAGGACTTGCAAAACAACTGGCCTCTATAGCTAATTTTATCAAAGAGCGCATACAGAATAATTTCACTATTATTACGTCCAGTCACTGTAAGATACATTTATATTTTAAGTTAAAGAGTTGAGAAATAAAAAATAAAACAATAAATCACACCATCTTATTTCAAGATAATCACTTACCATGAAAATTATATTTTATATGGCATAAACTAATTCTTGTATTCTAAACAGTTTATAAATATTTATATGATATGTAACACAAATTACATGAGTTTATACACGAAAAAATATATTATAAATTAACATCACCCTATATGCTCGCAATCTGAATAAAAGCAAGTATAATTTTGCCCAGACTGTACCATTATATTTCGCTTGCATTTAGAATATATATCATAACATAGTTCATCGAGAAAGATATAAAGAACTGTGGCATTAACTATAAAATCCAGAACCGATATAGAAATATAGAGTTTTTAGTCTTGATTAGCTTTCTCTTCACTTTCTTACCATTTTAAAAAAAAACGGGAAAGCCCGGTTATTTTATTAAAAACATAATAGATTTTGTGGGCCAAGCCCAATACATCAACGCCCGAATATGGGTTATACATACATATGAAGAGAGTTGGTGTTTATTAAATAGATCGAGAGAGGCAGAAGAGAGAGAAAAATATCTGCTCTCTCTCTATCTCTCACTTTCACTCTTAAATGAAAAAATAACCCCATATCTCAATTTTCTTCTTCTTTCCACCATTTTATTTGAAAATTATTACAATCTTCACTTTCTTGCTATTAAAAAGGTTTTAGTCAAAATTTTGATAAACAAAGAATCTCTCTTCTTCTCAAGCGGTCTTGCAATTCAAGTTTTTTTTTTAATTAAATCGGGAGTAAACCCGGCTGAATTTTATTAAGAAAATGTTAAGTGGGTTTTAGCCCATACACCATGGCCTTTAAAAGGGATATATATGCATCGCAAGAATTAGGGTTCTCGTAGAAAACTCTAGAAGCAGAAAATATCTTCATCTCTCCTTTTCTTCATCATTTTCGCCTCATTCGAACTCCAAAGTCTACAAATTTCCACCAGTCTTAAAAAACCTTTTTAGTAGATCTGATCTCTCCATACCGATATCATTCATCTCTCCTTTTCTTCGTCCGTTTCGTCTCACCCCAACTCCAGATCTTAAAAATTTTCATCATTTTTCAAGTGTATTTAAGAGATCTGAGTTTTTCAACCTTGGGATCTATATAGGTAAGCATAAAATGAGCAAAAGCACTTAGCTTGCTAAAGTTTTCTTCATCTATAGTATTGTGATCATCAGATCCAAAATCTACTCTTAACGATCTCTCTTCTAAGCAACCAAATGCCCAACCTTAAGGCTTTTTGTAATTTCTCCTGTTTTATAAATCATTAGATCTGTACTTTTTCTCAACAATTTTTTGCTAATTAAATCAAAGATGCGAATTTAAGCTTCAGAACTTCAGAATCCGCAAAGAGAATCCTCAAAACTAACATTTTTAACTCTAAGAACTGATTTTTATTCTCCTCGGCTTGATAAAACTTGATTTTGATTTTTCCAGCATTCTTCATGCTACCCAGTTTCCTAATCAAAGAAAAAAGAAACCCTTTACTTCATTCTTCTCAATCTCGATAGGTGAGATAAATTTAACTTTAAAAACATTTTTATCTCCTCTGGGAAAGGTAAGTAATTATTTAGAATTTTCAAATCATGTCTACTCGAGTTTTCTTGATTCTTCATTATTTGTCCTTTTCTTTTATTGTTGAGATATTGATAATACTTATTTTTGAATTGATCTTTGTTTAGGTTACTCGTAATGATGATAAGCGAAGTGATGCTCATCATAAGGATAGTAAAAAAAGGTTGATAATTATTATTTGCTTGCTAGATGATAGGATGTGATTTAATGGATTGGTTTTGATTTCTCACAATTCTTTGATACAACTTTTTAGAGAATCGAATTTGAATTCGGCCATGGGCAAGATAATCACATGGGTTTCCAAATTACTTCGCCGATCTGCATTTATATATTTTCAGTGTTTGTTGGTTTTGCTCTACTTGTAATAATTTCTATGTGTTGAGAATTTCTTGTAAATTTCTGTTTCTCTTTCTTTCTTTATTGGGATATATCATTGGAACTTTCTAAACTTATAATAATGTAACAGATGTTAGATGTGATTGATGACAAAAGATTTCTCATAGACACCCTTATAATAACCACAACTTCACACATAATTATACAATATCATACTGAAATACCTGAAGCAATAATACTTAATTAAACATCATTATATAAATACCCTAATCTTAGTACTAATCTTCACCATCATCTTCTCCAGTTGGCTCCAAAGCTGGGGCTTTATAAAATTGACGGACAACCCTTTTCAGACTATTGACAGTAAATCCTCCACTTTGGATAAATTTATGATTATTATTAGTCACTCTTAGTTTTATCTTATATGCAATGGATGCACACTTATCAAGATATTTCTCATAGTCATACGAATCTTTACTCTGCATCAACGAAAAAAGAATTGTTAGACATACATTGATTATTATGTTGCATTTGAAATTATTTTAACAATCTATGTCATACCGATGAATAAAGTTGCATCATATCATCCAATGGATAATAGAGAAGAGTTTGAGCATACTGATCAAAACCTACAATATTTGTTTCATCAGTTTTGTCCTCAATTCTTGCTTTAATTCGGTACCTACAATATATTTATATTGATCAAATATTATGTATTAATTTTATTCGACAACCTGTAAAAAAAATTTTAAAAATACCTTTTTCTAGAATCCGACCCCATATTCCCGCAATTCGAATAAAAGCAAGTATAATTTTGCCCAGACTGTACCTTTACACTTCGCTTGCATTGAAAACATATATCATATCATGGTTCATCGGGAAGATGTAAATAATTGTGGCATTAACTATAAAATCCAGAACCTATATAGAAGTATAGAGATAAACAAACCCTTTTAATAAAACAAAAATATAAAAATATAACTTACTTTAGATTATATGCTAAATACACGTTAATGTTAAATTATATATCATATATATTACATATAAATTATCAATTCATATCGTATTAGGAGGGGGACAAATTCTTGTTTCATTAATTAGATGTTCAATGGTACGTGTTTCTTCCATCTGATTTGCATTATTGTTGCTGCTTTCTACTTGTCTCGAATACCCAATTTACTTTGTTGGCAGATCAAATCGAACCCTAAAAGCATGACACTCTTATCAACATTTTCTTTAACAAATGTAAAAATTTAATACTCGAAATATAATAAATATATGGTATACTACCATCTCATCAGCCATTCTGCTTTGGGGATACCATCGGCTTTAAATCTCATTTTCGTAAAGCCTGTTACTTCCTAACATGTAGCTTCCTATAATTGCATCATTTACCATATCAATAGCAATATACTTGTAAAAACTTAATAAGTATTGATAACTACTAAAGTTTAATTTTATTTTTTTAAAAACAAAAATTCTATGAGTGCAAATAAAAAATTTACCTCTGAATTCATTAGCACGTACACCTATTGCGGCAATTAAGAAATTATCAGTGTATCCTTTCCCAAAAATACTCATGTGCTTTGTCAGAAAATTGTCCCAGATCGTTAAAATGGTCGGTTTCTCGTAACAACCATCATTAATGAGTGATACTACAACTAATTTACTTGTACCTTCAGACTTTAAAGTGATTATATGTTCATGACTCACATCAACGAGATATCTTACTATATCTGCAATTCACATAATGAATATAAAAGGTCATGAATATATAAATGTTGCAATGACTTATAGTAAAAATTAAAAAGCTTAACGGTTATGAGTACACATCATCTTACCATAAACACATTCAGGCTTGCGCGCAAGATCGCGTACCTTGCACAACTTTTTAAAATGATAAGTATTGCCAGCCGATATTTATTTTACAGAACCTTCATCAACCTCTGATTGTCTTGTCAATGATAATTACCATTTGTTTTCCAAAACTTTAATATATTTACTGGTTATCAGAGTCACAACATTTTTTATCACGTATACTTTTTCAACGAATATCATATTTTTCCATTTGTCAGCATATAAATCATCAACTAACACCTCTCATTCAACACCCTGCATAAAGTCGTACAATTAATATTTAAATAATAAATTTTGCGTTGAAAAGATAACTGTTATCGTAAACAACAACTCACTTTTTCGTCTCTAACCACAAATGTAAGCGAGTTTGATGACTTTGCATACAATCGACCATACCACAATCGCGTGATACGTACCTTGATATTATACAATTTATCTCGTACTACAATTTTTTCAAAAGCGGTGATCTCTAAAGGTGTAGGTAGCATTTTCTTCTTACTTTCTGAATAAGATTGTCAGAAATTAAAGTCGATGGATTCTTCTCTTTCTTTCTTTTGCTTTCATATTGGCTACTGGTTTCTTCGGTTTTTAGTATAAGAAAATACGTTAGTAAAATTAGAACAAAGTTTTTTGTATAAATAAATAAAACAGATAATCGGTATACATATACCGTTTTTATAATCATTCTTTAAAGGAGTTACGGGAGCAATTTCTTTTTTACTACTTTCACTTTGTCTCCATGATCCTTTTACTCTCTTGCTTGCAAATTTTCCTTTATTTTCACCTGCACAATGAGCTTGAATATTACCAATAACACAGTCGTCACGATCCTCCAAGTCTGAAACTGACATGCACAATAAAATGTAAGTAATTCATTAAAATCCAAATATAATAAAACATAAAATTTGAAATAATATTGTAGGAACTCATACCCTTTTTTGTCTTATAAACTGATTTAATTTTTCTTCATGTTTATTCAATATTTTATCTTCTTTTAAAACGCCACGCTCTCTTTTCTGAGGTTTTTTATCATTGATACATTTATTTCTTATTTCCCCAATAGTAAGATTATCATCATCACTGTTGTCACGACCCGAAATAGCCCGTGATTGGTGATTGATCATTTCTTTGTGTGTGTTGAGAAAATGAATAAAATTCACAATCAAAGAATTATATTTGACCGCAATCAACTACGGTGTCGGATGTAGATTGTAAGTGAGTGCCGATCGTCCACAGGGATTGTGCGATTCGTTTTTTATGTTTGATTTGTTTGAATTGAAAAGTTAATCGAAAAGAAAAGAAAACATGATTCAAGATTTTATCGATTGATTCAGGTGTCACTGGTCTAATCAAGAATCAAGAAAATGATAAACAATCGAGAATCGGGTTTCGATGATATTTCCAACCAAAATGTCAAGAATCTAAATGAGGCTCGCAGGAATCGATCGGATCTATAGACGTGATATAATCTCAAGATATCGTGTTCTTGTCCTTCGAAGAATTGATACTAGATCGATGATGATCGACGAGAGTTAGGGCTTTCTCGTGAAACTAGGGTTTCATCATTTAACCCTTGTTCTTTCGTCGATATTATTTACATTCTAGCCTCTAGCAATTTCAAGAAATGACCGTAACTCCCCAATTTCGAGCGATATCAATCAAGAAAGTATCGCAACAAAATTAGGTCGTTGATTTTTGAACTTGCTAGGGTTTACAAAACTCGTAAGAATCAAGAATCGTTTTCAGATATATTACATCATCATTCTATTAATCGTCTCGACACATCGACGAGCGGAGTATTACTCAAACATCACAACAAGAAGTACAAATAGAAATTGAGATCGAATCATGATGCAAAAATTTAAAGAAAACAAGATAAAAGAATATCACCTTTTATTTATATCAACAATTTGATTACAGTCGCTCAAGAACTACAAGAGGAAGAACTAAATTGTCGATCTGGCTTCGCTTTTTCTCCATGAGTCGTGGATCGGCTTGGACCACTTGCTCTGTTGAAGATCGGCTCCGCTCATAAAAGGTTGAAGGGCTTCTTGCTTGATGTGGTACTTGGGACTTGGCTTTTGATTGGAATTAGGGTTAGGGTTTCACACAAGTCTTGTCACTAGACTTGTGGAAGAAGAAGATGAAGAAAGAGGTAGGGATTTTTCTAAGTATCTAAGTATTGGATAATATCTCCTTAACCCTAGGTCTAGGTTTCTATTTATAGACGTCCCAAACCCTAGGTCTAGGTTTGAAATTACAATTCCCTCTAAAAGTTTGTTGAGGAGTTTCTAGAAAGAGTTTGTTAGGAGCTAGCTTAGGCTTTAAGCTAGGATTAATTAAGCTTAGAAACCCTAGTTTGCTGATCTGGCAGAAACCTCTGGAATCTTCTGGAATTTGACATGTCTTGCTGAAGTGTGGGCCCTGAGAGAAGCATTGTGCACTAAAATTGAGGAGGTGAAGTGGCAAGACGGCCGCGGAACCGCGGCTCAAGCCGGCTCCGGCCGCGGTTCCGCGGCCATGTTGGAAGCTTGGCTTTTGAAACTTCTGGTGCTGCTTTGGACTGAAGTTTAGGGCTTTATCTGACATGTTGAATTTTATTGTTCCTTCTATATTGCTACCAGATCTCAAAACTTGGAGTTGATGCATTTTATCAGCCTCTTTTGATCCTGCATTTTCCTGCACAAATCTTGAAACAAGTGTTGCACAATATAGGGATGATGCGATGCCATGAAATGCCGTCAATTTCCTTTATAGTGTCGGTTTTAGAGTCTAACACATGCAATCTGATATTTAACGACTGATTTGTTAATATGTGAAATATGAATATCGTACACTTCTAAATGAGTGCAAATGATAGGGAAATTGCTGGTTAAAAGATGCAGTATTTTCGACTGATCAAATCCCCCCAAACTTAATTTCGATCGTCTCGAGCGAACTGTTTTATTAAAAAAGAGAAGGAGAAAATAAAGAAAGAGAAAAACTAACTAGCACACTTTCGTAGGCAACACGATTGCACTGAGCACGTGCAACAAGCCTTTAAACCTCTAGGTGTCCCTGGTAGGAGGAGTGTTGTCTCCTTAGGGTTTTCAGCGGATTGCACCCACAAAATCCAATAATAAAAGGAAGATCATAAAATTTACATTTAAAGAAAAGAATTGTAAAAGAAAGACTTTGAAAATTAGGGTTTCCAGCTAAGCTAGCTTTTCGGTTGTCATGAGCCCTATCTTAATGGTCATGAAAAGATGTCGGAAATCACGTCCTCCCTCAATAAAACATCGTCTTATTCTTCATTCCTATCTTTCTTCCAAACATCGATCATATAACCCTGCGTGTGTGTAAAGACATCCCTACACCCGGAGAATTCAATTCAAGCTATCATACTCTTGCCCAGCAGCCTTAGTACTTTTTAATTAATGAATATTTAGATGAGATTGCTCACATACTTTCATGCGACCGTTAATACTTCTTGAGGTACTAACCGACCGATTACTCATGTGCTTGCTTATTTGGTGTATTTTCCTCATCTTGCACCACCGCAGGCATAGCAGTGACTCCCAGACCAGTTGGCCTTAGGGCACTAGGTGAAGAAGCACCCTCGCTATATATTTTTTTATTGCCCTTGGCGATAACAAAACCAGTGTCCATTTTTCTCACCACTTTATATTTTCTTCATATATATTTTTTTTATATTTCCTTCATACTTTTGGCTTTAAGACAAGAGCATTTCAAGGTATCCTCTACTATCCCAGGCTTCAAGACGTGTGTAAGTGTGAATAGCAGGGTATCAACGTTCAAAATGTTTTGCTTCCAGAATAGAAACTATTTTTCAGACTTATTTTTATCCTCAGATTAGTGACGTCCTTCATCTTACTAACCCTTGGGACAACGGCTCATAACTACTTATTACTAGTTCGTATAAGAAAACTTCTAATATTCATGGTTTTCTTAAATTTTTCTAATCTCATGGATGTAATTTTTCACTATCTAAACTTTCATTATCTTATTTATGTACAAAAACTGTTTAAATGTTAAAATATTTTTATATTTTGAAAATTTTAAATTTTTATGGGTTTTGAAATTTTGAAATTTTTATAAGTTTTTAAAGAAATGTTTTGTGCTTATGCAAATGATGCAAAAATAAGCACAAACCTCCCCCAAACTTGTTTTCAACAGTGTCCTCACTGTTGCCAATAGCTATATCTACAAAACCTGTAAGTCTGGGAGGAATTATTAGTAGGGGCAAAATATATAAGTGAAGAACTTCCCCCAAACTTATTCTTTTCACTCACCGTCATTCCAAAAAAAATGATGCAGTGATATACAGGATATGAAGGTGAGACGGAGGAATTTTAATCCAAATAAACTGGCTCCTGTAAGAACAGGAGCTCCTCCGTGGGGTCAGTGGAAAAGTACGGCTTTAGTCTATGTCCATTCACTTTGAAAAAGGTGTTGTTTTTAACATTTTCTACTTCTACTGCCCCGTGCGGGTACACAGACCGCACAATAAAAGGTCCCTTCCACCGAGATCGGAGCTTACCCGCGTGAAGGTGTAGTCGTGAATCATAAAGAAGGACTTGTTGACCTTGTGTAAATATTTTCCTCAAAATGTTTTTATCGTGAAAAACATTAGTCCTATTCTTTATGATTACAGCATTATCATAAGCTTCATCGCGGAGTTCGCTTAGCTCATTTATTTGCAGCTTCCGAAAGGTGCAAGCAAGGTTTAGGTCAAAATTTATTTCTTTAATAGCCCATAATGCTTTATGCTCAATCTCGACGGGTAAATGACATGCTTTCCCAAACACTATCCTATATGGAGACATTCCTAGGTCGGTTTTATATGCAGTTCTGAATGCCCAAAGAGCATCCGTCAGTTTGGTCGACCAGTCTTTTCTATTTTTAGCAACAGTCTTCTCCAGGATAAGTTTGATTTGTCTGTTTGAGATTTCAGCCTGCCCGCTTGTTTGGGGATGATAGGGTGTAGAAAGTCGGTGGTTGATTGAGTATTTCCGCATCAATGTCTCGAAAGACCTGTTGCAAAAATGTGTCCCATTATCGCTAATAATAGCGCGTGGGTGTCCAAATCGCGAAAAGATATTCTCTTTCAAGAACTTAATGACAACTTTCCTGTCATTAGTGCGACATGGAATGACTTCCACCCACTTTGAGACATAATCAACTGCCAGCAGTATGTACAAATTCCCAAAGGAGTTGGGAAAGGGACCCATAAAATCAATGCCCCAAACATCGAATATTTCAACAACCAGAATGGGTTGCTGAGGCATTTCATTTCTCTGGGAGATTCTACCCTTATACTGGCATTGTGTACAGGTTTTGCAATAGTCAAATGCGTCCTTGAATAAGGTCGGCCAATAAAATCCACATTGCAAAACCTTCTCCGCCGTCTTTTTAGGACCGAAGTGACCCCCACAGGCCTGATCATGACAAAAAAAAAGAACACTCTTGAACTCTTCTTTCGGGACACACCGGCGGATGATCTGATCAGGACAATACTTAAACAAATATGGATCGTCCCAGTAAAAGTGTTTTACTTGGGAAAGAAAACGGTATTTGTCCTGTTTTGACCAATTGCATGGTATAAGTCCCGTGACAAGATAGTTCACAATATCCCTGAACCAAGGTTCATCGGATACGCTCAAGAGTTATTCGTCAGGAAACGAATCATTGATCGGCAGGGTCACAAGGGAAGAAGAGATACGTTGAAGATGGTCTGCTACTACGTTTTCACATCCTTTCTTATCTTTGATAACAAGATCAAATTCTTGTAACAGAAGGATCCAACGTATTAGTCGACCTTTTGCATCTTTCTTCGCCAGAAGATGTTTTAAGGCGGAATGGTCAGTGTACACAACTATAGGTGAGCCAATTAAGTAAGGCCTGAATTTTTCTAATGCAAATACAACCGCTAAAAGTTCTTTTTCAGTGGTTGTATAATTGATTTGCGCATCATTCAGGGTCTTACTTGCATAGTATATCACGTGTGGCATCTTTTCGATGTGCTGTCCTAAGACTGCACCTACTGCAAAATCAAATGCGTCACACATCAGCTCAAAGGGGTAGTCCCAGTTTGGCGATGATAGCACGGGGGCTGAAGTGAGTGAGTGTTTAAGTGAGTCGAAAGCTGTCTCACAGTCCGAGTCAAAATGGAAGGTCGTATCCTTGGCCAGGAGAAGAGTTAAAGGTCTAGCAATTTTGCTAAAGTCCTTAATGAATCTTCTATAAAAACCCGCATGGCCAAGGAAAGATCGAATATCTTTGACGCTTTTGGGATGAGGGAGGTTTTGAATGACATCTATCTTAGCTCTGTCAACCTCAATGCCTTTCTGTGAAATAACATGTCCAAGAACAATTCCTTCTTGGACCATAAAATGGCATTTTTTCCGGTTCAAGGTCAAGTTCTTCTCTTTGCAACGAGTAAGAACAGCGTCAAGATTCGCTAGGCAATCAGAAAAAGAGTCTCCAAAAATCGAGAAATCGTCCATAAAGATCTCCAGAAAATTCTCTACCATATCAGAGAATATCCCCATCATACACCGCTGAAAGGTAGCGGGAGTATTGCATAACCCAAAGGGCATGCGACTGTAAGCAAAAGTACCAAAAGGACAAGTAAAAGTGGTTTTATCTTGATCCTTTTTGGCGATGGGTCCTGATTATAGCCTGAGTATCCGTCCATAAAACAATAATACTCTCGTCCCGCTAAGCGTTCCAGCATTTGATCAATGAATGGTAGAGGAAAGTGGTCTTTCCTCGTGGCAGCATTGAGTTTTCTATAATCGATACATACACGCCACCCAGTTTGGGCACGTGTCTGAATCAACTCATTTGCCTCATTTGTTATAACAGTGATGCCGGATTTCTTAGGAACGACATGTATAGGACTCACCCATTGGCTATCGGAGATGGGGTATATAATACCATTATCTAGGCATTTGACGATCTCTTTCATTACCGCTTCCTTCATGACGGGATTCAACCGTCTCTGTGGTTCTCGGGTTGGTCTGGCATCATCCATCACATGTATATGATGTTCAACTATCAAGGGACTAATCCCTTTGATGTCCGCCATACTCCAACCAAACGCCTCTTTGTTAGATCTCGATACCGATAAAAGTGCATTCTCTTGCTCTAATGCTAGAGAAACGGATATTATAATCGGTAAAGACTCATTCTCACCTAAATAAGCATATTTAAGATGAGAAGGTAAAATTTTGAGATCTAATTCAGGCGGAGAAATGATAGAAGGAGGAATCATTGAGTGATTTTTGGATTTACAAAGAAGCTCAGAGCCTGTGAAAGATACAGACTCGGGTGGAGAAAAGTCAGGAGTGCAGGACTCAAGTGTAGGTAAAGTGTCCTCACTAAGATCTTGTGTAAAGTCAAACAGAGATGTGGTAATGTCATCGAGATCAGTAAAGCAAAGTTCCTCAGCTCCACAACTATCGGGAGCGATCTCGTGGACAGAGCACACATCTAAAATATGAGCAGAGGGTTCTGATGGCTGACTTCTAACTTTGTAGATATTTAGTTCAATGGTCATATTTCCAAATGATAAGTTCATTGAACCGTTTCTACAGTTTATAACAGCGTTGGAAGTGGCAAGGAAAGGACGATCCAGAATCACCGGAATTTGGCCCCGGGGGTTCGCTACAGGCTGTGTGTCAAGTACAATGAAGTCCACAGGGAAAACAAATTCCCCGACCTTTATTAACACATCCTCTAGTTCACCCCTTGGTTTGGTGATTGATCGGTGTGCCATCTGGAGAGTGCAGTGAGCAGGTTTCAGCTTTCCAATCCCTAATTGCTCATAGACAGAATATGGAAGTAGGTTAACACTTGCGCCAAGGTCTAAAAGAGCACGATTTATGTTTTTACCCCCGATAGAAATCGATATTGTAGGACATCCTGGGTCCTTTCGTTTCTTTGGTAACTGGGGAATAAAAGCAGTGCTGATATTATTAGACATAAAGACCTTCTTTGGCACTTGAGTCTTCCTCTTCCTAGTGCACAAGTCCTTAAGAATTTTCGCATATGCGGGGACTTGTTGAATCGCATCTAGGAGAGGGATGTTGATGTTAACCTGTTTGAACATTTCCATAATTTTCTCCATATGAGGACTCGTTCTATTACCCCTTAACCGCGGGTAAGGAGCTTTCGCAATAAGCGCCGGGTCCATCATAGGAGAAGGAAGAGGGGGTAGACGAGGTCCCAAAAGAAGTGTGGGGGCCGTCTGTGGAGAACTATAAGGGTTGGGTTGAGGTGTCGAGCCTAGTGGGAAATGGAGAATAGGCTCTCGAGAAGGTGGTGGGGTAGAAGAAGAAGGATCAGAATTAGAAGTGTGTGTGAGAGGAAAGGTCTCAGCCGGGGTGTTATTGATAGGATTTTCAATATCATCAATTCCTTCCCCGACATGATTGTTCAGCACTCTTCCCGATCTCAACGTTGTGACGGCATTTACATTGTAATGCCCAGGATTCTGTAGGGGTTGAGAAGGAAGTTTCCCTTTTTCTCTCGCACTCATTTCGGCTTTAAGTCGAGCTATTTCAGCTTCCATCGATCTGATACTCTCAGCTTGGGACGCTGAGTTTTTCTTTATCTCACTGACGGAAGATCTAACCTCAGTCGAAACCTCTATGAAATTTGATAAAAGTGATTTCATGGTTTGAGTGAATTGAGAGAATTCGTCAGAACAGGACAACTGCATAGGATTAGACTGTGCAGATTGTTGACCTGATTTTGGAAGTTTTGTGACTGGTAGGGATGCTGAGTCAGTTGAAGGGGTTGCTGTTGTGGAGGAAGAGCCCTTTGAAAATTATTTTGGCTTGGAACCGTGTTTTGAGATTGTTGTTGTTGGTTCCAAGCAAAATTCGGGTGATTCCTCCAACCCTGATTGTACGTGGAAGAATATGGATCGTTTCTAGGTCTTTGAAATGCGGCATTAGTATGCTCGTGACCTTGAAACGCAGAGTTTAATGGACATTCTTCCGTTAAATGTGACGGATCAGAACAACAGCCACATACAGTTTTGGGGAGCGACATTGGGTTTAGGGAGGCTGTAGAAAATTTGTGTTCCATAGCGTTGAGCTTCTTTTGCATTGCTGCCATTTTAGCTCGAACACCTATGGACACATCTATTTGGTGTACGCCACCCCTATTCAATGGTTGGGTTCTACTCTCCCACTGTAGTGATTTTTCAGCGAACTCTTCTAAAAACTTCCAAGCTTCCCCATCATCCTTAGTCATAAAAGTACCTTGACACATGTTTTCAAGGCTCTGTTTAGTGTTTGGGTTAATGCCCTCATAGATGATTCGGCACAGATCCCATCTCGGGATGCCGTGATGAGGACATTGAACCAATAGATCCTTGAAACGTTCAAAGCATTTAGAGAATGGTTCAGTAGGGAGATGGGTAAATTGATTCAGTTCGCTACGGATTCGAGCTGTCTTTTGCATTATGTAAAATTTCTTAAGGAATGCCGCTACAAATTCTTCCCAATTCGTGATTGAATGTGCAGTAGTGTTATATAGCCACTTCTCGGCTATATCGCACAAAGTAAATGGAAGAAGTCATAGACGCATAGCATCCACTGAAAGTTGTGACGTACCCATCATTGCGCATACGTTTTCAAATTTTATGATGAAAACGTAAGCGTCCTCAGTCTCAAGTCCGTGGAATTTGGGTAAAAGGTTGATGTACTGGGGTTTAATTTCAAAGTTATCCCCGTTGGCTGGTGGTGCGGATAAGCAGGTCGAAAGAGGACCTCGCAGTGGATAGCACCTCTCTTGGAGAGAGATGCGGGGTGGATTCTGTGCACCAACGGACGGCGGTAGATTAGGGTTAAAGAAGTTCGATGGGGGTGGATCCATCAATGTGGGTGTGGTAGTGGGTAAAGGAAAGGTAAATGGAGAAATATCGACTTCGGAGTCGATAAAGGATACGCGGACTAAACGGGCACTAGAATCCCGTGTCCAGCCTATCTTATGCTAAAAAGGGTTAGTACAAGTGGCAGCGTTGACTTATAATTAGGGGTAAATGAATGAATGCGGTATTTGTTTTGAAAAAGTGACGGATTTTTGAAAAAATGATGCAACACAACAAATGCAACACACAAAACCCTAATTCTATTGGTCGCCTAGGTCAGATCTCTAGACCGCTCCTAACTTCCAGAAAACAAGACGCAGGATAAAATCCTCCACTGCCTCTTTGTCTCCCTGTGGCCAGGTAAGTGCCAGGTAAGTGGGAAGGTACTCCACTACGTAAGTAGTGGGCCTAATTAATAACCACTAGCCTTCGACACACTTACCTTAGACACCACAAGAAAATGCGGATAAGCAATGAATTACCCACGGCCTTCTTCTGTCCTAGGTGAGCGCGACGGTCCTTAGAGTCGTCTCTAGATCTTTTTTAGTTAATTGGGGTAAATGCGGATGCAAGTTTTGCGATTTTCGGGGCCTAGGAAGGGTAATGAACTCCCCACCTAATTTAGATTTGTCCTTTGCCCCTTAATGTCCGTATTATAATGCAAACAACCAACAATCAAAAACACGCACAAATTTAATTTTGCAATTTGCGAGCTGCGATTGTTTGCAAAGAATCCTGCAGAAATTTGTTAGTTGGAGCTAAAAAGAGGAGAGAGAAGAAGGTAAGAAAGTACCTGAGAGAAAAATTTCACAAAGAACCCTCAAGAATGCCGCGGTTCCGCCGCATATGGGTACTTAGACCGGGCTTCGGCGGTTGGGTAGTGAGATCTCTGCACAAAAATTCAGCAGGGAGCTTCTGTAGACTCCCTAAGCTCTCTGGTATATCCCAAAAATTATTTCACTTTCACGGCAAGCTCCAGATCTCCTTGCAATAAACCACAACAAATCGTTTAGGGTTTGTGCGAATTTTGATCTCAAAAAATGTAATGGAATAAATCTTTCAATTCAAACTTCAATATAAAACGAATTAGCGCGTAATCCACGGCAACGACGCCATTTGATTGATCATTTCTTTGTGTATGTTGAGAAAATGAATAAAATTCACAATCAAAGAATTATATTTGACCGCAATCAACTACGGTGTCGGATGTAGATTGTAAGTGAGTGCGGATTGTCCACAGGGATTGTGCGATTCGTTTTTTATGTTTGATTTGTTTGAATTGAAAAGTTAATCGAAAAGAAAAGAAAACATGATTCAAGATTTTATCGATTGATTCAGGTGTCACTAGTCTAATCAAGAATCAAGAAAATGATAAACAATCGAGAATCGGGTTTCGATGATATTTCCAACCAAAATGTCAAGAATCTAAATGAGGCTCGCAGGAATCGATCGGATCTATAAACGTGATATAATCTCAAGATATCGTGTTCTTGTCCTTCGAAGAATTGATACTAGATCGATGATGATCGACGAGAGTTAGGGCTTTCTCGTGAAACTAGGGTTTTATCATTTAACCCTTGTTCTTTCGTCGATATCATTTACATTCTAGCCTCTAGCAATTTCAAGAAACGATCGTAACTCCCCAATTTCGAGCGATATCAATCAAGAAAGCATCGCAACAAAATTAGGTCGTCGATTCTTGAACTTGCTAGGGTTTACAAAACTCGTAGGAATCAAGAATCGTTTTCAGATATATTACATCATCATTCTATTGATCGTCTCGACTCCTCGACGAACGGAGTATTACTCAAACATCATAATAAGAACTACAACTAGAAATTGAGATCGAATCATGATGCAAGAATTTAAAGAAAACAAGATAAAAGAATATCACCTTTTATTTATATCAACAATTTGATTACAGTCGCTCAAGAACTACAAGAGGAAGAACTAAATTGTCGATCTGGCTTCGCTTTTTCTCAGTGAGTCGTGGATCGGCTTGGACCATTTGCTCTGTTGAAGATCGGCTCCGTTCATAAAAGGTTGAAGGGCTTCTTGCTTGATGTGGTACTCGGGATCTTGGCTTTTGATTGGAATTAGGGTTAGGGTTACACACAAGTCTTGTCACTAGACTTATGGAAGAAGAAGATGAAGAAAGAGGTAGGGATTTTTCTAAGTATCTAAGTATTGGATAATATCTCCTTAACCCTAGGTCTAGGCTTCTATTTATAGACTTCCCAAACCCTAGGTCTAGGTTTGAAATTACAATTCCCTCCAAAAGTTTGTTGAGGAGTTTCTAGAAAGAGTTTGTTAGGAGCTAGCTTAGGCTTTAAGCTAGGATTAATTAAGCTTAGAAACCCTAGTTTGCAGATCTGGCAGAAGCCTCTGGAATCTTCTGGAATTTGACATGTCTTGCTGAAGTGTGGGCCCTGAGAGAAGCACTGTGCACAGAAATTTAGGAGGTGAAGTGGCAAGACGGCCGCGGAACCGTGGCTCAAGCCGGCTCCGGCCGCGGTTCCGCGGCCATGTTGGAAGCTTGGCTTTTGAAACTTCTGGTGCTACTTTGGACTGAAGTTTAAGGCTTTATCTGACATGTTGAATTTTATTTTTCCTTCTATATTGCTACCAGATCTCAAAACTTGGAGTTGGTGCATTTTATCAGCCTCTTTTGATCCTGCATTTTCCTGCACAAATCTTGAAACAAGTGTTGCACAATATAGGGATGATGCGATGCCATGAAATGCCGTCAATTTCCTTTATAGTACCGGTTTTAGAGTCTAACACATGCAATCTGATATTTAACGACTGATTTGCTAATATGTGAAATATGAATACCGTACACTTCTAAATGAGTGCAAATGATAGGGAAATTGCTGGTTAAAAGATGCAGTATTTTCGACTGATCAACTGGCGCCTGAATCATATGACGTCTATAGGACCCCATCTAATCCAAGTAAGCCAAAAGCCCAGAAATCTAAAACCATTTTAGGGAGTAAATAAAGAAAACTAGTTTAAAGGAATGAAGAAAACATGTTTTAAATCATGGTTTTTAAATAATTAAGCCGAATATGCATTTTTAAAATGTATAGTCTTTTCTGAAAATTTCGGCAGACTTTCCTTTGTAAAAACTGGCCCCGAACGGGGTACAACAAGGATAATATATAAGTAATGATAAAAGGCATCCCCAAGCGGGAGCTAGCTCTTCGTCAATTGACGGTCACAACCACGCAAGCAATATAATATACAACGCCGAAAGGCGAGGATCAAAACTCAGAAAGAAACTCAAAATCAACATGAAAACCATAATACTGCTACGCGCGACTCTAAGGTCGAAATAATACATAACTGATTTCTAAGTCTGAAACAATATACAAGTTTTGGTTGATGGAATTTCTAGATACAATGAATAATACATGTACAATGGTGGTTCTGATGCAAAAGAACCCACCTACCAAAGCAAGTCACCCGTAATCGAAGCAATGTGCCAGAAAAGCCGCAATGAAACCTGTACGGCAAAACCTGCAAGAACTGTGGCACAACGGAGTGAGTTGTCAACTCGTGAATAGAAAATATCTATAAGTAGAGATCGAATGTATGACCCATCCTAGGTCAATACGATCAGATATATAAATAAACCTCAATATGAATAAGTCTGAAGCATGCTAAACTGGCAATATAACCTCTATACATAAGTATAGTGCCAAGTGCTCGTGCCGGTATCTTAGGTAATAGCATATCATAAATATGAGGTATGATCGAATGTAATCAAATCTGTATGTATGTGGATCCCGTCCACTCGTCACCCAATGACAATAACCATCATGCATGTAAATATCATAAAGCAGATGCATGGAAAAATGAGGATATAAACCATCTGTGTCCCTCGCGACATATCAAATCATGGAACGGAGTGTCCAGCATCGACACTCGAAAACATCATGAAAGCTGTGCCCAGCATCGGCACGTAAATCCTCATATATCGGGCTCCGTCAGTCCGAATCATCCCACGAGCTCTGTCTGCGGTATCGGCCCTCGGCCCCGGCAGTACGCCCATATCCATCTATCGACTCTGGTCAGTATCCTCCGGATAACCGCCAGGTCCAACCAATCACCGGTAGGTAATAGTGCCTCTGCCAGGCTCACCGTCTACTACACAGCGAATCCGTTCTCGCCCCGAGGTACCATACTGGGTCCACCATGTACCCGCAATCGGCCTCATCCGCCTCCTCGAATCGGGTTTCACATGGCGCTCTCAGCACCGAGAAACACATGGTGGACGCACTGAAATATCATATCAAGGGTAACCGAGTTTTTAAAACAATTACATATTCTCTTTTGAAATACCCGCGGTTCCCAAATCCAGAAATATCATGGAAACAACATATCTCAATGCGCATAATCAGAAAGCATGATGTATGTGACATATAAATGAAGTGCAAGTATAACGGTATATCATGCAAAATGGAATAATAGTATGCACATACAAGGGTCATATCCTGAAGCAATAATACTACTGTGTAGTGACATGGCAATTACCGATGAAGATGTGTGTGAGCCGGCAAGTAAGTGTACGTGGTACATACGCATCATCGGTAATAGTGCTGGTGTCCTGGCAGCATGATTGTAATATATCAATAAACACAAGCAATGCAATGTAAATAGCATGAATCTGTGGAATCAAATAATCAACGCAACAGTGAAGAATCTACCTCAATAAATATATCATGCAACTTTGCCATTTGAAATAAGACGAATCGGGGTCATTGGTAGAATAAGGGCTGCGTGTTTTTAAGAAAAGATGCTTCGTTTGAAAATATCCGTA
Organism: Agapanthus africanus; assembly: GCA_030015575.1. Taxonomy (NCBI): domain Eukaryota; kingdom Viridiplantae; phylum Streptophyta; class Magnoliopsida; order Asparagales; family Amaryllidaceae; genus Agapanthus; species Agapanthus africanus. The sequence continues at coordinate 102,836,971 of JASDDO010000012.1, read as the reverse complement.
GAATCCCTTTTTGCCTATCTTTAAAATATCCCCGATTCGTTAGTTTTGAAATAGGTATGACTCGGGTCTAATCTAATGTTTACTAAGTAATCTACATCCAGCTATCAAGTCAATCGGGAGGGGTATGGAAACCACCTACATCTGAGTCGATATATGTATATAAATATAATAGTCGGTGATCCCGCCTCAATAGTATCACATACGATACAATCTACATCATATAATATCCTCGAGTCATGAGTGCGGATCTATCATCGATACAAAGCTCGTACGGTAAATCGTCGTACGGCATCCCAATAGCTGGGTACAGGTCAATATCACATTCATCTCATCAATATCTGGTATCCTTATCATCATATCACGTGATCTGGGATACTGATCTAAGTCTTGTACAATCGATACCATCTAAACAAATATAAGCGCGTGTGTAAAACACACGTCCAAAGGCCCGCTAAAATCTCGTATCGTATCCCAAATACGAATCACATCATATCATATCACCGACCTCACGGCCCCATGCCTAAAACTCATCGACTCATCTTCAGTATCATACACTATCCCCATCATCATGATATAAGTGTAGCAATAAGCATGTGTGTGGGGGGGTGTAACCCTATGCTAGGGTTCGCAACTAGGAAAATACACTAGTTCACTTATAACCCTAAATATCCATAGTACACCTAACACATCTATGATCTCCATGTCACTCAATAAGCTATCATATATAGTATATATAGTATACTAGACATTGAAATGCGGGGGTGCTATACGCCATCCACCCGATTTCCCCCGTAGATATAATCTACTCACCTGGTCTTCGCTCGCCAAAATCGATGACGCCGCGCTTCTTCGCCTCGGAATCCTTGCGAGGGTATCTACAATAATAAACCGTCGTAATACGTATTAAAATCGAGGCAGAAAACCAATACAGCGCACAGTATGCTCATAGGTTGGAACCTATGGCCTATACGTGCAAATCAATCAAACAATCCCTGTTGTCGATGTACGAACACCCGACAACCAAATACAAATCCAAATATCAAGAAAGTGCATTTTAAAATACGGAAAACATAGCCTAAAACACACCAAAATGCTCCCAGATTTTCCCCAGGTGACAATTAGCCAAAACTGGATATAGGAGGGGTCTATTTTAGTGCAAAAGGAGCCATGAACCAAATCTGGGACCCAATTTCCCTGATCTGGCCACAAATTGCGGCCAGAATGAATATATCTGCGGCCTGGGGTTGGAGTTAGGGGCTCGGGTCTCTGTGGTTGCTTCCTAGGTGCCTGCACGACTCCCAGTAATCCTAAAATCAATTCTAGTGGCCCCGGGTTGCTCCAGATTCCAAAATACCCTCACAAATCACACATTTATCCGATGTCAGGGTTCTAAATCCGTATTCCGGGTTTCAAGTCTCAGGTTTGGGTCTTAATTTAAGTACTAGGGTGTTGGGGTGGCCTCTACTGATCTCAATTTCACAACACAACTCTCAATTCCCTCAAACCCTAACTAGGTCTTCCTTAAGTCCACAACATCACCCGATATCGATTTAATTTTAACATAGGGGTATAAGTAATGCAAAAACTAATCTAATGGTTCAGTAAATACCTCATTTGGCAACTCAAGAATTTTCTTGAGTTGCCCTTAGTGGCCAAAATCCTTGCTTTCTTGGTCCGATGTGTAGATCTTAAGCTTGTGCACACTTTTAATGAAATGGAGGTAGGGTTTTGGTGTAGTTTTAGAGATGATTTGGGGCTTTGAAGAGGGGGATAATGAGGAGCAGGAGCAGCAGAAGCAATGAAGGAGAAGGAGAGAGGAAATGAGTTTGAGAAAATGAAAGGAAATGGCTAGGTCAACACCCTCACCTACCCTCTCTCCCACCATACCTATTTTCTTTTCTTTTTCTTATTTTCTTTTCTTTTCTTCACTAAAACCTTCTCATTCAAATAGTAAACCCAAAGTAATAACCATGGTAAGAAAATGTAACACAAGTGTAGGAAAAGATATGTGCATGTTTTGCACGAAAAAGCCAAAATCCGATTAGCGGTTTTTAATCGCGATTAGCGCTAAATTAGCAAATAAATGATAAAAAAAACTTTTAAAATGGCATAATTCCATAAAATACCCTATTTTAGAATTTTCCAAAATTTTTCCAAAATTTTTCCCATTTATTTGTATTTAATTATGCCGAAATATTAAAATATTCAATAAAATAATATTAAATTATAAAAATTCCCAAAAATAATATTTTATTATTTTGAAATGTTGCAACTGTCATCCCCACCATCTTTACTACTGTATTGATAATTGACCTCATTCCCAAAATTTTCAAAAAGAACGGACTCTTCATTCAAGAATATATTCTAATCACAGTCATTTGAATTATTCTTTTCCATCCTACACAGAAAATAGAAAAAATAAATCAATAAAAATAAACATCACGATATAAAAAAAATCTGACAAAGATAAATAGATTAAGTGAATGCATATATTACATAAAATTCAATGTAAGAACTACATATATAAAACAAATGAAATCGAGTATTAATTCAATATTGGAAAGTAACATTCTGATTTAAAAATAAATTTACTGTAAAAGTATTTTTAAATCAAAGCAATACTTTCCAATATTGGGATTAATACTCGATTTCATTTGTTGTGTATATAGTTCTTATATATCTTTACCTTTGTGAGAACGCTCTGTAGAACTTCTTTATAAACAACATTTTGTGTACAATTTTTTGGAACATCAATTTGTTCTTTTAGAAAAATTTTTAAGGATGAAGTAGATCTAGCTCTTGAGAACGCAACATACAATTGCCTATGACAAAAAACTGGTGTACGTAGATATAATCCAACGTTTTCCAAGGTTTGCACTTAACTTTTGTTTATAGTCATAGCATAAGCAACACGAATGGGAAATTGACGCCGTTTAAGGAAGAAAAGGAGATCTTCATTATCACTTGACATAATTATTCTTGGTATTGTCACACATTTTCCAATATTTGTACCAGTCATGATTTCTGCTTATGACCCTATCACCTAACTATTTAATGATAAGATGTGTGCCATTATATAAATCAATACTTTGATCTAAATTACGAAGTAACATAATCGGTGTATTTACTTTAAGTTCAAGCGAATGAGGAGGCAATCCAGAACATATCAAGGGATTTAAAAATTCTGTTGTATGTAAAAAAATCATTGCAAGCAGAATCATCAGCAACAGAAACCTTCGTGTCTGCACTCAAGTAAATCTGACTTTTTCTCTAATTTGAGATATGACTTTCTTATTAATTTCATCAGCTTCTTCATTTCTGCATGCAAGTATTGCTCTTGATTCCAAATACCGCGGATTTTGATAATTATCATTTAAATCCGTATATATTTCATTTATTAATCCACTAATACCAAGTCTGTGATTAGATAACATTGAATCCGGAATCTCTATCCAATTATCATCATAACCATTACCCGTTTGAATTCCTTTAACATCACCATTACCAATATCGATTAGCCATTTTGCAAAATTTTCGTTGTCTTCTTCTAACCTCGTATTCGTATGGACACACATATTTTTTGTCAATATAAATATCTCACATTGATCCTATAGATATGATTTATATAATGTAACGGACACAATTTGTTTTCTCCTACTCTTATGGACGACAGGTAAAATCTGTCGAAAATCACCACTAAGAATAATAGTCTTTCCACCAAATGGTTTATTCTCAAGTTGTGAATTAATATTTGATAGAATATCTTTGAAAGTTCGATTTACGGCTTCAAATGCAAAGCGGTTCATCATCGGAGTTTCATCCCAAATAATCAGTATTGCTTCTTTGATAAGAGAAGAAAGATTAGATCGGCGAGATATTGCGCAAGATGAAAACTCATGAAAATCGATAGGAATTTTGAATCTTGAATGTATTGTATGTCTTCCGGTTAGTAACAAAGAAGCAATGCCAGAAAATGCAACTGCAAGAATGATTTGTTTCTTACTACGCAACTTCACAAAAATTGTATTCCACAAGTATGTTTTGCCAGTTCCACCACCTCCATACACAAAAAAATAGCCTTCCGGTATTTTTTTCGGACGAAGTTATAACCACATCAAAGATTTTTCTTTGTTCATGATTTAAACCATATTCCAATTCAATAGATTTTTTCGACAACTCAAAAGTATCATAATTTAGCTCCCCAAATATCAATCTATTGTTCTTGTTTAAATTTCTAGGAGTAGGTATTGGCATAAATGGAAAATCTCCCAAGCTTTTATTATTATATGACAAAATCACATAAGTGCAAAATCTCTTAATTGTTCGTTATCGAGTACAATTTTTAAATCAGGATGCAAATTTTCTAAATGTCTTTCATAATCATTATGGCCTCTGTAATACCCAGTCCCTATAAATAATTAGCGTATTTTAATAAATAAGTCTCCAGATATTTTCCCAAATTTTCTACAGATTTTCCGTATTTTTCCAGAATTTAATCCAGATTTATTTCAATTTATATATATATATATGTAATTTTTATTTAAAATAATTTCTTAAACTACTAATCTAAAACTAAAATCCTAAAACTATTTTTCCCTAAATCCTATTTTACCCCGCCCAAAACCCATTTGTAAAAAAAACTCAACTCCTAAACCCTTTCCCAAATTCATGCCCGGCCCAATTCTTCACACCAAAACCCAAACCCTCTCTCTCTTTTTCCCCAAACCCTAACCATAATTCCATTTTCCTTTCCTTATTTTCCCTCACAGCCCAGGCCCAATCCCTAAAATCCCAAACTCACTTTCTTCTCTCCCCCGAACCAGCCCAACACGCTCCCTATTCCTTCATCTTCTCTTCCCCACTTCTCTTTTCCCGCCCGCGTTTCTCCAACGGCTCCCGCTCGCCACGACCCCGCCGTGCGCCCCCACATCGTCGCAATCGCCGCGGCCCCGTCGCCTGCACTCTCTATCTCTCCTCCTCCCCCTTCATTCTCGTTCTCCCTATTTACTCTCTCTCTCTCCCTCTCTCCTCCTTGCCCCGCTTCTCTCGCACCCATGGCCCCCTCGCCCATGTCTCACCCTCCCTCGCAACTCCCTCCAACACCCCCCCGCGTTCCCCACTCCTTGTGCTCACGCCCCGAGACCTGCTCCTCTCTATAGCTATCCCATGATCCCCATCGCCTCCTCACCACGCCTATCTCGACACCAGTGTACCATCACCACCTCTCCTCACTTGCACACCCGTCCTCGACGCCAACGCCTGCACCCTCACCGTCGATCGCATATGACCTCGTCGTCGTCACCCTCTTAATCTCCCTGACGGCCCACCTCGATAACCTCGTCGGAGCTCCACCCCTCACCATCACCTTCCCCGAACGCCTCCTTCAACCTCCCGTTCTCACTCCTTCTCACCGGCGCTACCGTCCACGACAACCACACCCTCGCCTTTGACCTCTCACGCATCCAGCTGTTGCGCTCCCGAGTGCGATCTCCCTCTCGCCGAGACCCCTCTCGCTCGCTCCATCTTCAGCCGAGACCCCCGCCGACCACGCTACCACCATCACCAATTCCACCACCCGAGCAGCCACTGCCCGCTCCTCGCCGGCAACCGTCGCCGACGTCACTGCAACCCTGTAGGGTTCCTCTAGACGGCAGCGAGGTTTCGGGAGGCATCGTCCATGCCATTTTAAAATTTTTGTCGTTAAAGGGAACTCTAAACTAGAATCGTTAGCTAGAATACAATACAGAAACAAAGTAAACTATTTACTTTCCAAGTGAAATCGAAATACAACCTTTGTAGATCGGTCCTTCACTTCATAATCTCCTTGTAGTAGTCCCTTCGCTGGGATCGTGGTTCTCCCGGACCCTTGCATAGCTTCACAAGGCGAATGGAACGTTCTTGCTTGAAGTCTTCGATGCCGAAGATGATCTACGTCGAGGGGATGCCAACTCAAGCTACTACCTCACTAACTAAAAGAATAGTGAACCAAACACCCTATACTAAAGTGCTAATCTAGTAGATGATAGAGAAATAGGAAGTGGGTTCACTTTAGAATTTGTTTTCTCACTTTGCTTTCTCACTTAATCAAAATCTAGAGAGCTCTTGAGCTCAAGGAAGAAGATGAAAGAAAATGAGATGAGAAAATTGAGCAAGTTAGATGAGAATGAAAATGATCAAGTGAGATATCTAACCATGGGTGAGTGGGTATCATATACTAACTCATGTAGGGACATAACCATGGCTAATTATAGTGGTTAAGTTAATAAATATCCTAAATAAAACAAAACTAGTGGACTTGATCAATGCACTCACAAGTTTCTCAAAGCTTCATGCACTTGAACAATTATCCACTAATTTTGTATTTACTTTGATTATTAAAACCCCACCAATATAATTATTATGGTATATGTCTTATACACCCATGCATAGTGTATCAACAACCATGACACACAAGAATAAATAATGCACATCAATATATATCACATATATATTACATGTACACATAAGTGAGAAAAGAATGCTTAAGTGAGCCAATGTTAGTTAATGTAAATTAGTATATCCAATATACAATTATACACTAAATTATTAAATCAACACTTGACTTAATAATCCGGCTATATCATATATAACCGACTAACACAAAATATACCAACTTATCGAATCAACACTTGATTCGATAACCCGGCTATATCTCATATAACCGACCGATAAAAAAGTCGCGAGAATATAATACGGTATCACATACACGCATTATTCTCGGTCCCGCACATATCACATATGCGCTCCTATTTCGTTTTGCCTGAGCCAGTAAAACCTCTATGTAGGACTCTAAAGACTCGTCAATACGCCGGCAGTAGGTGATGATCATATCAAGAACCCACAAGCCGTCAGCGGTACTAGCTGGACGTAACGGCTACCTGGGTATTGAACGATCAGAAGATCAGCAAGCAAGCCCACTCCAACTCCTGCAAAAGCCTGACAGTGACACTACCGTACAGTCCGGTCTCCTCGTCTGATATATTGCATATCAGGTCTAAGGGTGGTAAACGTCAGACCCCAATAACCGATAAGTCATGCCGATATGAGGCTCATAACGGGTCGAGAAACTACTGGTAACACTTACCAGTAAATCTCTAAACCAGCCCTGGCCAGGGACTTCCCTGTTATGGCCAATCGAGCTTAGCGCAACATCAACCCCCAATACCGGGAGAGACAAAACCCCTCCTATCGCTCATTGCCTCCATGTGACTCGGGACTGTACCCAAAAACCACCGTTTTGCACGCCCTCTTGGACGTGGTAAAGTGGAAATCAAAGCACAGTGGGAATCACACAAGACTCTATGACGATCTCGGGTCTACAGACTAACATGTACCAGGGCCACCAGAGAACTTCCATCTGACGTGAGGTATAATACCATCTGGGAGTTCTCGGCGAGTCCTTCCAGTGTACCCAGTCTCCACTGAGCACCCGTATATCATCTCTGATGTCAAACACCAATGGATATGGGATCATCCATCGCCCATCTATATGGGTCGAGAAGGTATACGCTAGTCTACTCTGGTATATCGATGCCCCGTCTCGATACACCCACGACTAGGGACCTTCAAGGATGTACTTATGGACTACCATGGCCCCACTAGTATGATCTGCATCATAGTCCGGGTAGTCAAGTACACATCCTAAGGGCTTTACCAACATGTAACAGAGAGACAATTAGTGTACACATTAAGGTAAAGAGTAACCAGATAGCATACTATCATGTCGAGCAAGAAAGTCCTCCCTATATATGTCCAAGCATCCACTACAATATACATCTCATGTACAGTAATGGCCTCTAGGGCATACATATAACTAACAATCTCCCACTTGCACTAGGGCCATCTGATAACAGTGGTTGTAGTATCTCATACTCAACCATCCCATAAAAGTCTCTCTCTGGGAAAAGGCCTTTGTGAGTGGATCCGCCGTGTTGTCCTCTGAGTCTACTCTCGCAACCTCGATCCCCTGGAGATCAACCATCTCCATGATCAGGTGATACTGCCTTAGAATATGTCTGGGTCACTGATGGGATGGGGGTTCCTAGGCATAAGCCACTACTCCATTGTCACACAATGGTAGGAACGAAGTTCATCTCATGAACTTATATACCCCCAGACTTCCTGTAGCATTTTTGGTAGCGATGTATCCAGCCTTAATCGTCTAGTATGCCATGGTATCTATCTTGGAAAACTTCCAACATACCGTCCCTCCACTGAGGGTAAAGACAATGCCTGTGACTGACATTCAGTCGACCTTACCATCCTGGAAGCTATCCAGTGATTCTCCCCAGGATCGATTGATACCATCTCACTACACCTAGTGAGAATCCTAACATCCACTTAGATCTATCTCATAGATCCAAAACCCTGGATCTAGGAGGTATCATCTTGATCCTATATGGAGAATCAATGTGATAAGAGGAGATTGACCGAGTGAAGCATAGGAAACTCCTTTTCTAACAAGAGTATGTTATCCACGTACAATACGAGGAAGACCACCTTACTCTCTACTACCTTTTTGTATATACAAGGTTCATCTACCATTTTGATGAAGTCAAACGTTTTGACTACCACATCAAAATAGATGTTCCAACTCCGTGATACCTGCTTTAACCTGTAAAGCAACTTGCACACGTTTCTGCTGCTCCCACTGTCTACGAAACCCTCTGGCTGTATACTTATAAACGCTCTCTTCTAAATCACTATTTAGAACTGCAGTCATGACACCCAACCGCCAAATATCGTAGTCATGGTATGTAGCAGTGGCAAGTAGCGTCTGGATGGACTTAAGCATAGATACTAGAAAAAGTTTCATCATAAGCCACACCTGGTTGATGACGAGAACCTTTTGCAACAAGTCTTAGCTTTGGAAAGTCTCAACTTTTCTATGTACATCAAGTAATCTTCTCAAGATATACTTGCTCCTAATAGGGATTTAACCCTTTAGATATAGCAACCAAAGTCCATACTTCGTTGGTGTACATAGATTCCATCTCAGATCGCATAGCATCCAGCCATTCTCACAGAGTCCCCACTCCTGATGACCTGCTCGAAACTAGTTGGGTCATCATCTCATGATGAAACCCTCGCCCCCACTATTATAGAGAAACCAAAGTATCACTCGGGTGGGTAAGGAACCCTACCAGATCGGCGGAGAGGCTGAGGTTCGTTGGGATCTATTGAATCCTCCGGTTCTACCAAATCATCAGTTGTAGTTTATATAGCTGGAACTCATTCCAGTTCTACCTCATGACCACTAATTTGTTTCCAAAATAAATTCCTTTTCCTAAAAAGGTGGCATGCCGAGAAACAAAACACATTTTGTTCCTTGCTGTGGTAGAAGATATTCCCTTGCAAATGCTTGGGATATCCAACAAACTTCCATAGAACTGACCTTGCCTCGAGCTTGTCCGGATTTTGCTTTTAGATATAGGCCGGACAACCCCAAATCTTAACTTGCTTAAGAGATGGGCTCTTCTCATACCATATCGCATATGGAGTGGTAGGCACCTGATTTGGTTGTAACGCTATTCAATAGGTATGCAACTTCTCAAGTGCATAACCCCCAAAAGGAAATAGACAACTCAGTAGTACTCATCATATAGCGCACCATATCTCATAGGGTGTAATTGCTCTGCCCCGATACACCGTTGTGTTACGGTGTATACGGAGGAGTAATGCTGAGAGAGAATCTCATTCTCCATTAGAATAGTCCAGGAATTCCGTGCTCAAGTATTCTCCTCCCTGATCTCATCAAAGGACATAATACTTATACCCTTTTTGGTTCTCTACTTCTGACTTATATTCTTTGAATATCTCAAAAGTTTCTGACTTGTGTTTCAACAAGAACATATGTCTGAATCTTGAGAGATCATCAGTGAATGTAATGAAGTACAAAGAACCAGACATGGCATGTGTAGACAGGGGATTCACATACATCATCATGTATCAATCCCAAGAGTTCACTAACTCTTTCTCTGTTTCCAATAAACGGAGCTATGGTCATCTTATCTTTGTGACATGACTGGCAAGTTTCACAAGATGCAAATTCAAACCGATTTAAATATGCATCTAAATGTAACTTAGCTAGTTGGATCGCATTGATGTGACCTAGTCTACAATGCCTCAAGAAGGATTCGTTCATTTCTGAACTCTTCTACTTGTGTGTGTTTTATACGTTAAGAACTGTGGTTTGATTTAGAACGTATATGCTTTTAGATAACGTGCCTGAACCGATCAACTCTTGATATAGGAAATGTTCAAAACATTATCCAACAATACAAAATTATGTCCTTTTTACTAAATAAAGAGACTGATATGATGTTGTATATCAGGTTCGGTATCTAATAATATTCGTTCAGAATCAATGTATTTCGGTAATACAGGGTGATAACTGCCAACATCTTGGCTGCAACAATCACATTGTTTTCAACTCTTGAAACATTATCACCCGTTCTCAGTTCTCTACCTATCTGTAGCCTAAGTAACAGATTACATATGTGGGATTCTGATCCGGTATCTCATACCCAGGACATAGAAGATACTGAGAAACAGTTTTCGGTAATGAACACACCCGAAGAAGATGCATCATCATGCACTTTCTTCGTTAGGGCGGCACGGGAATCCGCGTAATCCGCTATTTCCTGCATGGATTTATAACAATTATAAGTTGGAGCGGGACCAACCTTCCCCAGCACAGTATAACAAGCGGGTTCGGTCAATATATCCATATTATTATCTTGATTAAGGCATGACATGGTCGCTACCTGGAGAGAGAGAGAAGAAAACACTCTGCGTGCGCTCTTGCAAGATTAGATTGGTTATTATTTTATCTAATCAGGATGACTCCCACTGGTTTTATCAAATCTTCCTTCAAACCCTAAAAGGAAAGACTAGCCGGAATTAATTGCACCCTACAAGTTCGCCAATCTTTCAGCCAGGCCAGTGCCGGTACTTTGAGGGAGGTTCCCCGTGCTTTCGCACGGACCTAATTAAAATAAACCTTGTTTTCCCAGAGGCTTAACCCCGTTGACACCTTTCTAGACACCTACTTGATTGGCTAATTTCCTGTGTAAAACTCTCCCGGGAGTAACAATTACTCGCAGTGGGTATCGGGATCCAACTATCTCATAGAAAGTATGCAATCTCATTGCAAATTTCAACACTTGAAATTCCCGATAATATTTTGCCCCTAGCAACTCATGACCTTAACACAGTCAACAAATCATAAGCGCTAGCTAAGTTCAACCCGTCATTTTTTGATTGAATTAAATCCACCCGCACGACCCTTAACATAGTCAACAAAGTCGTACGACTACCCTAATCCAATTTGCATCATATGCATAAACAGATAAACACTAGTTAGCTACCGCACACTACGCCTTAACATAGTCAACAAACATAGCACGAATACTAAGTAGTATCTATCTGAAATGACGGAGGGCTACGACAGATTTTTCTAAAAACCTATTGCGTAATGAACTTGATATCGTTGTAGAAACAAGTGAATTTTGAAAAGGAGTGTTTTTTAGGCTTTCATTAGTTTTGCTAAAGAGGTCATTCCCGGTGAAGGGATCTCGGCTCTTTCCTCATCGAATAAGGTGCGGGATATATCATATATATCACTATGCAAAACAAAACTCCAAAAGCAATCAAAAGACAAACCGCGTGTTATAGCATCTGCCAGTTTTGCTAAAGAGGTCACTCCCGGTGAAGGGATCTCGGCTCTTTCCTCATCGAATAAGGTGCGGGATATATCATATATATCACTATGCAAAGCAAAACTGTAGCTACCCTTTTTGAAAAATTTGATTCTACAACATCTTGTAGGTTTCTTTTCTTTCATTAATCATATTAATGAAGTCCCATCATTTAAATCACCTAAACATCACAGATAAATACGACGTACACTTATGCCATCCGCATTCGCCTCGATGTCCCGTCATACACCGTTAGGTTAGGTAACTAACGGTAGAGCGGGACAGGGCTAGCGCTGGTGTAAAACATAAGTAACGTCTATATAATATATCATATATACTATATACAGTATCCATCTCAACATATCAAATGATCACATCACAGATATCGCAGCAAAAGATACATATGAAATATTGGATATACTAGGAGGTCCGTGTTTTATTTTGAGCCTCTATAAAACACAGATTCCACGGTCGCGATGAATAGCCAAACCCATACCCCTAGACCCCTACGAGTGCGGCAAGCAACCCTTCCAATTCTAGAGTTAGAAGACCAAGACTCGACTCCTCGAGTTGGTCTCCCACTGGACTCTAGAACCCGGTTACTTGTGCTCTCCTCCTTGGGTCTATCCTAGTGCGGAAAAGTAAATAATATACATATGGTGACATCAACCTCAACCCGGAAGTGCCCCAATAAAAGAATATTACATACATTTAATTTTACAAGAATGAAAATAAAACTCTCATCTCACATAAAACCCCCGGCTATTCAAAACGCGGCGATCCAATATAACATATCCAACAGCAACACATAACATCACATGTCATCAACGTAAGTAAATATGCGCATCCCAATTGTCGTTGACATATAGCAACAAAACCGGCGATATCACATATTACACTTACGGTCGCAGAAAAACTAGACGATGTTAAACATTCCGATCGAATTAACAAACACCCACAATTACCCAGAAAACTCAACACTTGAGCGTAGTTTTAAAGTTATTCAGCACACGCCACAGTACCAACAAACCAGCCGTAGAAGGGCCAAACCAACGCCTCACATGTGGCACAGTTGAACCACCATAAACCCGAGGGTTTAGCGGCGGTTTTGACAGTCACATAATCGAGTTAAGGTTTTGTTCTTCTAGAGGGTCCATCGCATAACTTGCATGATCTTTGAAAGCTTTTTAACTACAGGAAAAATCCAACACTTGGAAAATTTTCCGGCAAAGGAAAAAGTGGGTATTTGATATCCGATTGAACTTTTTAATATCGTCTAAAGTAACCCGAAAACAGTTAAAATACGACTACAAAACACTCCGAGTTGTTATTATAGTAAATTAACATCACATGATAATTTAGCAAAAATAAACAACACCTGAAGCACCAAAACCTATGTAACAGAACACTGGAAAAATTTGGAGGGGGCTCGGAAATGGCCGGTATGGGGGGTCTCGCTGGCCCAAACATGGCCAATTGCCTCCAAATTTCTTTAGTGTTCATCTTATCATACATACATCATTCTGTACATGTTTAAAAAAAATTTTGGGCTCATTTGAAAATCGACAAAAAGTGGGTTTTAGGGTTTCAAGTTTCGGAGTTCGTTTTGTTTTCGTATTCTAACAATATCCGTATAATTTCCTAGCTAGGCTCTGATACCACTGTAGGGTTCCTCTCGACGGCAGCGAGGTTTCGGGAGGCATCGTCCATGCCATTTTAAAAATTTTGCCGTTAAAGGGAACTCTAAACTAGAATCGTTAGCTAGAATACAATACGGAAACAAAGTAAACTATTTATTTTCTAAGTGAAATCGAAATACAACCTTTGTAGATCGGTCCTTCACTTCATAAGCTCCTTGAAGTAGTCCCTTCGCTGCGATCGTGGTTCTCCCAGACCCTTGCATGGCTTCACAAGGCGAATGGAACGTTCTTGCTTGAAGTCTTCAATGCCGAAGATGATCTACGTCGAGGGGATGCCAACTCAAGCTACTACCTCACTAACTAAAAGAATAGTGAACCAAACACCCTATACTAAAGTGCTAATCTAGTAGAGGATGGAGAAATAGGAAGTGGGTTCACTTTAGAATTTGTTTTCTCACTTTGCTTTCTCACTTAATCAAAACCTAGAGAGCTCTTGAGCTCAAGGAAGAAGATGAAAGAAAATGAGAAGAGAAAATTGAGCAAGTTAGATGAGAATGAAAATGATCAAGTGAGATATCTAACCATGGGTGAGTGGGTATCATATACTAACTCATGTAGAGACATAACCATGGCTAATTATAGTGGTTAGGCTAATAAATATCCTAAGTAAAACAAAACTAGTGGACTTGGTCAATGCACTCACAAGCTTCTCAAAGCTTCATGCACTTGAACAATTATCCACTAATTTTGTATTTACTTTGATTATTAAAACCCCACCAATATAATTATTATGGTATATGTCTCATACACCCATTCAAAGTATTTCAACAACCATGACACACAAGAATAAATAATGCACATCAATATATATCACATATATATTACATGTACACATAAGTGAGAAAAGAATGCTTAAGTGAGCCAATGTTAGTTAATGTAAATTAGTATATCCAATATACAATTATACACTAAATTATTAAATCAACACTTGACTTAATAATCCGGCTATATCACATATAACCGACTAACACAAAATATACCAACTTATCGAATCAACACTTGATTCGATAACCCGGCTATATCTCATATAAATGACCGATACAAAAGTCGCGAGAATAGAATACGGTATCACATACACGCATTATTCTCGGTCCCGCACATATCACATATGCGCTCCTATTTCATTTTTGCCTGAGCCAGTAAAACCTCTATGTAGGACTCTAAAGACTCGTCAATACGCCGACAGTAGGTGATGATCATATCAAGCACCCACAAGCCGTCAGCGGTACTAGCTGGACGTAACGGCTACCCGGGTATTGAGCGATCAGAAGATCAGCAAGCAAGCCCGCTCCAACTCCTGCAAAATCCTGACAGTGACACTACCGTACAGTCCGGTCTCCTCGTCTGATATGTCGCATATCAAGTCTAGGGGTGGTAAACGTCAGACCCCAATAACCGATAAGTCATGCCGATATGAGGCTCATAACGGGTCGAGAAACTACTGGTAACACTTACCAGTAAATCTCTAAACCAGCCCTGGCCAGGGACTTCCCTATTATGGCCAATCGAACACAGCGCAACATCAACCCCCAATACCGGGAGAGACGAAATCCCTCATATCGCTCATTGCCTCCATGTGACTCGGGACTGTACCCAAAAACCACCGTTTTGGACGCTCACTTGGACGTGGTAAGGTGAAAATCAAAGCACAGTGGGAATCACACAAGACTCTATGACGATCTCGGGTCTACAGACTAACATGTACCAGTGTCACCAGAGAACTGCCATCTGACGTGAGGTATAATACCATCTGGGAGTTCTCGGCGAGTCCGTCCAGTGTACTCAGTCTCTACTGAGCACCCGTATATCATCTCTGATGTCAAACATCAATGGATATGGGGTCATCCATCGCCCATCTATATGGGTCGAGAAGGTATACGCTAGTCTACTCTGGTATATCGATGCCCCGTCTCGATACACCCATGACTAGGGACCTTCAAGGATGTACTTATGGACTACCATGGCCCCACTAGTATGATCTGTATCATAGTCCTGGTAGTCAAGTACACATCCTACGGGCTTTACCAACATGTAACAGAGAGACAATTAGTGTACACGTTAAGGTAAAGAGTGACCAGATAGCATACTATCATGTAGAGCAAGAAATTCCTCCCTATATATGTCCAAGCATCCACTACAATATTCATCTCATGTACAGTAATGGCCTCTAGGGCATACATATAACTAACAAACCCATCTCCGACGACTCCTTCCCTGCACACCGCCACCACAAACCTCCTGCCATCATCATAAGCCCCTCCTTTCCGACCATACCCGAGCTTTTCCCCATTGCCGCGTCACCGGCCACCCGACTACTGTGCCCATCGCATCTCCGGCCCCCGTCTCCATCATCGCAGACCCCCGAGCACTCTTGCTACCATGCCCAACAACCCTGTCTCCATCGCCGCAGCCGCAACCTCCAGCTCCTTCTCTCTCTCCCATCATCACCTGAGCATCACCGCGACCACCACCAGAGTGACCCTCGCCTACCTCAACTGACCACCTCCAGTAGCCGTCCAAGCTCGCCGTCGCTGCCGAGAACTCGAGCTCGAGCCGAGGCCGCGAACCCTAGCCGCGCTTGCGTCGCGATCATTCCATTGCCGTTGCCGCTGCCGTACCGTCGTCAATACGTCACCAGGCAAGTTTAATACTTGCTTCATGCTAATTTTATCGATTACAATTTAATTTACCAATAAATTCCGCATATACTTTTCATGTGAATCGTTATAATTCAAGTGTTCGGTGCGAAACCCGAATGGAAAACCCCGTTAAATTGATGGCAACAAATAACATTTGATGACCCGAGTTATAATAAATATCCCTTAAGATTTTGGTTACAAAACAATGTCGTTTGCTCACGTAAAATGGTGTCCCGATTTCTGTCGTAAAACCTGAAAACTTTCGTACATGCGAAACCGTAAAATTTATAATAAATTATGTATAAATCGGATTTTAGCGTTCTGTGGCTTGTATCAAAGATAACTGTTTAACCTACAGTATTCTATAGTTGATCACTGAATTTTAACAAATTATGATAGAGATAATTACGGAGGATTACGATTCTGGACTGCAAACCAGAACGGAAATCCCAGTTAACCGCTGTTTTTAAATCCCTGTATATTCCTGTTCAAATACGAGAATGTGCGGAACCCTTTATCGTTACATAGAACATTGAGCTATCTTTCTTACTCCACTGGTTTCACTGAAATCCTGATCTTTTTGATATTTTTAACACGCTTTATAATGTCGACGTGTCTAGCTGAATTCTGCAGTGACATATTTTACACGTCAACCTTAACCTGATCATAACTCCCTGTTGAGATAGTATATTACTGATCCGCTAATTGTGGTGGAAACCTAACTGATAACCCTAAATATTGTTCAACTATAGTATTGCCTAATTACGATCCCAACTGGAATTAAAATGTGTTACGAAACGGACTTCCAATTCTGAAATCGGATTTCCAGCAGTGAACACTTAAATTGAAATGGCCATAACTAGCGAATCTGAAACCCGATTGACGCGAAACCAATTTTGACAGATAGATAATTGAACATGCTGTCTACCCCCTTTTCCATTGTTTCGCTAAATTCTGCATGTATGATTTATAATGATTATGCAAGTGGTAGGACGCCGACTGATGATATTCTGTTCATATCTCAATTATTGTGTTCTCATCATATCGTATTGATGTCATTGCATTGGTAACCTAATGATCGTGTACATTACCCAGCATTAGATATTAGTGTTTGATTGTGGCAAGTACGTTAGTGTTTAAGCATGAATGGATAAGTGAAAGTGACACGTACTTGTACACAATCAGCGGACCTTATTGATGTATTGCATTGTCGACGTCTATGGGACATGTATAAGTGTAACTATAGTTGGTATGGGACGATTATGGAAGCACTTATATGGGTGTCATAGATAAGGCACCAAACACTGTCCATTTATCTTGGATATCAGTCGAGACATGCTTGATGGAGATCCTATCTCCAGTTCTTGCGTAGACTTGTCATGGACCGACTGGCATTTGAGTTTATGGTTGGCGTTTGATGCAGACCACGGGATGTGGGGTAGTTTGAGTGTGAGTTCAGCAGAATCTTGGGAGTCTCATTGCCGGCACATACAGCGATTCTGGAGATATATGGGGATATTACTGATTATTAGCGAGCGACTCGGGCCCGTGTTCCCTTGTCCTTGGGACCTACCCTTAGGTGGGGGATACTCACGAGTGGTTGACTCTCACACTCGGACTGACGATAGACTTAGCGACCTGGATGGTGAGACTTAGAGACTGATAGGTTTAGTGACATGCATTGATTACCGATTCATTTTACCTGCCATACTGTTTACCTGTTTTACTGTTTACCTGTGCTGGCTACTTCATGCTCATGTTATTACTTCATGCTTATTGTTTCACGTTCGTTATCATTGCATGTGTATATATTTTATATATATATATATATATATATATATATATATATATATATATTGCTATGGTGTCGCTCTGACGACCTGAGTATGCATGCTCAGAGTGAGAAGTGGATTTAGCTTGGACCAGGATCTGACGTACCTCGAGGACATTGCGGATATCTGGATCAGTGACTCAGCGCCATCTTCCCTTGATCTCTATCTGGTTAGTATATTGTATTTGTTCTGATTTAGTGACTGCATTTCTCATTACCTGTGCATTGATTATTGATTACCGCGCAAAAGTAGAAGCCGAAGTGTGACTACGGCGGGATGTTTCCTCGACCGTAGGAGCATGGCTGGCCTTGTCAACCCCTCGTATTCCGTATTTTGGGAAGCGGGGCGTGACATAGTTTTGTTGGTATCAGAGCCAGGCTTTGCTTCGATTAGGATTGCAGTTTCCGTGCAGGACTTGACAATCTAAGACATCCTTCGGTCTAAATTGAAAACTTGTTATCGTTGATTTTGATCCATCCGCTAGAGTTTTGGGTGACTTAGTAGAGTTACGTGATTGTAATTATGAACTGCAGCATAGTTACAATACCGTACTCTGTTTGAGTGACTTGGAGTTCTACATCTGATTTCTACTTGTTTGAATTTCACCTCACCCGATATTCTTGTTTCCTTGCCTAATCCATATTGTATTTTGATTCTTATAGCTTGTGCCTTATATCGTCCTCAAAATTGTTGTTTAAGGACTATGTCTTCCAACGACTCTTCTTCTATCTCCACTCCCAAGGATCAGACCGTCAAGATTTTGAATGTACTGCAAAGTCTGAAGGAAGCCCAGGAGCGAACGAACGACCTGTTAGCTGAAGGATTAAGAAGGCAGATGACTCAGGCACCAGCGGAAGCCTCCAATCGTAAAGGGATCCCTGTTAGACAAGGAAAAGAGGTGAAGATGAAGCGCCCATTTGTTCCTCACCAACAGAAGCAGTGGAGAACTCTACGTTGTGGATACTGCAAGAAGCCAGGACACTTTCAGAGAGACTGTCGCAGCGCCAAAGGGCAGTGTCTGATTTGCGGATCTAATGAACATCTTGTCAATGGTTGCCCTTGAAGGAAGGAGCTACACGGAGGAAATTCATCCACACTTTCCACTCCTGCTAAGTGACTTGATTATTTCGAAGTTCGAGCTTCAAGGATAGTGCGGGCCCAGCGCAGGATTCCACTCGCTTGACGAAAATGCAACGGTCGAGATATCAACGAAGAATTATCACCTTTCTGCTTTCAATAAAAATATTGTCACTCTTTCGTAAATATTTCCTTTCGTTTAAAATCTTGTATCCTTTGAACTTTTAGTTGAATGCAATAAAATTCTGAGTTGTGATGTATGTATCGTCCCCTTGCCACTCATTTTCCTTATACTACTTATTGCATCAGTATTCTAAATTTTGATTTTTCAGTCCTTACCTACCGCATATTTTCCTTGTGCTCCGTATTCTTGGCTATTTTCTTGGTGTATTCCACTGTCTAATCATGACTCTTTCTTTTCAGGCCATGGCCCACCCTGGAGCAGCACTGCCTCTAGATGAGGACACTCGGTCGTGCGTTTTCTTGGACTGCATGCTGGTGAGTTCAGATGACGAGATCAACGGCCCACAGGTTATTTTCGGAAACAGCGATTCCGAGGACGAGGGAGTCGCATCCCCAGAAGTCGACATGATCAGTGATTCCGACGAGGAGGAAGAAGACCCCGAAGAGGACCTGATAGAGGAAGATCCCGAGGAGGACCCGATAGAAGAAAATCCAGGGGAGGAAGACCTTGGGGAGAATCCAGTGGAAGAAAATCCTATAGAAGAAGGTCCAGAAGAAGAGAATCCAGTGGAAGAAAATCCTATAGAAGAAGGTCCAGAAGAATAGAATCACGTGGAAGCAGATCTCGATGAAGAAGCTCCAGCCGAGGAAGAAGGACCAGAAGAAGAAGACCCCGTGGCAGAAGAACCTCCAGTGGCAAACCCTGCGAGACGCTATGGAAATGGACGCCCCTATCTTAGCGCGCGAGCTTACCGTAACCTGCTGAACTTCCATAACCGCGCCTGACGTGATTTATCTTTTGTTTGCTCTGGCCAAATAAATCTATGTATAGTTTAGGGCCACCTTTTATCCTTCGAGTATGCCTTGTTTAGAATTCTTCTGGAGAATAAATGATAATGAAGTTTCTGAGTTCGCTAATCTTTTAAGTTTTGATTCGCATGATGCATTGACTATTCTCCTTCCCCAATAAATTCTTTCCCTTCTGGGATTCACTACTGTCCACCCTGTGCTGATCCGACCCCAGCCTCTTCGATATTCAGATTGAAGTACCATTTTCCGACTTTTTGAATGGGCCATACTCTTCTGAAACCCATACTCTGACTAGCCCTTATACATTAGTAGTGCTTTCCTTTATTACTATAAGTACGTCCAGTGACGTCGTTATTCGGAATTTAACTTTCAATATTTTGTGTTTATCGAAGAATTGCGTGTTATTAGCTACTCCCGTTTTATTCATTTTAAATGCTTTGCTATTTTCCATGTTTTCAATAGCGCAAACAAATATCGCGCATACTATTTTGTTCTATTTTCTTTTCTTATTTTCACCATGTGGGTTTTCTCAAGTTATTTTAAAATTGTTTGATCGATATATTTATTCTAAAATGCTTTGGCCTATCGGCAAACCCTTCATTATTAGTCGTTATTGCCATTTTATTCTCTTGTACATATAGTTTATCCTCATAGATGGTTCTGCCTAGACCTATCCTTTTAGTTGCGTTATTCCTTATACACATATAGACCTTCGATTTTTTTTATCTAGCTGTTTTTAAGTAAATCACTATATGTTAGTATTCGATGTTGTAAGCTTTTCGCATATTATTTTAGCTTATCGTTTATTTTAAATTTCGAGGACGAAATTTTATTTGAGGGGGGTATGATGTAATACCCGGTCCCTATAAATAATTAGCGTATTTTAATAAATAAGTCTCCAGATATTTTCCCAAATTTTCTACAGATTTTCCGTATTTTTCCAGAATTTAATCCAGATTTATTTCAATTTATATATATGTGTGTGTGTGTGTGTGTGTGTGTAATTTTTATCTAAAATAATTTCTTAAACTACTAATCTAAACTAAAATCCTAAAACTATTTTTCCCTAAATCCTATTTTACCCCGGCCCAAAACCCACTTGTAAAAAAAACTCAACTCCTAAACCCTTTCCCAAATTCATGCCCGGCCCAATTCCTCACCCCAAAACCCAAACCCTCTCTCTCTCTTTCCCCAAACCCTAACCATACTTCCATTTTCCTTTCCTTATTTTCCTTCACAACCCAGGCCCACTCCCTAAAGTCCCAAACTCATTTTCTTCTCTCCCCCGAACCAGCCCAACACGCTCCCTATTCCTTCAACTTTTCTTCCCCACTTCTCTTTTCCCGCCCGCGTTTCTCCAACGGCTCCCACTCGCCACGACCCCGCCGTGCGCCCCCACGTCGTCGCAACCGCCGTGGCCCCGTCGCCTGCACACTCTCTCTCTCCTCCTCCCCCTTCATTCTCGTTCTCTTTGTTTACTCTCTCTCTCCCTCTCTCATCCTCACCTCGCTTCTCTCTCACCCATGCCCCCCTCGCCCACGTCTCGCCCTCCCTCGCAACTCCCTCCAACGTCCCCCCCGCGTTCCTCGCTCCTCGTGCTCACGCCCCGAGACCCACTCCTCTCTACAGCCATCCCATGATCCCCATCGCCTCCTCACCATGCCTACCTCGACACCAGTGCACCATCACCACCTCTCCTCACCTGCACACCCGTCCTCGACGCCAACGCCTGCACCCTCACCGTCGATCGCATGTGACCTCGTCGTCGTCACCCTCTTCATCTCCCTAACGACCCACCTCGATCACCTCGTCGGAGCTCCACCCCTCACCATCGCCTTCCCCGAACGCCTCCTCCAACCTCCCGTTCTCTCTCCTTCTCACTGGCGCTACCGTCCACGACAACCACACCCTCACCATCGACCTCTCGCGCCTCCTGCTGTTGCGCTCCCGAGTGCGATCTCCCTCTTACCGAGACCCCTCTCGCTCGCTCCATCTTCAGCCGAGACCCCCGCCGACCACGCTACCACCATCACCAATTCCACCGCCCGAGCAGCCACTGCCCGCCCCTCACCGGCAACCGTCGCCCACGTCACTTCAACCCATCTCCGACGACTCCTTCCCTACACACCGCCGCCACAAACCTCCTGCCATCATCACAAGCCCCTCCTTTCCGACCGTACCCGAGCTTTTCCCCATTGCCGCGTCACCGGCCACCTGACTACTGTGCCCATCGCAGCTCCGGCCCCCGTCTCCATCATCGCAGACCCCGGAGCACTCTTGCTACCGTGCCCAACAACTCTGTCTCCATCGCCGCAGCCGCAACCTCCAGCTCCTTCTCTCTCTCCTATCGTCACCTGAGAGACCACCACCAGAGTGACCCTCGTCTACCTCAACCGACCACCTCCAGCCGCCGTCCAAGCTCGCCGTCGCTCCCGAGAACTCGAGCTCGAGCCGAGGCCGCGAACCCTAGCCGCGCTTGCGTCGCGATCGCGCCATTGCCGTTTCCGCTGCCGTACCGTCGTCAATACGTCACCAGGCAAGTTTAATACTTGCTTCATGCTAATTTTATCGATTACAATTTAATTTACCAATAAATTCCGCATATACTTTTCATGTGAATCATTATAATTCAAGTGTTCGATGAAAAACCCGAATGGAAAACCCCGTTAAATTGACGGAAACAAATAACATTTGATGGCCTGAGTTATAATGAATATCCCTTAAGATTTTGGTTACAAAACAATGTCGTTTGCTCACGTAAAATGGTGTCCCGATTTCTGTCGTAAAACCTGAAAACTTTCGTACATGCGAAACCGTAAAATTTATAATAAATTATGTATAAATCGGATTTTAGCGTTCCGTGGCTCCTATCGAAGCTAACTGTTTAACCTACAGTATTCTATAATTGATCACTGAATTTTAACAAATTATGATAGAGATAATTACGGAGGATTAAGATTCTGGACTGCAGTCCAGAACGGAAATCCCAGTTAACCCCTGTTTTTAAATCCCTGTATATTCCTGTTCAAATACGAGAATGTGAGGAACCCTATATCGTTACGAAGAACATTGAGTTAGCTTTCTTACTCCACTAGTTTCACTGAATTCCTGTTCTGTTTGATATTTTTAACACACTTTATAATGTCGACGCGTCTAGCTGAATTCTGCAGTGACAGATTTTACAAGTCAACCTTAACCTGATCATAACTCCCTGTTGAGATAGTATATTACTGATCCGCTAATTGCGGTGGAAACCTAACTGATAACCCTAAATATTGTTCAACTATAACGTCGCCTAATTACGATCCCAACTGGGATTAAAATGTGTTACGAAACAGACTTCCAATTTTGAAATCGGATTTCCAGCAGTGAAAACTTAAATTGAAATGGCCATAACTAGCGAATCTGAAACCCGATTGACGCGAAATCAATTTTGACAGATAGATAATTGAACATACTGTCTACCCCCTTTTACATTGTTTCGCTAAATTCTGCATGTATGATTTATAATAATTATGCAAGTGGTAGGAAGCCGACTGATGATATTTTGTTCATATCACAATTATTGTGTTCTCATCATATCGTATTGATGTCATTGCATTGGTAACCTAATGATCGTGTACATTACCCAGCGTTAGGTATTAGTGTTTGATTGTGGCAAGTACGTTAGTGTTTAAGCATGAATGGATAAGTGAAAGTGACACGTACTTGTACACAATCAGCGGACCCTATTGATGTATTGCATTGTCGACGTCTATGGGACATGTATAAGTGTAACTATAGTTGATATGGGACGATTATGGAAGCACTTATATGGGTGTCATAGATAAGGCACCAAACACTGTCCATTTATCTTGGGTATCAGTCGAGACATGCTTGATGGAGATCTTGTCTCCAGTTCTTGTGTAGACTTGTCATGGACCGACTGGCATTTGAGTTTATGGTTGGCGTTTGATGCAGACCACGGGGTGTGGGGTAGTTTGAGTGTGAGTTCAGCAGAATCTCGGGAGTCTCATTGCCGGCACATACAGCGATTCTGGAGATATATGGGGATATTACTGATTATTAGCGAGCGACTCGGGCCCGTGTTCCCTTGTCCTTGGGACCTACCCTTAGGTGGGGGATACTCACGAGTGGTTGACTCTCACACTCGGACTGACGATAGACTTAGCGACCTGGATGGTGAGACTTAGAGACTGATAGGTTTAGTGACATGCATTGATTACCGATTCATTTTACCTGCCATACTGTTTACCTGTTTTACTGTTTACCTATGCTGGCTACTTCATGCTCATGTTATTACTTCATGCTTATTGTTTCACGTTCGTTATCATTGCATGTGTATATATTTTATATATATATATATATATATATATATATATCGCTATGGTGTCGCTCTGACGACCTGAGTATGCATGCTCAGAGTGAGAAGTGGATTTAGCTTGGACCAGGATCTGACGTACCTCGAGGACATTGCGGATATCTGGATCAGTGACTCGGCGCCATCTTCCCTTGATCTCTATCTGGTTAGTATATTGTATTTGTTCTGATTTAATGACTGCATTTCTCATTACCTGTGCATTGATTACTGATTACCGTGCAAAGGTAGAAGCCGAAGTGTGACTACGGCAGAATGTTTTCTCGACCGTAGGAGCACGGCTGGCCTTGTCAACCCCTCGTATTCCGTATTTTGGGAAGCGGGGCATGACAGCCTCTCAATGTAAATCCCATAGTTCTCAAGAATTCATAACTTCGTTAAAAAGTAACATCGTGCAAAACATGCGACGAAGTTGATTAGCCGTAGCCCAATTAGACACTTCTTGGAGTGATAAGTTCCATTCATTATCATCATCAAGAAGTCCAAGTATTATACATGCAGCCTTATAAGTTTCATGTTAAACACCATCAATTGTTCTCATATCAATAAAATTAAATCTTCCTTTCACTATTGTCAACAACATCCTGAGATAATATCCTTCATCAGTGGAAAGATGTGCATAAGGTAATCTACCTATCGCTTTCCTTCTTTATCGTTACTTCCAACATAAGTTTTTTTTGTCCCAAACAAAGTGATTTGGAAACTCAACATAGATATAATTTCTAGCATGAGGAAATTTAAGATTCATGGTAAACCATTCAGTTAACATTGTTTTCTTAGCTCGTTCAGACTCTATTATTTCTTGAACACCTCCATCTTCTCTAAAGAAAACCATCTGTTCACCAAAAAGATGATACTGCAACCGTTCAACGACAGGATGACATTTATTTATTTTAAATTCAAAAGGCCTCCATGAAACTTCAGATGCTGCAATATATCTAGAATCTAAATATAATTTGACCTCGTCATATTTTTCGACCATATTTTGATGAATGATAGCTGTTGCAAAATCAAATCCTTTATTCACATATTTAAATAAATATTTTATTACTTGTCTGTGATTGCATATTTCAACATTAATATGGGATTAATATTTTAGTAACAGATTTGCATTGTAAGGCGCAATCCAACTGTTGTCAATATCCTTTCCATCTGCCGTGTAGGATCTTGATTTGCGTTTTCGATAAATTGCATACCCTTTTCATCAATAATAATATGGTCACTAAACATTTTAGGAATTTTTTTGAGTATTTATTATTTTTTATGCAAACACATTTTGGATTATGTGTATCACATGGCCCATAAATCATATGGGTAACTATCAAATCATGAAGTAAAGATTCCATTTTAATATCAGGAAGTTCAGCTCTAATTAAATTATCGATAACCTTTGCGAGTTTTTTTTTTTGAACTTTCCAATGTAATACGGATATGAGAATGTGGTAATCCTCATTTTTGAAATTTTACCACAGATAGATCTACAAATAGAAAAATTAAACTTTTAAATAGAAATATATAACAATAAACAAAACATATATCAACAAATAATGACAATAACCTACCAGAAATTACTCGTCCAAAATATTTATGTTTAATCAAATCATCAAGAAACTGCATAAGTTTTAAGTCAAAAACTATGGCAACAATATCAGGCCTATCAGATGCACTTTGATCACCGGCAATCAATAAAAAATCATGTATTTCTTTCCAATTAGAATTGCATGTAAAAGTAATGAATAAATCCGGAGGCCCGGCCCATGCACAAATTACCATAGCATCTTGATGGTTTTAAATCATGTATCGTGGACTTCCAGTAAAGGATGAAGGCAAATGATTTTTTTACCAATTGTGTGAGCATCATTATCACCACCGTCAATAGCATCCTGCAAGCCTTGATATAACTCACATCGTAAAGTTTTTTATTATTACGAATCCATCTAAGATGATTCTCTTCAATAGACGCATAAGCATCAACTATATATTGCTTAAATAATTTTCCATCTCTCAACAACGTTGTTCCTTCATGTCAACGATGTTGTAGCCTAAATGAGTAGAAGTCCTTCATTGAAATTTTATTCTTTTGTCTCTTCGTAATGTTACCTTCAATATAATTATACCAAATATCTTCTCCATATGCAAATAATAAAGGATATTGTATTGGCATATATGCTGGATGAATCTCACTAATTCTTTGATATCCTTTTTTAGTCATACTTGTCCTTTCCGTCCTGTTTATACTCGGTAACGTCTCTATTTTTCTACAGTTAATTATGACTGATGTCCTTTTGCTGTCAAATCATGACTAATGTCCTTTTTCTATCCATCACGACTAATGTCATTTTTCTGTCAAATCATGACTAATATTAACGTCATTATTTTTCTATAGTCCATCAGGACAAATTTCCATTTTTCTGTCAAATCATCACTAATATTAACGTCACTATTTTTCTACAGTACATCATGATTAATGTATTTTTCTGTCAAATCATGACTAATATTAACGACCTTATATTTCTACAGTCTATCAAGACTAATTTCCTTTTTTCTGTCAAATCATGACTAATGTCCTTTTTCTAGCCATCATGACCAATGTCTTTTTTCTGTTAAATCATGACTAATAATAACGTCACTATTTTTCTACAGTCCATTATAACTAATATCATTTCTCTGTCAAATCATGACTAATGTCATTTTCTTGTCAAATCACGGCTAATGTTAACGTCACTATTTTTCTAGAGTCCGTCATAACTAATGTCATTTTTATGTATTACCAATATTAACATCACTATTTTTCTATAGTCCGTCATGACTAATGTCCTTTTTCTGTTGTTAGCACTATTTTTCTACAGTCGGTCATGACTAATGTACTTTTTTGTCAAATCACGACTAATGTTAACGTCACTATTTTTTTACAGTCCGTCATGACTAATGTCCTTTTTCTGTCGTTAGCACTATTTTTCTACAGTCGATCAAGACTAATATACTTTTTCTGTCAAATCATGACCAATATTAACGCTACTATTTTTCTACGGTCCGTCATGACTGGTGCCATTTTTCTGTCAAATCGCGTCCAATGTTAACGTCACTATTTTTCTACAGTCCATCATAAGTGGTGTCTTTTTTCTATCAAATCATAAATAACGTTAACGCCACTATTTTTCTACAGTCCGTCATGACTACTGTCCTTTTTCTGTCAAATCACGGCCAATATTAACGTCACTATTTTTCTACAGTCCGTCATGACTACTGTCATTTTTCTGTCAAATCATGAATAACGTTAACGCCGCTATTTTTCTACAATCCGTCATGACTACTGTCCTTTTTCTGTCAAATCATTACCAATGTTCAGGTCATTATTTTTCTATAGTCCGTCATGACTAACGTCATTTTTCTGTCGTTAACACTATTTTTCTACAGTCCATTATGACTAATGTTCTTTTTCTGTCAAATCATGACCAATGTTAACGTCACTATTTTTCTACAGTCCGTCATGACTAATGTTTTTTCCTGTCAAATCACGACCATAGTTAACATCACTATTTTTCTACAGTACATAGGAGAAAATACAACCTCCACCATTTTTTCCGACGATCGGCACCCATTATCATCATCGTTATCATCTAAGATGTACATACACCAAATTTCATGTGATTCCACCATTTTTCACCGTTGAATTAGCAATGTAAAAAGTTCTATTGTCGGTAAACCATTAATTTTGCACCAACTAAATCAACGGTGAAAAAATGGTATAATCACATCAAATTTGGTGTATCCACATCTTAGATGATAAAGCTGAAAGTGATGTATACCGTTCGTTGAAAAAAATCATGGAACATGTATTTTTCTAACGCCATAGGAGAAAATTCTCTCCTATGTCACCTTTCCTCTATTAACCTATATATATAGATAGATAGATAAATATTCCTCCTATGTCATCTTTCCTCCATTAACCTCTCTCTCTCTCTCTCTCTATATATATATATATATATATAAGGTTAATGGAGGAAAGAGGCCATAGGAGGGAATTTCCTCCTATGGCGTCGAAAAACACCCTCCCTTATTTTTTCCGTCGATCAGCACCTGCCATCTTCATCGTTATCATCTTAGATATGGGTACACCAAATTTCATGTGATTCTACAACTTTTCACCGTTGATTTAGTGGATTCAAAATTAACGGTTTACCGACAATCGAACTTTTTACATTGCTAAATCAACGGTGAAAAAGTTGTAGAATCACATGAGATTTGGTGTACCCGCATATTAGATGATAACGATGAAGATGGTGGATGCCGATCGTCGGAAAAAATGAAGAAGGGTGTATTTTTTCGGCGCCATAGGAGGAAATTCCCTCCTATGTCTTTCCTCCATTATTCTCTCTATATATGTGTGCGTGTGTGTGTATGTGTGTGTGTATGTAGCAAATTGTAACGGCCAGGTTAGAATTGTTGCCTCACGTGTTAGTACTAAAATTTCATGCATTAGCCCAAGACAAACTAAAAGCACCTATCAAAAACATAGGCATTACCAAAGATATAAAAGGAATTTGAGAGACAAAAAAGGAGAACATTGGAAATTCAGCTCAGTGAGCTGCCAGGTAAGATTTGTTGCAGCATATTCTTGTAGTAAAATACCATAGTTTGCACATAACAAATTCAAAACACAACCCAATAATGAGCTATAGCTCAATTGATATGAGCACTTCCACTCCGTTCTACTCTTGAAGAGTGAGTGCAAGATTCATACACTTGAAAGGAAGGAGATGGTCACAAATTAATGCTTTCGGAATAAATTCATGAATCCCCTAAATACATGCCATGTTTAACATGTGTAGGGCTTAAGAGCCAGTACCCCCAAAAACACTACAAAAGAAAACTCAAAAAAACCACAATTGGAAGGATATAAATGGAAATTGAGGGGTAAAGACGAAAAATTCTTAAAAATTAAGCAGCTTGAAAGATTCCATTTCTGTATACATCTTTAGTAAGGTAGGTATACAAGGAGCGAGTCCTTTAACTTTCTAGCTTAACTCAGATGCAACCAGCCAGACCAAATTATACAACATAAATCTCACCTATTAATGTTACAAATTAGACTGTACTAAGCACCCAATCCCTCTCCATCCATTAGCTTTCTATATTTGAGCATATCTATTGAATATCGCTTGGAGAGAATTTCCACTTGTTCGATGAACGGCCTCTCTCGATGTCCACCGATGCATCGGACCATCTCGTCCCACCGTCTTTGGCAAATTTTTCCAGATCTAGGTTTGTGAAAAAAATGAATTTTATACTAACATAAGATTAGGCATACGAGCCAAACAACATGACGAAATTTTATCAACGAAAAAGAACATAAAAAACAGAAATGAAGTCGAATGCCAGTAAATTTATTTGTGAATAATACAATATTTAATACAACGTTAGGTAGTCAGACGTCTGAAACATGGTTTGAAATCTCGGCTGATCTCAATCCAAGATGGCCGATTCCGATCCCAAAACTGACCGCCCAAGTTCCGAAACCAATATGGTCTAATACCAAGGTTTAGCATTTTATTAGCGTGATTTTCGTATCAAGTTTATAAACGGTTAATGGATTTGTTAATGGGTTAATGTTGCACCGATGGTTTAATGGGTTTATTACAAGTTATTATGTCAGTACAGTTACTATAAGGGCCTAAAAACATGAAAAACATGTATTAGGGCTTTGTCCAACCTTTTAAACCTCAGGGTCCTAAGCCTACCGCCTTTTGGTCCCAAGGGCCTAGAATTATTTTTCCCAAATAATAAATAGCTCCTATCTTCTTGTTATAGATGTCAAATGCAACCACATTAATAATGGTAGGAGTTTCCTTGCATTACCTTCCCCTAATAGAGAAGTGCCAAAGTTTCAGCTGAGAACTGATGGATCAAGATTCATAGCTAGACGAGAGAGCGAGAGAGATGGTATTCAAACACATTACAAGGAATCACAAACTACAGCTCCATGCACTGTCAGACTCAGTGAGACATGATCATCCTTTAAATAGACAAAGAAACAGAAATCCATACATTCAATGACTACATAATACCATAAATCTTTGGAATTTCAACCTCCCTCTTGAGATTAAGTTCATTCGGAAAATCCCAACAAAAAATACAGACCACAGTGATGACCACTATAAGCTGACCTAACCAACAAGGATGAAATCTTTAATTTCTTGTGTGCTAAAGAAATGTCTAAAATTAGAGATGATATGCTGATAACATAAATTTATGTACATTTCTAACACACAGATAAACCCAAGAGCGAAGTTGAACACGGTCAAAAGTGGACAAACGTATCAATAACACAACTACTAGCCCTCGACTACGAAATCTCTGACAAGTAATCGTGTCGGAAAGAATGCTCAAATAGTCTGATTACTTCTCTAGTTAACTAAGATGCAACCAGCTGGACCAAATTATACAACATAAATCTCACCTATTAATGTTAGAAATTAGACTGTGTTAAGCACCCAATCCATAATTAACAGTCACTCTCATCCTCCTTTCCTTACTTTGGTCTTCTATATTTGAGCATATCTTTAGAATATCACTTGGAGAGAACATCCACTTGTTCGATGAATGGCCTCTCTCAATGTCCACCGATGCATCGGACCATTTCGGCCCACCATTTTCGACAAATTTTTCCAAACCCCGGTTTGTGAAAAAATGAATTTTACACTAGCTAGATTAACATAAGATTACGCATAAGGGCCAAACAACATAAATAAATTTTATCAACAAAAAAAACATAAAAAGATAAAGATGAGGTCAAAATAAATAAATAATAATTGTGAATACATGTAATACAATATTTAATACAACGTTAAGTAATTAGACTTGTCGCAAACATAGTTTGAAATCTTGGCCGATTCCGATCCCAAAACCGACCGTCCAAGCTCATGGCGGAAATTGTTTTATACCAAGTATCATTGTGTTTAGCATTTTATTAGCATGGTTTTCATATTAGGTTTCTAAATGGTTAACGGTTTTATTGATGGGTTAATGGTGCACAAGTGGTTTAATGAGTTTATTACTGGTTAATATGTTAGTACATTAGTTTGACTGTAACTTTAAACATAATTAATTGTAAAATAATTCGCCAAATTGTTTCTAGTTACTTTAATTATAAATTTTTTAATTCTAATTTTAAAGTTCTTCTCAAACAATATAAAATCCGATATTCCAATCTGAGACAGTCGATACGACCAAGATTTGCCCGTTCCGATCATGAAAGTGACTGTCCAATACCGAGATTTTAAACCTTGGTTCGGAAAAGACATGTAAAAGGTAATAAAAATGGTAGTGTGATCTTGATTTAAATAATAAAAAAAGAAAAATTGGGTTAATGGGTTGTGTTACCATAAATGACTAAACCATTAGCGGTTAGCGACTTGGAAGTCATTCCCACTCAGGGAATACTCGCAACCCAGATCGGAAAAATCAGCGTTCCGATCTAAAAATAGGCATAAGGCGGCTTCACACACACACAGAGAGAGATACTATACAAGTACAAATGATCCAAAAAACACTCCATGTTCTAAAGCTACATTTACCGTTATGTATAAATATACAAGAAAACTACCCCTATCATACCACATTTCATGACAAGTAGAATTCCCGTTTCATTCTGCATACCGAAACGTCCCGCGTTCCCGGTAACATAGTTAATGGGTTAGATTAATTAAACAAGCTTCAGGCCAATTTATCACGGCTTTTGTTTGTTGATTAGGGAAGATTTAGGGGATATTTGGTAGATAGGATTTGGGAATGCATGCAACATATGTTGCAAAAAAATCTCTATTTCCTATGTTTGGTTAGCAACAAACTTGAGTTGGAAATAGAGATACGCAAAAAGCATCAATTTCTTGCAACATTTATTGCACTCATTTTGGTTATAACAAGAGTTGCAACTTTAGGAACGGTGAGCATGGTAATTATTATGGGTGCCACGTAAGCTTTGCATATGCCACGTATGCAAATTGGCAACAAATGTTGCATTTTTTTAGGTTTTTGTTCAACCAAACACAAGAAAAAGTTTGGATTTGGAAATCCAATTATAAAACTTGAAGATAACCAAACAAAGGATTTGGACCTCTTTTTTGCAACAAATGCCACATGCATCATTTGTTGCATGAAAGCATGATGCAATTATTTTTTTTGGTTGCCAACCAAACATGCCCACAAAAAGCATCAAATTCTTGCAACATTTGTTGCACTCATTTTGGTTGCAACAAGAATTGCAACTTTGGGAATGGTGAGTACAATAATTATTATGAGGTGCCACATAAACTTTGTATATGCCACATGTGCAAATTTGCAACAAGTGTTGCATTTTCAACCAAACACAAAATGGTTTGGTTTTGAAAATCCAAATGCAAAACTTGAAGATTCCAAATGCAAAACTTGAAGATAACCAAACAATGAATTTGGGTCATTTTTTTCCCAACACATGCCGCATGCAACATTTGTTGCTTGAAAGTATGATGCATTTTTTGTGTTGCTAACCAAACATGGCGTTAGTCGAGGTTTCAATTTTTGACTGAAACCAACTGATATTTGTAAGGTTAACCTCAAACCAGCCTTAGAATTGACATTGAGCAAATAACACTTGAGACAACCGCCAACAGCTTTTAGCTGTAACAATCATTAACTGGGAGAACAAGTATCCGCAAGCAATAGAATTAAATGGCCTGGTGAATCATCGCAGAGCCTGTATCTGTGAACACAGGCACATTGGGGGCGGGGCCCACCAATGCCCCAATTTTTGGCCTGGGTTCGTAGGTCCTGGCCCTGCGATGATTCGCAGGGCGAGTAAGCTCCAAGTAATATATATAAAGTAAATGCGTCTTTTCTTTTTCCTGCTCTTAAAAAAATTGCATGAAAAGTTTAAAATGGAACAAGTTACCGATGCTCGAGGAGACTGTCCCACTCAACATCTTCCACATTGCATGCATCTTGATTCTGAAGACTGCATGAGTATTAAAATGGCGTATGATTAAAGAGAAAATCACTCATGTGAAAGAGCCCTTCAAGAAAATACTATTAAATTCCCTGGTGAAATGTCAAATATTCAAAACATAATTGAATCTCTACGAAAAGCAACCAACCAACACAAAAGGTTTGGGATAAAAACTTGTTGCGGTCGTAGGAAATGTACCAAAGATAGATAATAAGGGAATGCATAGACCAACATCATAGTTTGTAGGAATTTGTTTTGTTTGGTTCTTGGCTTTTGACTATGCTTCAGAGTTATACTGTGAATACCTGATAGCCTTGTCTACTAAACAATTTAATCATTCTAGAAAAATTTCGAGTAGAATATCAGTAAATGCTCTAGTTAGCCTAAGTGACAAAACCATAATCAATGTAGCAACAAATTACAAATGCAAGGGATAGACCTAAACATGGATACATGCATTTAAAAAAGACATGATTATTTTCAAGTTTGCTGAGGCGGCGACCCTTAACAAAGCATAATGGAAGCATGGGCCTCCCAAGGCTCCGATAACCTATATATATTGCTGTTTTTTGTTTCAATATATTTAAAAAATACTATTGGTGTGTGTGTGTACAATTTATACAAGTGTGAATTATAGTCCATTGGTAGAGGTATTGTGTTGTTGGTCAAGAGGTCTTAGGCTCAAGCCTAGATAATTGCATCTTAGTTACATTTATTTAAAGGCCACATGATAGATACTTTAACACAAAAATCTATTACCCGTTGAAGACTTTAAAGTTTTAACAATTAATATATAGTGTATGTTTAACAGGTTATATTTGGCTTTGAGATATGTATATTTTTTCAACTATAAATATTATATTATAAAAGCAAATACAATAAAGAAACTAAAATGCAAATAACAATCTACTAAGAATAATATATTAATTCAAGTTAAGTTATGATATACACGACTAAATTGTTGACATCCGTCTCACACGATTCTCGGTTTTGATTATTTAGTTTAAAACTTTATTTAAACGAATTCACAAGTTACTGATAACGTTTCCAAGTTTATGTCCGTAGTACAGCATGCACAACATATCAAACATCAATCAAGATTGCCTACAATACGGTATGCACTCAAAACGGTGATATGGCATGACAACTTGAAGCAAGCGACAACGTGATGCAAGCCTAATCAAGATTCAGTGACATTTTAGAGTAACTATTCAAGGAAATGAAGATAAAAAAGGAACCAAAATGAAGATCAAAGATATGAGCGATAAATATGTATTTAGTAATGATCTCATAAGGTTGGAAACTCCATTCCAACACATTCCTAGTGTCCATGACATCATCTCCTTCAGAGATGTCAAACTTATCCGTTGGATTTCAAATCTGCCAAAATTCAATTCAAATATTTCGTCCATGACAGAACACCGACGGAAACTCCGTGTAAGGAAAATTTGAACCACTGACGTCAGTAGAACAAATCTCTGAATTTTATCTTTCTGTTTAAGTTCTCAGTAACGGCTACCCCTGACGTCACCAGAACAAATTTTTGTATAGTTGACGTCTACCCCTGACGTCATCACGGGCAGCTTGAATCATAAATTTGAATTTCAAATTTTGAAACGAATGGATACTTATGCAAATTTGTTCCTAACTTCCTCTAAACGGTCATTAATTGTTTTATGGCAGTTATTGAGAGTTAGATTAACTTCCCATTTGATTCCTATAACTACCCTATGAGATCAAACATTTTTCTCAAGAAAAAAAACATTCATTGCAAATCCATTGAGAAATCTTCTTGCTCTTCTTGTGCTCAACTTGTCCAAATCCTTTCCATTTCCTCAGTGTCATAAACATGTTCAAATCTCTCAAAACAATTCTAGTGCCAAACCAGGAGATCAATAGGAGTGTAAGTGAACGAAATCGTTTGTAATAAAAGCGATTTGTAACCCAAGAGAAAGGATACTTCTCCTTTCACTTGAATTGTAGATTTTGAGTGGAAAAAAAGATCTTTCTATAGAGACATGGATTAGAGAGGAAAGTGCGGCTTTCCTAGAGAATCACGGGTAAGAGATAGACTTGTTTCCTAAAGAATCGTAAGTTCAAATGGTTGATCCTTATGAAGAGGGATTGTTGTTCTTCACATCCCTCTGAAGTGGGATTCGTGTACTTCATAAATATAGTGCAGAAATCCTGAGGAGTTTCTGGCGGGGACTAGCCACAGAAGCGTGGTAAACCCTAGTCAACAATTCTGTGTGTTTGCATTGTTCCAACTCTTTTTATTTTCAGTTCTGGCGATTGATTGCTATTTGAAGTTTCTTTGTTTAAACATTTTCCGCAGAAACTCAATAATCCTTTTAAAATTTTCCACAAGACACATAGAAGCCTTATTCATCCTCCCTCTAAAGTATTTTCAATTGGTATCAGAGCGGGTTGCTTATTTTTTAAATTAACATCTTGAGTCAATAGATCCATAATAGCAAACTTGCTTATTTTTTAAATTAACATCTTGAGTCAATAGATCCATAATAGCAAACCAACTAGAGGGCCAATCCACCACACAACCCCCACTATTTAACGGCACTAATTTCAATTTTGGAAAACTATAATGAGAATTTTTCTTCAATGTATAGATTTTAGAAAATACCAATTTAAAAGAAAAATTAGTCTTAAAAGAAGAATCTCATATAAATACGATTAATTTAATAAGATTTTTTTTTATAAAAAAGGAATTTTTTTATTAAAGATAATTTGCTAAAACTAAGGACAATCTTAACGTCATGCTAGGAACTTGTATTAATCATTATAAACGTCAAGATGTAGGTTTTCTACTATTATGTCATTTTTTTAACCCTATGCTTGTCAATTACTCTGTCATTTTGAATCTCATGCTATTATGGTTATTATTTTGAACTGGTTCATCATACTTAAAATGTTGTTCATTTTTTTATGCCCTAATCATGTTTCATTTTGTCTTTTCCATGAACTTAAAATTTCAATATTCATGTTTTCATACCCCTTACTCTATTTTTAAAACCTTTCGATATTTTTCAAAAAGGGGGAGAGAATATTCATGGATATCTTAAAATTTTTCTTAAATGGTAATAAAATTAGAATTATATCACTTGCCTTCATGCAATGCTTCTTGTAAACTAGTATAAGTGGTATAAGGCATTGATATGGGTTCAAAGATTTTTTTCAACTGGGCATGAATTAAAGGAGAGTAAATAAATCGAATTTATATTTTTATATGTATCATGAATTGTTTAAATAAGTTTTGCTAAATATCAAAAAGGGGAAAAAATTTGACATCCGTGCCACACGATCCTCGGTTTTGATTTAGTTTAAAACTTTATTTAAACGAATTCATAAGCTACTGATGATATTTTCAAGTTTATATCTTGAGTACAGCATGCACAACATATTAAATATCAAACAAGATTGCCTACGATACAATACGCGCTCAAAACGATGATATGTCATGACAACTTGAAACAAGCGACAATGTGATACAAGCCTAATCGAAATTCAAAGACGTCTCAAAATAACTACTCAAGAAAATGAAGATCGAAGAACCAAAATAAAGACCGAAGATATGAGCGATAAATATGTATTTAGTAATTATGAACTCACTAAGGATAGAAACTCTATTCCATGACATTTCCTTTAGAGACGTCAAATTTATCCGTTGGATTTCAAATCTACCAAAATTCAATTCAAATATTTCATCCATGACAGAACACTGACGTCCATGTAAGAAAAATTTGAACTACTAACAGTCAGTAGAACAAATCTCTGAATTTCATCTTTCTGTTTAAGTTCTCAGTGACGGCTGCCCCTGACGTCACTAGAACAAATTTTTGTATAGCTGTCGCCTACCCCTGACGTCATCACGGGCAGTCTGAATCATAAATTTGAATTTCAAATTTTGAAACGAATGGACACTCACACCAAATTTGTTCCTAACTTTCTCCAAATGATCATTAACTATTTTATGGCAGTTATTGGGAGTTAGAATAACTTCCCATTTGATTCCTATAAATACCATATGAGATCAAGAAAAATGTTTGGCATTCATTGCAAATCCATTGGGAGATCTTGTTCAACTCGTGCTTAACTTGTCCAAATCCTTTCCATTTCCTCAGTGCCATAACCTATTCAAATCTCTCAAAACAATTCTTGTGCCAAACCGGTAATAATCTTTAAGATCAATAGAATTGTGAGTGGACGAAATCGTTTATAACAAGAGCGATTTGTAACCCAAGAGAAAGGGCACTTCTATTTTCACTTGAATTGTGGATTTGGAGTGGAAAAAGAGATCTTCCTAGAGAGACGTAGATTAAAGAGCAAAGTGCGGCTTTCCTAGATAATCACGGGCAAAAGATGAAGACTTGTTTCTTAGAGAATCACAAGTTCAAGTGGTTGAACCTTATGGAGGGATTGTTGTTCACATCCCTGTGAAGTAAGATTTGTGTACTTCACAAATATAGTGCAGAAATCCCGAGTCTCAAGCGGGGACTAGCCAGAGGAGCGTGGTGAACCATAGTCAACAATTCTATGTGTTTGCATTGTTCCAACTCTTTTTATTTTAAGTTCTTGTGATTGATTGTCATTTTAAGTTTCTTTGTTTAAACTTGTTTAAATATTTTCCGTAGAAACTCAATAATTCTTTTTAAAGTAATTTCTTAAAATCTGCTATATGATGTATAGAAACCTTATTCCCTTACGGGTAGACTAACATAATTAGTGGAGGTGATGATTAGGAGACTTGGTATTATGTGCATGCAAGAAACTAAGTGGATAGGTGAAAAGAGTAGAGTCATAAAGCCTTGGGTTATAAGCTTTGGTATACGAGTAGAGATAAAAATCGTACTGGAATAGACGTAATCATAGATAGACAGTTGCTTGAGGATGTAGTTGACATTAGGAGAAAAGGTAATAAAGTTTTACTGGTTAAGCTTATTCTAGATGGGAGGATCTTTAATGTTATTGGTGCTTATGCACCATAGATAGGTCTTGATGACGCTGGTAAACGTCTATTCTGGGAAAATTTAGACGAGATGGTACAAAGGATACCTAGTGGAGAGAAGTTATTTATTGGTGGTAATCTCAATAGACATGTAGGTACTAGTCGTAGTGGGTTTGATACTATCCATGGAGATTTTGGTGTTGGACAAAAGAATGAAACTGGTAGCTTGATTCTAGATTTTGCCTTGTCTTATGACTTGATCTTGGCAAACACTTGGTTTGGGAAGAGTCTCGCCTTCTCACCTTTAAGAGCGGATCAAGTGCAAGTCAAATAGACTTTTTTCTAATGAGAAAGATTGATAGAGGTCATTGTATCGACTGTAAGGTAGTGCCAGGTGAGTGCAACCACTCAACATAGACTTTTAGTTCTAGATTTTCGATTTAGAAGAAGACCTAGGAAGATTAGATGTAAAGTAGAGCCTAAAAGTAAATGGTAATGACTGAAAGAAGATAACCAAAATTTTTTTATAGATCGTGTAGTTTAAAAGACGGATTGAAGATTCAGACAAAACATAGAACAAGATGGCTAGTTGTATCAAGAGGGTAGCGAGATCTTCTTGGTGATTCGAGAGATGGTGCTCCACCATCTAAGGACACATCATGGTGGTGCTCCACCATCTAAGGACACATCATGGTGGAACGAAGAAGTAAAGGTGCTATTAAAATCAAAAGGGATTCTTATAAAAATATGAAGAAAAGCAGAGATGCGGAGAGATTTGAGAAGTATAAAATGGCTAAAAAGGAAGTAAAGAAAGCTGTTCTGGAAACTAAAACTAAAGTCTACAAGGAGGTGTACAAGAAATTGGACACTAAGGAAGCTGAAAATGAAATATACTGGATTGCTCGGATGCGGGAAAGGAAGACCAAAAACTTATATACGGTAAAGTGTCAAAAATGAAGATCAGAAGATTTTAGTTCGAGATGAGAATATCAAAGATAGATGGAGAGATTATTTTAACAAATTGTTCAATGAGAGCTTTACTAAGAATTTGGATGGACTTGTCATTCAATCTCAAGATATAAACCGTGATTTCATACGTAAAATAAGAATACCTGAGGTTAAAAAGGCTTTGAAAAGAATGAGATCAAGAAAAGCGATTGGTCCTGACAAGATTCCTATCGAGATTTGGAGATATGCTTAGGAGAAATAGATGTCAAATGGCTGACAAATCTGATTAATAAGATTTGGCAGACCAAAAAGATGCCAAATGAGTGGAGAAAAAGTACACATGTGCCTATCTACAAGAACAAGAGTGACATTCAAAGTCGCTCAAACTACCGTAGAATAAAACTTATGTCACACCATGAAGCTTTGGAATGGTGATTGAACACATGCTAAAAAGGATGTTAAGATAATAGAGAACCACTTTGGGTTCATGTCTGGGCGATCGACGACGGAGGCTATTTATTTGCTTCGTCAACTTGTCAAGCGTTTTCGAGAGAGAAAAGATTTGCATATGATATTTATTGATTTAGAGAAAGCGTACAACAAGGTACCTAGAGAGGTATTATGGGGGACGATGATGGATAAAAGGGTCCCCGTCAAGTACATTGACATAATGAAGGACATGCACGATAGAGTAGTGGCAAATGTCACAACTTGCGGCGGCCTAACGAGTGATTTTCTGATTACAATCGGCTTTATATCAAGGATCTGTATTAAGTCTATTCCAGTTTACCATCGTGATGGATGGTCTTACTAGAACTATCTGAGATGGTACCTTGGTATATGCTATTCGCTGATGATATTGTCCAAGTAAATGAGACAAAAGCAGGAGTTAAAGCCAAATAGGAGTTATGTAAGCAAACGTTGGAATCTCGGGAGTTCAGATTGAGCAAGTCCAAGACAACATATATGCATTGTAGATTTAGCAAACAGAGAAGTCGAGACCACATTGGTATAACACTGGAAGGGCAAGAGTTATCCCCGAGCACTCAGTTTAGATATTTAGGTTCCATCATCCAAAAGAATGGGAAGATTGATTAATCAAAGAATTCAAGCTGATTGGTTGAAATGGAAGAGTCAACGGGAATTTTGTGCGATCGTAACTTTCCGTTAAACTTGAAAGGGAAGCTTTATCGGAGCGCTATTCGGCTTGCCTTATTATATGGGACAGAATGCTGGGATCCTAAGAAGCATCATACACAGAAGATGCACGTAGCGAAGATAAGCATACTTCGTTGGATGTGTAGTAACACTGGAAAAGATAAGATACGAAATGAGGATATTCATACAAAAACTAGTGTAGCACCTGTGAAAGGGAAGATGCAGGGAAACCGGCGAAGATGGTTTGGTCATGTGCGACACAGACCTATGTAAGCACCGGTTCAACGAATGGATACTCTCAATATAGGCAATGTCAAAAGAGCGAAAAGGAGACCGAAGAAAACATATATAGAGATGATACGAAAAGATATGGTTGCCAAAGGCCTCGATGAAAGTATATTGTTCGATAGGAGTGGAGGAGGAGGATTCATGTGCTGGACCCCGGCGTGATTCTCATGTTGGTTCATGTAGCCTACCCCATATGCTTGGGATAAAATGCTCAGTTGTTATTTACTTTAATAAATTGTAAATATTTATATAAAGCCTTGTAGCTGAATCAATATTGTAAAAATAGACAAAGATAAGTCTACTAATCTAAAATTGTTTTTAAAATCATGGTAATATTTTTCCCTATATGAATATGTTTATATGTTAAAAATATGCCCTCCCCTCCAAAGCAGATTTTCTGCCTTTCCCCCGAATGGAAGCAAATTTATATAGTCGAACCCAAAAATTTGGGATAAAGGCTTGTTT
Source organism: Agapanthus africanus (assembly GCA_030015575.1). Lineage (NCBI taxonomy): Eukaryota > Viridiplantae > Streptophyta > Magnoliopsida > Asparagales > Amaryllidaceae > Agapanthus > Agapanthus africanus. The sequence continues at coordinate 102,795,809 of JASDDO010000012.1, read as the reverse complement.
ATGGAAGAATCTAGAATATACCAGCACTCTTTTAGTATTATGCAGAACCTCTATATAGCCATATTCTTTAGTCAGAAACAAATGCAAGGGGTAAACCTAAACGAACATGGATTGAGACAGTTAAAAAAGACATGTTTATTTTCAAGTTTGCTGAGGTGACGGCCCTTAAGTTGAGCATAATGGAAGCAGCGAATTCATACAGCCGGTCCCAAAAATTTGGGATAAAGGCTTGTTTATGGAAGAATCTAGAGCATGCCAGTACTCTTTTAGTATTATGGAAAACCTCTGCATAACCCAATTCTTTAGTCAGAAAGTAATAAAAGAGTGCGAACGTGGAAATGGCAATGAGTCACTGTCAAAACCTGCAAGGGAAACTTCATATTTACAGCTGACCCCATTTCGATGGGAAAAAGCTGATGACAATGAAAAGGGACACACATTACCTGAAAACGAAGTACAAAATAACTAATTAAAAGTGTTCTTCTGCTTACGCATACACCAACCGATAGTCATCTGTATCAGCCCATTCACCTTGACGGACCAAGGAGGATGTGAGCTGGAAGTACCTGAAAATTTCAGCAAAAATTACAATAGATGATATGTAAAATGATCCCAGGTGCCAGGTATATATTCACCAAGGAAAACTGAAACCAAAATATTATTCTTTGCAGCACCTAGTATAAAATAAACATATTGGCATCAACATAAAATTAGTATTTAGAAACATCAAGAGATTGAAACTACCATTGTGGGAGATACAATGGGCATATTTTTTGCATGGACTTCAAAACTCAGTTAAACTTGAACTAGGCTATAACTTTGTTGGCTGTTGAGTTTTAGTTATTGAGTCAAACAGAAGCTGAGTCAAACTTGCAAGTTAATCTGAATAGTCAAGGTATGTCATATCCTGCATGAGAATTTAAGTTTTATCATAAGCAATGCCAAAACTAAGAATGATGCTCAGTTCATTTAGGATTGGCCTCATAATAGCTTCAATTAAACAATTTTTTTATTAATATGAATTATGCAGGCATGTCGTGTTGCGTCTTAAACACAAATCTTTGTGATCAGCCATGAGTCCTATTCTTCATTTACTCGCTTAAGGTCCATCTTTCTGTTTTAAATTTACCACTATCAGATCTTTATTGCAAATGTCCAAAACTATCTCAATTGGATCACTTTTATAGTTTTATTTTATCCTCTATAGGGGCCCATCTCCAACTTCTTAAGCAGTCACCTCCTATACTATCTCAGCTATTGTACTCATCCATCTCAATGTTTGCGCATTTTCTGGGTGCATTGTTTCTTGATTTACTCTACATTCTGACCCATAATATCTAGACTGTTCAGATGTTAATCTTCCCAGTCAATCTATGAACCAGATCAAATCAAAGCGGGGATGGTTAAAATGAAATGTAATTTATTTTTTGGGAAATAGTTATATTGAAAAGTTAACCAAAAGCCAGGAGAACCATCACGTGTGATTTAACAACTTATAATTGACCTCGTAAACACTCCAATTTAACCTATTGTACCTACTATGATCAACTTGCCCTGCCACCATTAGCGCCTCTAAAGTCCATTCTCACAGAATAAATTTATGAAACTAGGTCAATTGAGTCTTGTTAATTTTGTTGGGAACTATGTCCTTAGTCAAGTTTTAAGCATAAATATGTTTGAAACTTGGAAATGCCAAAACTGATTATTAAACATTTAGAAGATGAAAGATCTATGATACTTTGATAATATGATTAGACATGTTAGAACTATATTGCATGGATTCACTGTCGAGTAACGAATCGGTATCAATTTCATCAATAATAGCAGAAGGAATTTTTTTGCCACATACTAAAACTTATATTGCAATGCATAAAGAACTAAGACGCTAACAATTTATTGTTGTTCGTTGCGAAGTTCTTCCGATTCTTAATTAGATTTGCTAAATGTATTACTTTTGTTATTATATACATATATTTATACTATAAAAATTCAAATCCACACAAATCATATCCTAGAATTATAAAAATTTGTGAATTGACAAATCCGAATCGTATCTTGTACCCCTCTCAAAATCCATGTTGCTTAGGTGAAGGAAAGGCTTAAAGGGCTAGATGTTATAATTTTGATTTTTCAAGAGACTTGTCTTTCCGATAAGAATGTTTTCATCTAGGTTCATAGAGCATATAGTTCACACTTCACACATTGTGGTAATGTGTTCTGATACACTCTTGACTTTATTTTATGCTTTCCAGTTATTAACAAATCTAAAAAATGATACAATAAAAATTTAATTGCCAACATTAAAAGAGTACAGAATGCACAAACCATGTTTGGCAGCACCCTGACATAATTCTAGTTTCCATCTTGTCGCTGATTGATTCCCAAGGGATATTGTCTCTAATCTGCAGCACAATATTAAAGAGGTTATATTAAAAAGCATAATAGCAGTTATCAATTGAAAAATGACACTTCATGGCCGCATGCACGTAAATTGGTTATATGCATGACAAATTTCTTGGAGTGCTGCTTATTTTTCTTACCTCAAGATGTACACAATTCATGTTACAAACCAAATCAATTCCTTGGTCATTTTTTTTTGTTTTAGGCGAAGAATTGAAAAGGTAATTCATTCTGTCAAATATGTAAAACCAAGCAGATAGTTTTTTTTAAGCTTTATGGTGAACCCTGAGCTTGCATATTATCAGCCTCAACCAGGATATGGTGCCGAACATAATGTCACATTAACAACAGAAAATTTAATTGAACCGTTGTTAAGGTCTTCTTTTCTTAGTTGTGCAAGATAGCTGACCTCTCTATGGGATAAGGTTTGGACAGTTGTGATCATGTGCATACCTATCCTTCCAATGCATGATATTAAAAAACCATAACTCACAACAAAATAGTAGTATTAAATGGTAAAAATACTGACCATGACATTATCAGATTTTCCTTCCCCGAAGGCTCTCATCCGCAGGTCCATGTTCACCAAATCAAACAATTTCTGGTACTCATCCATAGACCACTTCCCTGAGGCAACATATTGGAGCAAATGAAAAAGAATCAGAAAGAAGATTTAAACTGTTATGAGGTATAGAGCAATGCAAGGGTCAGATTGAGTATGATACAGCAAACTTCATGGCCATCCCATAAAACAAATTTCAACTAGTAGTTAAGAGTTAGATGTGAAAGCAAATGGGTCATAAAGAGAATATTAGAAATAATATTCATATCAAAATTATTGAATAAACAAGTAGGAACAGTTGGACTTATATAAGCAATCAAGGGGCCATAATACAAGTTTTAGAACAGTAGTATTTCACAAAAACACAACTTTATTCATGCTCTTGAAGTTGATGGCAATCTTACTTCTAATATTGATGACATACATAAAGAGCTTCATGTTTTCTAATGCAACTACTAGGCACTCCATCTTTTAAGTTAAATGTTGACTTGCATGCTATTTTCTCTGATGCTGCTATAATTTCTTTACATGATCTTGAGGCTCCTTTCAGTACTGAGGAGATTAAAAGGGCAGTTTTTGGACTCGGTGTTAACAAGGCACCAGGTCCTGATGGTTTTTCAATTTGTTTTATCAATATTTTTGGGATGTTCTTAAAAATGATCTTGTGGAGATTTTCAATCATATATATAAAGGGGATTGCTCTTTAGATAGAATCAATTATGCCATCATTTGCCTAATTCCTAAAGTTGATGGAGCGCACAAAGCTCAGGACTTCAGGCCTATCAGCCTTCTTAATGGCATCTTTAAATTTTTTTACTAAAATCCTTGCATATAGATTAGAGGCTAATCCTTCTGGCTTGTTATGCAAAACCCAATTTGCTTTCATGAATAATAAATCCACACTTGATTGCTTTTCCATTGCACATGAACTGATAAATGCTTGCTATAAACCAAATCTGAAACTATTCTGCTTAAAATAGACTTTCACAAAGCCTTTGACTCAATTAATTGGGATTTACTTGATTGATCTGCTTAAGTTAGAGGCTTTGGAGAAAAATGGATTAGTCGGGTTTCTAGGATCTTGCACTCTTCCTGTTCACAGGTGCTTGTCAATTGCAAGCAAAGTAAGAATATTAAATGCACGAGAGGTCTGAAACAAGGGGATCCATTATCTCCTTTGCTCTTTAATCTAGCTGTGGATACTCTGGCAAGGATGCTATTTTATATTGGCTAGGGATCAAGGTAAAACTATCTATACCAACCCTTAGGGATGATCTTAAATTTCTACCCTCTATTCAATTTGCTAATGATACCATTTTGTTTTGTAAAGCTTGTGATTGTGAAGTGCTTAGCATGAAACTGATTATGTATATCTTTGAAGGGATCTCTGGGCTTAAAATTAATTTCTCCAAAAGTTTTACGTTTTATTTTGGGAAAAAGCTTTTAATAGGCAATCATCTAGCTGGTATTCTTAAATATACTCTTGCTACCCTACTTACTACTTATCTTGGTTGACCTCTTAAGGCTAAAAGTGTGAATAAAAACAACTGGAAAGCCCTTATAGCTAAGTTTCAAGCTAAATTATCTAGTTGGAAGGGGAAAGCCGTCTCAATAGGGGGGAGGCTTACTTTGATCAACTCTATTATGTCTTCTTTACCCCTGTACTATGTCTTTTTTTAATTACCTAAATGGATAAGGATTGATTTAAACGGATATAGATAATCCAAATCGAATCTGCATTCAAATCTGATATTTATCAAATACGAATATTGATTTTAATTTCCAATGACCAACTGTATTTGTATCCGCCAACAACAATCGGATATGAATATGGTAACACATATTCCTTCTGTAAAAGTATCCGAATTAATATCCTACTTTTTATACATGTATGAACACAATTTTTCGATATTCGAATTATATCCGTATCCGAATTTTTGAAATACAGACTATGGTTTTTATTATCCGTATCCGTATTCACAGCCGCCAACGACTACCGGAGACCACTATGATCACTTATATCCGATCCATATCCAATCTGTTTACATCCTTCCGTAGTCTGGGTACCACTTGACACATAGCCGCGTACACGGTTTTAATTTCATTCTAATTAAGAAAAGCACACACATAAAAATAGGGGTGTCAACCGGGTCAGGTCAGGTCAGGACCATCAAGTTTGGGTCGAATTTGACCCGACTAATATCCGGTCAACCATAATCCAACTAATCAGGTAGGAATGACGAACCAGATTCGTACCCGAGCCCAAACTAGTCCAAACCTGGTCAACCGGGCTTGACACGATTAATCGTCGGTCCAGATTGGATTAGGCATTACCTGCTTATTATTAATTTTTATTGAATTTTAAAAAAACTTACCTAAATTTATAGTTTGTAAAAAATATAAAAAATATCATAATTTGGGTCACCGGGGATTAGATATACTAGAAACTCGTACAAGGAATTGACGTTGGGCTATTGAATATGGCCTTTGGTGATTTTAATTAGCAAGTTTTGAATCAAACAGGTTGTATTGGATTAGAAGATATAACCTTAACATGGTCAATCGGGTTGGCCGAGTAATGTAATTTTCAAAACGAATTGAATCCAGTAATTTCTGGTCAAGTATATCAAATATTTTTTTACACTGCTACATAAAATAGCAAAGATTGGAGATAATTAGGAAAAATGTTATTAAGAGTATAATGTATGTAAATTATACTATGATGTTAAATGCAATACATTTAATCAGAACTTTAGATTTATAAACTTAACACATAAGTGAGTCATGTAGTTTGGCGGTATAAACTTAAAACAATTAAGCGGGCAGAATCGCTTAATCGGCTGCCTGGACGCTCAACCGCTTGATTAGGCCGTTTAATTGAATAATAAGACAATAGAACACCACTTTCACCTAACAGCTTTTTACAACATAGAGCATGATAATGAGATATTATTTATATTCGTATTTGTGGATCATTTAAGTTAAAGATATTCACCAACCAACGAATAAAGCAATTTAAATAGTCTAAGCGAGAGGCATATTCACTAAGATGGATCTGTGGTGTTTTATTGAGATGCCAATGCAATGACTAATATATTATGAAATATTGACTCACGGATTGACTCCATTCACAAATTCGTGTTGATTCTAACCGGAGTTGCGAGTTCAATTTTTTGTAATTAATTAAATAGAAAATCAGTTTGGATACTCAAGGATTCGATCCAATTCTTGAATCGAGTTTGCGGGGTGGGTTCGATAAATAAATTTGTTATTAGATGTGATTTGGTTCAGGTTTTGAAGTTTGAGATCAACACAATAACCCATGTCCTTTTATTAACCATACCCAAAATCAATTCATTACCAACCTCCACTAATAAAAAAAGAAAAATTGAGATGTTCTCATACAATCATTTTGGTTACCTCCAAAATTATCTCACAATGCCTCCCGAGCGCGAATGCCTCCCGAGCGCGAACGCCTCCATCTCCTAACAAAACCCTAACCACCAACAGCCTTCTAATTTCACTGGATATGAAGTTAAGATTCCCTCCACAATCTATCGCTCTCTCTCCCCTCTAGTTTTTATCAAAAGAACATACATCCACAAAACAAAGAGACTGTTTGATTACTTGATGGATGGGATATTGAGAGTGGATCTTCTTTTGTTTTTTTTAAATGACTTGTCTTTAATTTTCTTGATAGTGATCTTAATATTTAATGACTCGTTTCCTATGGATATGGACAAGGTTGCACGGATACGGACACGATACGATGCGACACGGCGATACGGCAAAATCCCAAAATATAAAATACGGGGACGCAGGATATATAGATAATATAATTATAAAAAATATAATATAATATCATTGTAACAAAATATTCAATAAAAACCTTAGCATTTTAACATTTTTTGACTGTAGTTATCAAATCTCAGCAAAAAACTTAACACAACTTTAGCAAATATATTTAACATATTTCAGCAATAACGATATAATTTTAGTGGTCTCCTGGCTGTACGCAATATAATTTTAGCAAAAAACATATAATTTCAGCATTTTCCTAACAAATTAACAAAGATACTTCATATATTTCACATAGAAATTATATTACGCGGCAAAATTGGGTAAAATAAAAAGAAATATTAACAAATCAAGAAATTTATATTAATATTAAGCTTTTCTGCTTTTAATTGAAAAATAGTTTTTTGTGTCATGATTTCACTAAAACGTGTTCGACACGTGTCCGAATCCAAAGCCGTCTCGTTTCGAAGTGCGACACGGAAAATGTGTCGGACACATGTCGCGCAAGTGTCAGGCATGAATTCGTGTCCGCACGGATACGAAAACCAAAGAGACGTGTCCGTGCAACCTAGGATATGGATCTTAATCCTTAATGTTCAAGTTGTTTTCGATTAAAATTGTTCAAATAGTATTTTTGTATTGTTTATATATTTATATGTACATATATATTTACATATGCTTGGGATAAATGGTTCAGTGTTGTTCTATGTACATACATATTTACATCGGATTATTTAATGATATTGATTTAAATTGGTAAGGATATATTTATATGTACATTTTTGTGTTATTTATATTTATCATGTATCATTAACCACTATAAGAATTTCGTTGGGGCGTCTCCTACTCAACAACGCGCTACATCGGATCCCGGATGTAATGTTAAGTATGCAAGGGCTACTAGGTCGTCGTCCGGAAGCGGCGCACTACATCGGATGCCGGGTGCAGTGTCAAATAAGCAACGGTTTCATAGGATATGTCTAGTCTCTTGAAACACAGGTTGTCTTACAGGTATATTAACGGAATTAGTTAAACGATGACCAGGAGTTGATATTATGTGTTTGCAAGAAACTAAATGTGTATGTGGAAAAGATAGAGTTATAGAGCCCTGGATTATAAACTTTGGTATACAAGTAGAGATAAAAATCGTAATATGGTAGGTGTAATCATAGATGGACGGTTACTTGAGAATGTAGAAATTAGAAGAAAAGACGATAGGACTTTACTAGTTAAGCTTATTTTAAGTGGAGAGATCTTTTAATATTACTAGTGCTTATGCACCACATATAGGGCTTGATGACGCAAATAAAAGTCAATTTTGGAGGGATTTAGACAAGATGGTGCAAATGATACCCATTAGAGAAGCTATTTATTGGTGATCTCAATGGACATGTCGGCACTAATCATAGTGGGTTTAGTACTATCCATAGAGCTTTTGATTTTGGACGAAGGAATGAAACAGGTAACTCAATTTTAGATTTTGTCTTGTCTTATGACTTGATCTTGACAAATACTTGGTTTAGAAAAAGAAAGTCTCACTTGATCACCTTTAAAGGTGGATCGAATGCTAGTCAAATAGACTTTTTCTAACTAGAAAGATAAAGATTGTTGTATCGATTATAAGGTAACACCGGGTAAGCGTAAGTGTGTAACCACTCAATATAGACTTTTAGTTCTAGATGCTCGGTTTAGAAGCCTCGAAAGATTAGACGTAATGTAGAGCCTAGAATTAAGTGGTGACCACTGAAAGAAGGTAACAAAGAAACCTTTGTATATCGTGTAGTTCAAGGGGCTGATTGGAAGTCCGAAGATGATTCAGACACATGGAACAAGATGGCTAATTGCGTTAAGAGGTTGGGCAGAGATCTGCGGGGTAATGCTCCACCATTTAAGGACATATCATGGTGGAATGAAGAAATAAAGCCTGCTATTAAAATCAAGAATACAAAGATTTAAATAAGAGCAGAGATGTAGAGAGATTTAAGAAGTATAAGATAGCTAAAAAGGAGGCAAAGAAAGCTGATCAGAAAGCCAAAGCTAAGGTCTACAAAGAGGTGTACGAGAAGTTGGACACTAAGAAGGCTGAAAATGATTATACAGCATTGCTCGGATGAGGGAAAATAAGACCGGAAACTTGTACAGTGAAGTGTGTCCGAGATGACAATCAGAAGATTTAGTTCAAGATGAGGATAACAAGGAAAGGTGGAGAGATTATTTTAACAAATTGTTCCATGAAAGCTTTACTACGGATTTGGATGAACTTGTCATTCAATCTCAAGATATAAATCGTAATTTCATGCGTAGGATAAGAATGCCTGAGGTTACAAAGACTCTGAAGAGGATGAAATCAATGAAAGTTGTTGGTCAAACGGGATTCCTAATAAGGTGTGGAGATGCCGGCTGACAGACCTGTTTAATAAAATTTAGCAAGCCAGAAAGATATCAAATAAGTGGAGGAAGAGTACTCTTATACCTCTGCAAGAACAAAAGTGGCATTCAAAGTTGCTCAAACTATCATGGAATAAAACTCATGTGTCACGCCATGAAGCTTTCAGAAAGGATGATTGAACACAGGCTAAGTCAGGATGTTAAGATAACAGAGAACAGGTTTGGGTTCATACTTAGACGATTGACGACAAAGGCGGTTCATTTGCTTCGTCAACTTGTCGAACATTTTCGAGAGAAAAAAGGATCTGCGTATAATTTTTATTGACTTGGAGAAAGCTTACGACAAGATGCCTAGAGAGGTATTATGGCGAACGATGTGAAGGGAGTCCAAATCAAGTACACTGACATGTTCAAGGACATGTATGTAGTTGTAAATGTAAGGACTTGCGGCGGCCTGACGAGAGATTTTCCGATCATAATTGGCTTGCATCGAGAATCTGCTTTAAGTCTATTCTTGTTTACCAAAGTGGTAAATGATCTTACTAGAACTCTCCAGGATTAGATATCTTGGTGTATGTTATTCCCTGATATTATTCTGGTAAATGAGACAAAAGCAGAGGTTAATACCAAATTGGAGTTATCAAGGCAACGTTGGAATCTCGAGGGTTTAGATTGAGTGGTTCCAAGCCAGCATATATGCAATACAAATTTAGTAAACAGAGAAGTCGAGATCACAGTGGTATAACACTGGATGGGCAAGTGATATCACCGAGCGATCGGTTTAGATATCTAAGTTCCATCATCCAAAAGGATGGATAGATCGATACGATGTCAACCGAAGGATTCGGGCTGGTTAGTTGAAATGGAGTGCAACAAGGATTTTAGACGATGGTAACTTTCCGTTAGGATTAAAAGGGAAGCTTTATCGAAGAGCTATTCAGCCAAACTTATTATATTGTACGGAATGTTGGACTTCTAAGAAATTTCATGCACAGAAAATGCATATAGCGGAAATGCGTCATGCTTCGTTGGATGTGTGGTAACACTAGAAAGGATAAGGAGCGAAATGAGGATATTCGTGCAAAGGTTGGTATAGCATCCGTGGAGGAGAAGATACGGAAAAACCGCCTAAGATGGTTTAGACATGTGCGACGCAAACCTACGGAAGCACCGGTTCGACAAATTGATATTCTCGATTTAGACCAAGTCAATTGAACGAAAGGGAGACCGAAGAAAATGTGAATAGAGGCTATACAAAAAGATATGGATGCAAAAGCTTTAATGAAAGTATATTGTTCAATAGGAGTGAGTGGAGGCCGAGGATTCATGTGCTCGATCCGGCGTGATTCTTAAGTTGGTTCATGTAGCCTACCCCATATGTTTAGGATAAAAGGCTTAGTTGTATGTATCAGAGGTTTTTAGAAAATTGTGGATTCGCAAATCTCATCGTATCTCGTATCTGTATCCATGCTACATAGCTGAAATTGTTAAATTGGCAATTTACAAAGTCGATATTATATTGTCGACATAAAGCTTCAAAATAATTGTTGACCAAAATTCAACAAATCCCACCTATGGTGACCCACACATATACAAGTCCTTGATACAACACATGCACAAAATAAACATAGAGAAGGCTTAAAAAGTCTTATATTAATGGTTTAGGCATCTCTACAATAAGGGTAGGTATGTGCTCTATGATAACTAACAAAAAAGGAAGCACACACGTATAAGCGCGCACACACGTTCGCTAACAAAATTTCCTGATTAATGCATGTAGATGTATTCAACTACATAGAAGGAGGTAAAGTGGCGCACACATTCACAAAAGAACGCAATATTTTTCAAAAGAATCAACATACCAATGCATTTCAACATTACAATAAGAAACACCCACCTAATTTAACATTCGGCAGTCTAAACCTTCGCCAAGCATCTTTTATGTGAATTCTATGCTTCCCAAGAATTTCCGACAGCTTCTTCCATTGTGGTCCATGATCTGCATGAAACCTGGATATACAACGTTTCATCCATAGCACAACTTTTGCAATAGTACACTTCTCGTCAAAAGATCATCCAGATCAAACAGAATAAAGCACCACAATTTATGATGAGTCATAATCCTAATCAAACACCTATGCACCCACAAAACTGAAGTAAACTCAATGGATAGAACTGGGCTTGGTCATCAACCAGATCTAGGTACTAATCTGAGGATGCCCTGATCAATTAATTAAATGCATGCAACATCTTGTTCAGCCCATTTCAGGACCTGAATTTGTGCCACTACAAGCAGCCGGTTGACTAGCTTAAATGGAAACAAAGGCAGGGGCTTGGATAGAGTAGAATGATTGTTTCTCTACATGTTATTAAAAAACAGTATCCAAAAATATTTTTCTGTATCTCAAAAAGGAGAGTCACAATTTAGTTTGGCACATTCAATTACCGTGTTAATTTGAATAGAAATAGTTGCAGCCGACACCTTAGATGAATTTCAAACAAAATGTCAAATGCAAAACATCGTTATGCTAGGGGTGGACCTGCTCAGGTTTCAGAATGCAATTATACACATGTATGAAGGAATTTAAAAATATAATCTCTATAAACCAAGAAATTCAAGAAATAAATTAAAAGAATATGAAATAGAGAATTTAGATTACTTTTGAATAATTTCAATCTCTTCTTCAGTGAATCCACGCTTCCCGCTCGCAGTTAATATAACCTGTGCTCGACCATATACTGCATATAAAGGCCTATGAGGCAATGCAGCACCTGCAATAAACATTATCAAGTAGTGCATAAAGGATGTGCACGAAAATATAGACAAGTAGACAAGAACAAACACTTGCATGCCAACACATAGATGAATATAGCCCAAACCACCTCAAATTCTCTCTTCGCACATGAGCTTATAATTGAAAATAAGGTTACACTTGCACATCAGCAACACTTTTACTCTCTGGTGACAGATATGTTTATCTATAGTATTAAGAAGGAAAACATATAAATAAACCATTCAATCTATATTTATATTTATAAATATCTTCTATAGTCCTCTACTAAGAGAAAATGATAGAAAAGTTTTGTTAGTCTTGGTGGTCCTTTTTTTCTAAATTCGCTGCTGCTTTTATTAGTGTATACTTTAATTATCTTTACAACATATGTGTTAGTTAGAGTGTAACTAAATATAAAGGAGTGTGGATACGAAATGAATTGTATAATTTATTGTCCGTTTCCTCCATTCAATAAATATGGGCATTCAATATTGAAAGGTTTAGTTAATTGAGTATCTTTTGAGTAAACCAAATTTATTTATATTAAAAAATAAGACAATTTTTTTTGAAAGGAAAAAAGTTGGGCGAGATGCCTTACTCAAAAAATGAAAAAATAAGACATGCATACAAGTTTTGAGATTTATTTTTTAATAGGACATTTGATTATAACCAATAATTTCTTTTTAATGTTGATCACCCTACAATCCGCTATTCTTATGCATGTTAAAAATAAAATCATGACGTAATTTTTTTAAGAAATCCATGGTTTTAAACTGCATCTACAGTATCATATGTCTATGTTTATAGTTCTATAGTACTCATCTAAATGAAAATGAAGTATCAATTTTGATAATTCCATTTGATATATTCACATCTAAATTTAGTGTTCACTCTAGTACTCCACAAAGAGAAAATGATATAAAAGTTGTTAGTTTTGGTAGTCCTTTTTTCTAAATTCATCAATACTTTTATTAGTGTATACTTAAATTATCTTTACAACATACGTGTTAGAGTGTAACTTAATAAAAAAGAGTGGAAATCATAAATTGTATAATTTATTGTTTATTTCCTCCATTCAATAAATATGTGCATTCAATATTGAAAGGTGTAGTTATTTGAGTGTCTTTTGAGTAAACCAAATTTATTTATATTAAAAATAAGACATTTTTATGGAAGGAAAAAAACAGGGCAAGATGCCTTCCTCAAACAATGAAAAAATAAGACATGAATACATGTTTTGATATTTATATTTTAATAGGACATTTGATTATAACCAATAGTTTCTTTTTAATGTTAACCACCCTATCTTTTCTACAATCCACTATTCTTATGCATGTTGCAAATAGAATTATGACATATTTTTATAAGAAATCTATGGTTTTAAACTACATCTACAGTACTCTACTAATCTATATCTATACCTATGTTTATAGTTCTATAGTACTCTTCTAAATGAAAATGAAGAATCCATTTTCGTAGTTCCTTTTGCTATATTCACATCTAAATTTTAGTGTTCTCTCTTACATTAATTTATGTTGTGAGAGTTAATTTACATATTGACATTCATTTTTATAATTCTATTTTTAATTACATTATAATATATTTGTTAATGGGTAGAGTTATTACTAAAACCCACCGTTGCCTGTCCCAAATCCGGATGAGAAAGGGTGAGGGTTGTGGTAGGCTTGTGACAGCCAACGTAAAACTGTCACATTTTGTAACATGAACCATAATAAGAATATCGTTGGGGTCCCCCTACTCAGCGACGTGCTATATCGGATCGCAGGTGTAGCGTTAAGTATACAAGGGCTTCTAAGTCGTCGTCCGGAAACAGCGCGCTACATCGGACCCCGGGTGTAGTGACAAATAAGTAAGGGTTTCATAGGATCCGTTTAGCTTCTTGGAACATAGGATCCGTTTAGCTTCTTGGAACATAGATTCCTTTCCAGGTGGACTAACAGAATTAGTGGAGGTGATGATTAGGAGGAGAGTTGGTATTATGTGTTTGCAAGAAACTAAGTGGATAGGTGAAAAGGGTTGAGTTATAAAACGTTAGGGTTATAAGTTTTGGTATACGGGTAGAGATAAAAATCGTACTGGGATAGACGTAATCATAAATAGACGTTTGCTTAAGGATGTAGTTGAAATTAGGAGCAAAGGTGATGTTTTACTGGTTAAGTTTATTCTAGGTGGGGAGATCTTTAATATTATTAGTGCTTATGAACTACAGATAAGTCTTGATGACGCTAGTAAGCGTCTATTCAGAAGGATTTAGACTAGATGGTATAAAGGATACCTAGTGGAGAGATTATTTATTAGTGGTGATCTCAATAGACATGTAGGTACTAGTCATAGTAGGATTGATACTATCCATTGAGGTTTTGGTTTTGGACAAAGGAATGAAGCAGGTAGCTCGATTCTAGATTTTGCCTTGTCTTATGACTTGATTTTAGCAAACGCTTGGTTTAGGAAAAGAGTCTCACCTTATCACCTTTAGGAGCGGATCAAGTGCAAGTCAAATAGACTTTTTTCTGACAAGAAAAATAGATAAAGGTTGTTGTATCGATTGTAAAGTAGTGTCAGGTGAGAGTGTAACCACTCAACATAGACTTAGTTCTAGATTTTCGATTTAAAAGAAGACCTAGAAAGATTAGACGTAAGATAAAGCCTAGAATTAAATGATGGTGATTGAAAGAAGGTGACCAAAAGGCTTTTATAGATCGTGTAGTTCAAGAGACGGATCAGCAGTCTGAAAATGATTCAGACAGAACATGGAACAAAATGGCTAGTTGTATCAAGAGGATAGCTAGAGACCTACTTTGTGAGTCGAGAGGTGGTGCTCACCATCTAAGAACACATCATGGTGGAATGAAGAAGTAAAGACTGCCATTAAAATTATGAGGGATTCTTATCAAGATTTGAAGAAAAACAGAGATACAGAGAGATTTAAGTATAAAATGGGTAAAAAGGAAGTTAAGAAAGCTGCTCGGGAAGCTAAAACTAAGGTCTATAAGGAGGTGTATGAGAAGTTAGACACTAATGAAGCTGAAAATGATATATACTGGATTGCTCGGATGCGGAAAAGGAAGACCAGAAACTTATGTGCGGTGAAGTGTGTCAAAAATGAAGATCAAAAGGTTTTAGTTGGAGATGAGGATATCAAGAAAAGGTGGAGATTATTTTGACAAATTATTCAATGAGGGCTTTATTAAGAATTTGGATGGACTTGTCATTCAATCTCAAGATACAAACCGTGATTTCATGCGTAAAATAAGACTAACTGAGATTAAAGAAGCTTTGAAGAGAATGAGATCAAAAAAACGGTTAGTCCAGAAACGATTCCTATCAAGATTTGGAGATGCTTAGAAGAAATAGACGTTAAATGGCTGACAGATATGTTTAATAAGATTTGGCAGACCAAAAAGATGTCAAATAAATAGAGGAAAAGTACCCTTATAACTATCTACATGAACAAGGGTGACATTCAAAGTTGCTCAAACTACCGTGAAATAAAACTTATGTCATCATGAAACTTTAAGAGACAGTGAACACGGGCTAAAGAAAGATGTTACGATAACAGAGAACCAGTTTGGGTTGATGCCTGAACGATCGACGACAAAGGCTATTCAGTTGCTTCATCAACTTATCAAGCGTTTTCGAGGAGAAGAGATTTGCATATGATATTTATTGATTTAGAGAAAGCGTACGACAAGATACCTAGAGAGGTATTATGGGGGAAAATGATGAAGGGGGTCCCCGTTAAGTATATTGATATAATCAAGGACATGTACGATGTAGTGGCAAATGTCAGAACTTGCGGCGGTCTAACGAGTGATTTTCCGATTACAATTGGTTTATATCAAGGATCTGCATTAAGTCCATTCATGTTTACCATCATGATGGATGAGCTTACCAGAACTATCCAAGATGGGGTACCTTGGTATATGTTATTCGCTAATGATATTGTTCTAGTAAATGAGACAGAAGCAGGGATTAATGCCGAATTGGAGTTATGGAGGCAAACGTTGAAATCTCGGGGGTTCGGATTGAGCAGGTCCAAGACAGAATATATGCATTGCAAATTTAGCAAACAGAGAAGTCAAACCATATTGGTATAACATTGGAAAGGCAAAAGATATCACCGAGCAATCAGTTTAGATATCTAGGTTCCATCATCCAAAAGGATGGGGAGATCGATAGCGATGTTAATCAAAGAATCCAAGCTAGTTGGTTGAAATAGAATGCAATAGAGATTTTGTGTGATCGTAACTTTCCGTTAAAATTGAAAGGGAAGTTTTATCGGAGCGCTATTCGACCTACCTTATTATATGGTACAGAATGTTGGGCTCTTAAAAAGTATCATACACAAAAGATTCACGTAGCGGAGATGCGCATGCTTCGTTGGATGGGTGGTAACACTAGAAAAGATAAGGTCCGAAATGAGGATATTCGTACAAAAGTTGGTGTAGCACCTGTGGAGGAGAAGATACGGGAAAACCGGCTAAGATGGTTTGGTCATGTGCGGCGCAGACCTATGGAAACACAGGTTCGACGAATGGATACTCTCGATATAGGTAATGTCAAAAGGGCAAAAGGGGGACCGAAGAAAACATGGATGGAGGTGATACGAAAGATATGGTTGCGAAAGACCTCAATGTAAGTATATTGTTCGATGGGATGAGTGGAGGCGGAGGATTCATGTACTGCACCCGGCGTGATTCTAATGTTGGTTCATGCCTACCCCATATGCTTGGGATAAAAGGCTCAGTTATTGTTTTGGTAGAGTTATAACTAAATGGGTAGTTTTATCAATTTAAAATTTAGAATTAAAACATTGAGCCATTTATCTAATCCCTGAGCAACCTCCCCTTCCACTCCCATTTATCACGCTTTGAATGCTTGGTGTAGAAAGATAAATGCAATCATTAAATTTCAATGTTAGCAACAATGTTAATGATGACAAAAACCTTTCATGTTCTCTATTAAACTTACCGCTATTCTCATATAGTCATCTTTTGACCGTCTGCATTGGAAGTTAAATGCATTCAATACATTTAATTTTGATAAACAAATCAAATCCCTTTCATTTCGTAGCTACCTCAATTATATATAAAGCCCATTCACCTCATTCTTCTCTCGTATCTCTATCAGCAAATGCAATGTTTATCACCTCTAATGGTATAGGCAGAAAGGATATGGAAAAGGAGGTATGGATTCTTAATATTTTGCATGATATTTGTTTGCTTTTTGTTATGAGTACTCGATCTCCTTTTCTGTCTGTCTCGCAATTTTCTTTTCATCAACTGAGAATTTCTTTTTGTTGTGTTTTCACCGTATGCTTTTAATATTGTTGCTTTAAGTAGTTAGATTTATTTACTGCTTGGTCTCATTGTATTTACGTATTCTTGTTTGTGTTTTTCCAAACATATTTTTATTGTTTTACATACGGCCAAAAGCTAGACAATAATCACTTGTCACACTGTCAACGTGATCCAATAAAAGTGGAATATGCAATTTTTCCCGTCTTTGCTTTCCAAGAATGAGGTAAATATTATAATTCTCTGTTAATCTTCCAATTTCTTTTTACGTCATTTTATATTAACTAAATAATATCTTGATACAGTTTTTTTTTTGTTTGTTTAATCTTCCGCTCATCTAATAAGGTACTAAAATGAATTCTTATTGTAGTGTTTTTTTTTCCTTTTTCGTATCTTGTTGTATCCAATTTTAATATTTAACACCATGTCATTCACATTCATGCCTTCTTAAATTATAATGAAAATAGCTTTTATTCTTGAAGTTTTACCATTCTAGATAAATTTTTCGTATTGACATGTGCTTGAAATAAGCTTATTAAAATGTAAGTTAAGAAAAAGCTAGCTATTTCTCAAAATAGTTGAAAAGACGCAAAAGTAAAATCTAAAGGATTCACAATCAATCGAAGTTGACGAACGAGTAGTCATCTAGAATCAAGAAATTATCGATTTGAATGATGTAATTATTCTGTGATTCTTGAGACAATATATTTTGTAGTGACATGGTTTGGAAACTATTATATAATAAGATGTTGAATTATATGTTGTTTTGTATTCCACGTAGAGACTTGTTTATAAACATTTATATCAGATCAAGACGAGACAACAATGCAAAAGAGAATATTTTTTAAGAATATTATTCCAAAAGTACGATGAAACGGTCTGAGAGTTGTGATTTGTGATTGTCAATGTTTATTTTTATTGACTTAATAACTATAACTCTCTACTTAATTATACATACAATATACATATAAGCATGTGATGGTATAACACCACCTTTTTTTATAATGATTCATCACCAAAAAAACATTGACATTGTGCAGACATTCATTCACTCAAAGGTGAGAATAAGAAAAGGATATAGTTTTAAAAAGGGGCTAGCTAATGATGCAAAAAGAGCTAAATATTAAACAAACCTTGATCAAGGACAAACTTGTTCCATCTTTTTTCTATTTTCCTTCAAAAAATCGTTTTTTATGTATCATACTCATCCATTATTATATTCACATCGACATCTTTAAAATGCATTTTTAAAAAACTCTATGTGCGTATGTGCATAAAACTAATAAAAAAACAGGGGAAAAAAGAAAGAAAGAAGTCACCAGTCATCAAATACTAAATAACTGACTAATAATTTTGTAACATCCTAGTTCGATCATACGTTTCTTTTTCTTTTTCTTTTGGATATATTGGGTTTTATTTTATTTTTATTATTATAATTTGAGTTTAATACTTTTAATCAATATATATACATATAATTATGGTTTTTCAAGTTTGTTAAATATGCATATTATTAGTATTTAAATATTTATTTGTCTAACACTATTTTATAACCATATTTATATTTTAGTATCATAGTTTAAACAAAAGATATTTTATTTGGTATTTCTTTAAACAATACATACATAAGATTTTACCCCTTTTTAAATTCTATTTATAAGATATTTTGTCTTACGATATTTATTTGGTTAAAATATTTAATTTTGAAAAGTCATGAGAGCCCCTGTTAAATATTTTAACCATATAAATATTTTTCCTAAACTAACTCAATTTTCTCTCTCCAATCACCATATATGTCTCACCTGATAACTTTATTCTTTTAAAACAAATACTATTCTCTCTCTCCAAACAAATATTTTTTCCAACAGATTTCTTTCTCCCCATATTATATTCTATCTACATATATTTTTCTATATCGCTAACTATATTTCACCAAACCCCCGCTCTTTTTCTATGTATATTCCCTAATAAAATCCCTCTCTACAATCTAATCTAATCTCTCTCAGCAGATTCTCTTTCTCAAATCTACTCTCTTTAATTATTTTTCTACAAACCTATATACATACATATATATAATTGAAGATATTTTGTTATGATAGTTTAACTGAAAATATATTTTAGTTGTTTGATATCATAAAATCCTACATATATAACTAATTATATTTATTTTCATTAACCCATAAGCATATACATATCTACATATATTTTCACTATATACTAATATGTATATATACATATACTTTTCTTTTATTCTAACTATATACAAACTAATATGTATATGTACAACTTTTCTAATATTTTATAGAAGTATATAACACATCATATCTTTTTTTATAAAATCAAATCCAAATCTCGTCTCATCAGAATATTTCTCTCTCTAATTATAATAATCTCTTCAATCTTTAACATCTCTCTTCCCTATAAATAACAACCTAATTACTATCATCTCTCCCCTTCTCATATAAATCAACCTTCTCTTTTTTCCATCACAATATTTTCTTCTTCTTCAAATTTAGCCGAGCAATCAAACCTTGGAGTTGTTCTTCGTGTCGTCGTGTTTATCTGTCTCCGAGGCAAGTACTCTTACTCTTTTATTTTTTTTAGTCGATGCAATATCGGCAATTCTCTAAATAAATTATTAACTTAAAGTATTTAAATAAAATTGTAATATTCTGTCGCTTTATTAATATATCTTATAATACTTATACATATGATGAAAACCCTAAGATCTAGAATACCTATTAATCCTTTCATCAAGTGAACAACTGTAAAAGTGCAAGCGTAATAAGATAACTTTTAACATGTAAATGTGTTTAATATATAAAAAGCTTTATAAGTAATTATATGTTTCTGTTGCAACAATATTGGTATACACTAGCATGCAAAATGTCAATACTTATATCATAATCTAAAACATTAAAATATACCATTATTACTGTTAATTGGGCTTAATACTTTATATATATAAATTAAACTTTCTACACTATTACTCCTTGTAATATCGCTGCACTCTATGTGCCCTAGTCATATAAATTATTTTGATACTGTAATTTGTATTAATATTTTCTATTATCACATGATTATAAAACTTATTATTAGCACTTACATGACGACGAGTCAATCTGTCATTTATTTTATCTTACTTATTATTATCTGGTAATTATACTATTACCACTATCCGCTTTATGCATCTGTAATTTGGCATTCCTATTTAAATATATTAACCCTTTAAAACCATATTTCAGTTTATTATTCTTTTCAAAAAATAAACCCGGATATTAAATACAGATGCTTGCATATTTATGTTGAGTTTTGTTTACATTTTTGACCTTATCATATCCTATCATCTATATTTAACATTTTACTTAAGACTATCATTGTCGGCATGCTTGAGAAACCTTAACATGCTATTCTTGTTTATGGACACTATCATTTTATAACTATTGTACTTGACATGCCATGATTACTCATTGTTCCGGACTACTCATATTAAAACGAGTTCTCTAATTTGAATGCTGAATTACATGACATGACACACTACTATTCACCAGTTTTATTTCCATACAATTACCATACCACAAGTTCCCGTCTTTTCAGCATTCTTAATTAGTGATTTAGTCTTTACTATAGTAGCTATAAATACGCGGGTGTTGGAATAGTTTGAGTGTGCGTCGTACAACAGGATCTCAGGAGTCCCATGCCGGCAGCTCGTACCGGGCTATATCGGTCTCATGTTTACAGCTCGTACCGGGCTATATCGGTGTCATGTTCATTACACAGTTGGGCCCGTGTTTTTTAGCCCCTGGGGCACCACTCTTGGGTTAGGAATACTCCTGCAGAGGTTGACGCACACACTCAAGCTTACGATAGGATAGTTTACCTTTTAGTGATCAGTTAGGTTATAACTTGACCTCTTACATGTTTGTTTCATAGTATTAATGCATTTATTTATATATTTGTTTTGCTTGCGCACACGGGCTTCACTATATTCATATATTCATGTTATCATACTACACATACACTTTATACGTTGAGTACTTGCCGGGATGTTGACATCCCTGAGATTTGCCATTTCAAGTTTAGAGACAGATTTTCAGGATGAGCAGGATCGCAGCGGCTACCAGGACTTTACCGAAGATCAGTAACCTGTAGGTTTATTTCCTTTCTGTTAGTATTTAGTATGTGCGCTCTTATGGAACATTAGGACTTATGTATCTTTTTTGAATCTTATTTTATTTCGAACCTATTGTATCAGATCTTTAATTGCATCAATTATCTAGTGAACCCATTTTAGTATTCCTTGTGGTTTCATTGCAGCATGATTATTAGTATTATTCCTTTTGGTATTGGATTTTATTTTTGACAAGTTAATCTAGACAGCCTTATGTGACTATGGAAGGATCTTTCCTTACTATAGGTAGCACGGCTGGCCTTCGTCGCTCTCCATATTCCGTATTTCGGGAAACGGGACGCGACAAATTTGAGACACATGGTTTGGCTCAGTAGCATTTGCAGAAGAAGATGCTTCTATATCTTGTAAGAGATTCAAAGGCATCAGCATACTTAAAGAGGACAGAAGTCGAACTAAATAAATCCAAAAAAATTCCTTCTCTCACAAAATGCAATGGACCCACTCATGTTCAAGTGCAATCTATTCTGCAACATGAGCATGCTGTGGCAATTGATTCATCACAATATGGTTAAAACATTAGTACTGAAACAAAATTTTGTGTTAATCAGCATAGTAAAAAAAAGTATAATTAGAGTGAGTGAGCAGGGTTAGGACTTACAGATTTCTTTCCAGCAACCTCTAACTTGTGGATTTTTTTTAACGTGCAACACCATTTGAAGACCTTCCTCTCCTAATCGATGTGTCTAGAAAACATCAAACAAATTACTTGATGCACAAACAACAATATCAATAGAAGAGGACAGAAGAGACAGAGAAAAGATTGGAATCTTTTTCCCAGATTGCACAACAAAGCTAAGAAAAAGAAATGTTCAACAAAGAACTATGTAACGATTGCTCCATTGATCAGTCTTAATAGGTGGTGTCGATAAAGTTGATGGAAGGCAGATGCTTTACATGATTATTGCACAAGAACCATGATATGCACATGCAAAGAACTCGAAATTCGTCCATCGCCAAAAATAAACTTGATATTTAATTAGTAGTAAAGTAAGATTAATTGCAGTCGAAAAACATCAATTATAGCTCATAAGACACAAATTTTATACAAGCAGACTTTCATATAAGCAAGAGAACCTGGAGATCCCGCAACTCCATCCAGGAGTTGAAAATTCAACGACATAATAACACCTTGTAAGGAAGAAATACATAGTTGGCAATTGTGTAGAATAGCAGTCTGTGCGTGGAAGGGGGAAGGAGGGAGTGAGCAAGGTATACACTGTCAGTGCAGGCTACACCCTGCAATGATGTTGGTGTGGCAACAGCTCATTGGAAGTTGCAATCGTTTTCAATTATTTAATTTGGTGTCATTAAAAGTGAACAATTTATTTAACATGAGGAAGATGCCGTATGACTCACAGCACAATCAATAACAGACACTACTCAATGAGCTATTGCCAAATCAGTATTGTGACCCTCTAGTCTCTACAATAACACTGTGGATCTCATACTATTCAAGGAGAAAGGAGACGGTTTTTCTCACCTATAGCAGTCAAAAGTCGAATATCCAGCAATCTATTACAAGATCAGGCACTGTCTATCTTGATTTCCATGACCTAAGTTATAAGAAACAAAAAGAAACGGTTTCTGTGTGTTGAAACCATCGACTGGTTTTTAATTAATGGTCTCTCTATTTCGCTCTACCTTAAATGCATTGGCAAAAAGTATGCATATCTTATTTTTTTTGTCTGTCTATATTTAGGCCATGGAGATTAAAATTGATCAATTATCTAAAGGGGGGGGGGGACGAGTAGAGAGTTGGCTTTTGACGACCATCTTGATAATAATTTTCTCCTGAGGCACTTCATGGGCTGATACGCGTTACTCTCATATCAATTTTACAAATGTGTATATTGCTTCAAAGTTTAAGAAACTTACATCTATGTACTTTTGAACAGCATCCCTGATCATTTGATCTTCATCGGGAGAGAATCTTTTGCCATGAACCAAGCCATCCCCATCATTTTCTTTACCATGAGAGTTGTCATCGCTAGGTGGAAACACCTCAACTTCACCGGAAAAGCTTACTCTCTTTGATTTTGATTTTCCCTTTTCCCGAGCAATCTTCAGGTTAGACTTAGATGTCTTTTTATTTCCCTCATCTTTATCACCTTTCTTGGCTTTCCTAGATTGGGATTTCATTCTCTCTGTTGCTACGTCCTTGTGGTCCTTTTTCTTCTTATTATTATCACTTTCGCCTCTACTGTCATCAGTCCTTTTTCTCTTCTTCTTGCTTCCACTCGAAGTTGTATGTTCTTCAATGCCATTTGACACTTTACCTCCTGCACTTGTAGTTACCTCAATATCTCTCTCCTTCTCCTTCTTCTTTCTCTTCTTCAACTCATCATTTCTCGATTCAATCTCAATCTCCTCATCCAAATTGACACTCTTTGCACCGTTATTCTCAACTGCATCTGATTTCTTCTTCTCCTCCTCCTCCATTTTACCGCCATCGGCTGACTCTTCATCCCCTGCACTCTTAGTTACCTCTTCATCTCTCTCCTTTTTCTTCTTCTTTTTCTTCTTTTCCAACTCATCGCCTCTCGATTCCACCTCAACCTCCTCATCCAAATTGACACGCTTCTTATCATTATTCCCGATTCGATCCACATCCTTCTTGTTTTTCTTTTCCTCACAGATGCTTGGATTATCGCACTCTTTGCCTTCATCTGACTCTTTATCCCCAAAAATTTTACTCTTCTCATTTACTTCAATTTCCTCACCATCTCTCATCTTCTTTTTCTTCTTCTTCTTCTTCTCTTCGTCGTTTCTCGATGCGATTCGAGTCTCCTCCAAATCGGCACTCTCCTTATCATTATTCTTCTTTTTCCAACTATTATCCGAACTTTTATACTTTTCTCCTTTGATTGACTCCTCATTCCCTTCACTCTTAGATTCCTCGCTGACTTCAACTTCCTCAAAATCTATCCTTTTCTTTTTCTTCTTCCTCTTTTCCTTCATCTTCTCATCGTTTCTCGAATCTTTCTCGGTCTCTTCCTCCAAATCTCTATCTGCTCTCTTCTTCTTCTCTTCGTGTTTTCTCCCGCTGCTCATCCCTGAAGCTTCAACGACTTCCTCCATTGCATCGTTCTTCGCTTTCCTCTTCATCTTCTTCCGCTTTTGCTCCTCTTCTTCCATTGTTGAATCGAGATTTCTCTGTAGAAAAACGGAAAACAAAAAATTGGAAAACAAATATATATATATATATATATATATATATATATAATTTTTCTCTTATTTACCTCTACTGGATGGGAATTGACAAAAATGAGTGAGAGAACGGACCAAAAGATTTGTTTCAGCCATTATACTAGTAGGGTTCCGGAGAAGATATAACATACCAACCATAATCCATAACTTGAACTCTCTCCAAACTCAAATATCGTCAAACTATTTTCTCTTATACTAGCATGAAACGCAATTATGCATTATCTGTTTTATCCTTTACATTAAGACTTCTGAAGAAACAGCAAAAACATCCAATTATGTCTTTAAAGGTCAAAACTTTTTTAACATACGGCAACAAAACATAAGTTGGATAGGAAGAAACTCAATAAAAATGCATACTTTTCAAGCTACACCCAAAAAATTACAAGTCACAGATGCCTTATGCCATCCAAACAACATTCAACAATCAAATTTGATGGGGGGAATTTATACCATCACAACTTTTCAAAAGACATACATGCGATCGCAGTTTCAACATTCAAGATATTGTACCATCTCAGCAATGATATTTATATAACACAGCCGATAAAAACGGCAAAATAAAAAAATTTAACAGATTTTCATAAGAAACCATATAATTTAAAGAAGCCAAAACAGAAATTACATAGCATAAACATCCAAAGTTAATACCTTAAAATGAAAACTGCCATCAAAATCCTAAAAGAACAGTCGATTAAGATTTTCAATTCCATAAAAATAAAAAATTATTTAGCTGTAAAATATAAGAATTAGCACAAATCTCAAACCCCAACTACTCTACTTACGAGTTCAGATCTAGCACTGGAAATCAATATGTTAACAACCAAAACTCTAGCAATTGATTCACAAGTCTAACCCTAAAATCTCTAAAATCTGCAACTAATACTCTACAAAAGCCCTGGATCGAATACAATAATCACCAGATCAGTTATCGATCGAACAAAAAGAGAGAATTTTTACAACAAATAAATCTAAAAATCAAAGATTTGAGCGTACTCACTTGCGAAATCGAGATGACAGCAAAAAAAGAGGCCGCACGAAAAATAGACTTTTTCGGAAAAGAATCCTCCATTAAACTGCTGCCAGTGTTAGCCTAAGGTTTTATGGGCCGGGCTTGAATTGGGCCTCGAAGTTACCATGGCTTTAGATAATTGCATATAAATACCAAAATCTTTCAACAGTTAAGTAACCGATTAGCATCCAAATAATTTATATGGAATGGTAAACTTGTTTTTGTGATTTATTTTTTATGATCAGCCATCGATGGTTAAGAAAAGTACTCGCATTTGAAATGAGCTATCCATGCATGTCTCATGCTAAGGGTATACATATAGATAACAAACAATTGAGAGATAGTTTATGTGCAAATTTTGATATAATGCCTAGACCATCATGCCCAATGGCTAAAAAGGACGGTGAATTGCTTTTACAGAACATTAAAAACTATAAAGATATTGGAGGATTATACTAAATATTACATAACCATGATATCTTCTGATTTCGGGTTGTATTTTTATATGTTCCTAAAACGTTAAAGTTGGTTAGCATTTCTTTAAGTACATTGGGTTAAGTTATGTAAGATCGGGATTATAAATCACCCCGGGCCTTAGTTGTTGTGAGATTCTAACGCATTTGTTAATTGCCGAATTAAATAATTTGGTAACTGCAGAATACTAATTTAATTTTCCGTCCTATTTGCATTTTAATACCCTAATTCCCTGCACTTAAATACCATAAAAATATCAAAACATTGGTTTTCTGTCTTCTGTAATCTTGTTCGCAATCCCTTAACTTCTTTAAAACAATATAATTTCATATTTATGGCTCCATCATATTTCTTCCTAATCCTATAAAATCCCAAATCCTATTTTTCCTAACTCTTCCTTCCCCAAGTTGATTTCTCAAAATCCTATTAAATTTTTATCCATCCAAATTTATTCGTCCACATTCATAACCTGCCCTTTTGAAATTAAAAATCCTTAAAGATAATAATATGTCTTTCACCGATAAAACATAATTGAAACTCCTAAATTGAAGTATTTTCAAGACCATGAGAATGCTGATTAGGATAAGAGGATGAGAGAGAGAAAAACAAACGGAAGCAAAAGCATAAATCTCATTCTTGCTTTTAAGAGAGTTGATTATAAAACGATATTATAAGATATCTAAGCACTGAAAAAATAAATTAGAATGTTAAAATGGAAACCCGCAAACATCAGGGTGCTATTCAACGGTCAGAGGATTTTATCCACCGTTATCAAAAACTATAAGTAAAATAAAGTTATATGTTAGTACAAAAATATAAGATATATCGAGAAAATGGAACGACGGAAACAACTGCTTTAAATTACAATTCGGTCAAATTCATGCCAAACTTTCTGATTCTATCCATGAATAAATCTTTTTATCTTCGGCAATGCTATGGAATATCAAAGCATAACCTTAAAATGCCCATAAAACCAGGTGCAAGAGTGCTGTGAGCAAAATGAACTATCAACTTTTATGCTACATTATCATAGGACATTATACAAACCCTTCAAATTCCGTGCAAAAATTCTAAGGAAAACAACATTACAAAAATAATAAAATGGAATTATCGGTACCATTTATACGCTTACTCATGCATACTAATTAATTATGCTTATTTTGAAAATTCACATAAAATAAATCCATGTCCGTCAAATATGTTACAACAATTCTGTCAACACCTAATATGATTGAATTGTATTTCTTCAGTTTTATTGACTAGTATGTTGTAATTATGAATATATGCAATAGAAGACACTGAAAACCAACTATACCTTGCAATTAAATATTAAATACTACAACTTCTGCATCATGCAAGAACACATGGAAAATGCAAGATTAAGCAACATATATACACAGAAGAAAAAGAATACATAGATATCCTGTAACAAATTATGAATTTATATTTCTCTATTTCTACAGCCGTCTAAATGATATTCCAGGTGTGAATGATCAATGTATAAATTATCCATCACATAAAATTATAACTAAAATGGGTATGAAGAAAAGACAAGATAACTTTTATTTTTTGCCCCTCTCAGGCTCTACTCAAAGTCAGCCAGCCCTATAAATTTGCATGTCAGGACCTGTTCTTCCATTCTCTGAAAATTCATCAGGGACAGGCACATTCAACTCAGAGCAAACCAACTGGATTATTCTTCTTGTAACACCCCCAAACGACATCTTATTCACTGTGATTGCAATAGCAAAATCATTCTGTATATCACAAAACCCAGTAGAACCACCAACTCCCGAATGCCCAAAACTTATAATCTCACCATTGCCCGATTTAAACCTCCTAAACCCTAACCCAAAATACCCATTCGGAAACACCAAAGAACTATAATCACCCGCTCCCATAAACGCGTCATGAATCTTCGGATTACTAAAAATCCTTCTCCCCTTTCTCCCACTAGCAACACTATCGTCACCATCATCGATACTAAGATCAACAAAAGTGTAACCTTTGTTCTCACCGTTTAGACTCGACGCACTGGCACTTCCTTTAACTAAATCTTTAAAGCCTCTTCTCTTGTTAGGGGGAGAAGGGAATTTGGGTATGTGGGTGAGGGACCCGAGGAGAGGTTTCGAAAGGCTAGAATGAGGTGGGGGTACAATTCCGCCAGTGGCAAGAGTAGCATAGTAGCGGGCTAGTGCGCGAGCTGTCATGTGCCCATTGGCTGCTGGGATTATTGCACGACGAATGTTGAGCGTGTTGAAGAGGACAGGGAGGCCAGTCGCCATTTGAGCTATGTTTCCTTGCTTGAGACTGTCGGGTAAGTCGGGCCTCGAGTAGAGTTCCATGAGCTTTTCAAGTTCTTCTGTGTCCATTGTAAGTGTTGCCAGTCGAGATTCCACGCCTAAATAAAAATAATTCAGATTTCAGTAATTGCACTTGTGAGGTAAAAAAAAAAAAGCAAAAGTTTTGCTATAACACATATTATGTCCACATCATAATTTGTCACAACCAAAACGGGATTGGCTGAAGAAAGGCTCATGGATTTGACAAAATTATGCGTGGATATCGACCTTAAGCCAATCTTCTCTCAGTCAGTGCCAAATTCCCTACCTAGAAAGCTATGGACAACAGAGAGGATTGTCATGTATGAATGATTAATGTTTTGAATCAGAAGCTGTGGCCAAAACACCTCATATACCACACAAGTAATAACTAGTGGTTAGGGGTAGTCTATCATATTCTTCATGTTCAAACCAAGCACCTTAACCACAGTTAAACTAGCTCATTGACCAATAGACCAATAGAATGACCATATCAGCTTGGCAGAACACACTAATCTTATCGAGTGAGCCCTCAACACATTTCTTAGATTATCTGTACATCTGATGATAAGACCAGAATGTGCTAGAATAGGGCAAGGGCTCTAGCGAATCTTGGAATGCTGACTGAGTGACTGACGCTTTATCTACTTTAAACATTATCAATAAAGGCAATGATTCATATTTCTATATGCATGTAGTTGGATAACATTATGTTGCATGCCTGGAGGAATGCCAATATACAGTTCGCCGTCAATGTTGAGCGGATGCACTATAGCTTCTTCAAGCACTTCTTGAAATTTCTTTCCTGACGCATGCTGTTTAAACAAGAAAAGAAGGGGGGCCGTGAAGGTATGGAATGTAATAAGAATACCGAAGGATTCAGGAAAAGAAAAGGTAGCCGGCACACTAAAAAATTGATACACTTTTGTATGTGTTATGGAAAACAATGTTTCAGATGTGCAAGACATATTGAAGTTGATGTGACAATAGGAAAATAAGCATACCTCTATAATTCCACCGCAAAGCCAACCAAAAGATAAATAATGATACAGTTGCTGGGAACCCGGTTCTGTTTTAGGAGTTACCGTAGCAATGTACTCCAGAGATTTTTCCCAGTCACACAACAATAAAGGATCACTCTTCAAAACGTCACCCATCTCATTATGCAAACCTGATGTATGATTAAGGACATGATGGACCTAAGAAAACAGCCAAAGTATATTGGTGAAAAAGAGAGCATCTTTATTCAGTTATTTCAAAGAAGACTTGAGAGTTATATAGAGAACTCTTTGTGACATGTTCTTAAATACCTTTATAGCATCTTTTCCATTGTTCCCAAACTCAGGCCAGATATTAGCAATGGTTTCCTCAAACTTGAGTTTCCTGTAAGATGGCTCAGGGCAGTTACGAATGGTTCAAGATTATGACAAGATGAGCATCTGTACTGGAATCCAGTTTTCTTAATATATCCAATTATATTTATGCGGAACTAAAATAAGCCAGTTTACTTAGATTATTTAGAGAGATGAAGCAGATCCAGAAGTGCAAAGGCTAGCGCTTAAGTGGCTATCTCAATGCTACAATGATCTCAAGAAAATAGATGCAATATAGTTATAGAAGCTAGAATCACGGTTAAAGAAATCGGCCAAAACAATTGAGTTTCGACCGTTTCAGACCAGTATTGGCAACGCCGGTCTGAAATTGCTACATAAATTCCCACTACCAGCCTATACAGTCCAGCGAAGGAAGTATATGAAGATATATTAAGATATATAGTCTTAAAGGGGCTCACAACCAGGTTAATGCACCACTAACATATTTAGTTGAATAGAATCCTGAT
This sequence comes from Agapanthus africanus, assembly GCA_030015575.1. Classification (NCBI taxonomy): domain Eukaryota; kingdom Viridiplantae; phylum Streptophyta; class Magnoliopsida; order Asparagales; family Amaryllidaceae; genus Agapanthus; species Agapanthus africanus. Next base: position 102,765,529 of record JASDDO010000012.1, on the reverse strand, counting down.
ATACCAGGCATTGCAATGTATTCTACCAAGAAAGGAAGGTCGTATAAATGGAGTAACAAGATAGGGACATTTTACGCAAAATGACAGGTAACTATGCAAGAGAATATAAACTAATGAAGGAATATACAAAAAAAGGAAATATGTGCACATACATACATATACATGGGCATGACTCACGCAAAAGGCACGGACAATTATTAAAGCAGTACACAAGGGTGTACTACATTATTATTTACAGGTTATCAAAAAATGAAACTACACATTGCAGTACCTTACCCCTTATCAACGAGCCAATGCACCATTCCTGCAGTGATCCCTTTAGTTACAGAAAAAACTGGAAATAAAGTATCATGTTGAACAGGCCGAGGATCATATCTCCCTAGCACACCAGCTGCAGTATCTATAATGACACGCCCACCTTTGTATGCACACACCTAAATGAAAACGAAGCATGCAACGGCTCAAGTAAAGAAAAACAAATATAAGGTTAGAAATTGACAATTCTTGGAAACATTCTTTACACTTCTGAAACAGATCTTTGACGTATTGTGTCTAGAATATTTATGTTTTGGAAAATGAATTTGTTTTGTAAGTAACAGCATATTGAGTAAGAGACTTTTATCTTAATGAACCTTAATTGGATTAACTATCATTTATGATATCATTATTTAAAGGATTAAACAGCATAGCTCTTAGCTAGCTCCATCTCTTGAATTTTTTTATCTGTATTAAGACTAGAAAGAGAAAGACAAGATCCAAACAAAACAACTCTTCTTACTCTAATAGTGAAATGAAAACAGCAAAAAGAAATTTCATTCAATTATTTTGAATCCCACCTGTATTCCAAGAATTTTCTCATTTCCAATCTCAACTAGGAGCTGCCTCAGCTTCTCCTCCACATCAGAGTGAACTGGTGTGTCATAAATCCATTGTGTGTTCATTGTTGGACCAGTCCTCAAGCTTCTGATATAAACGAAAACCAAATAAAAGTCTAAGACAAGCAAGAGAAAACAAATGAAATATTTTAGAGATTAGTGGCGCTGCGCAACTCCAAGCTTTGCAATGCCATGCAAATCATGGTAAACAGGGGGTGGGGCAGTGGGCCCCACTGCAAATGTGTGCCCCCTTTTGGGTCTGTTGCGCAGCGCAGCTCCTCTTTTTCCATATTTTAAATGGTAAGACTATTACTTTAGATAAACCAAATATACTCAATGAAGTTAAACAAAGATGATCTACATGTGAAGTTACTGACCCCATTAGAGCCGACTCAGCAAATGGCCTCATGATATCCAAATAAACTATCCGAACATTCAGAGTAGATGAAAGCCCTGAAAAAGGCAAGGATCATGCCAATATAACTATTTCCTTTATGCTACAACATTCCAAGAACATAAAAATTCAAAACAAACCTCGAAGAAGATCTAGTACCCTCATAAATATTACAGCATCACCTGGGAAAGCATCAACCTAGAAAAGACCAGTAATATGCAGAAGATTATTTGAACAAATTTGAGTCTGTAAATGATATCAAGACAAGGCGTAAGAAGGATCACATATGTATACTTACAGGGTTAAAGCGTTGAACTTCCTTCTTATTTAATTTCATCTTTTCTTGGATGACCTTCATATTTCTTTCTTTTTGATCAGTTAAAAATTTCACATTTTCCTTCAGAGAAAAAGTACAAACCATTGGTAACTAATGAATATCTTAAAAGAGAGGTGAAAATTAAACCAATATAAATCAGAAAAGATACTTACAAGTGCTTCAGTAGCCAGTGTGGAATTACGAAAGAACACAGTTGTAACATCCAAAACCTGTTCTGGCATGTCGAGGCGCAACTTGAGTCCCATCTCTTCAAAGGCTGACAAGAGAGCAACATGATCACCCTGAAATACCATGGCAATGAGTAAGATACTGAAAACCTTCTTGATGAAACTTTCATTCATAGATATTCTTCTATGCTGAGTGTACCTTTTAACATTTACAAATGTGTTAAATACTACCAAATACAAATTTCGCTAAGATAGAGTTTAAGAAGCAAATGCTTCTGCACCCACTTTTTCCAAACCGATTTATTTTTTAAATACACACACTTTCATTAGCACTAAAAAGCCTATGACACTCAATACTATTTTTTCTACATCTGAAGATATATATATAATACTTAAAAATGTTCACGACCCCAAAACTACCCTCATCTTCAACCTAGAATCAACCTCCCAACCTACAAAACCCTCTCTCAAATTCTAAATCGTCTTCTTTACGCGGTTTCTTTCTCTATCAAACAAACCCAACCACTCAATAATTTCTTTAAACCATCACATTAAAACCTCACAACTAATCGGCAATGACAATCCAACTTCATTCCATCCATCTCAAGTTGTGAATCCTATCAAAAAATGCAACTTGATCCCTCCGTTTCTAATTGTGTATCCTATTGAGTCGGCACTTTTCATGGAAATATAAAGCTCAAGTCAATTTCACTGTCACATTCTCGCCATCATGCCCCTTTCACTATTGCATGTTTTCAATAAGAGACAAAAATTCTCCTTATCTCTCTCAATTGCATAGATGTGTGCTTTTATCTAATATTAAACATTTGATTGATATATTTTCAGGTCAAATTCTTTCTTTGAGATCTATACCAATGAGCAGAATGAAATCATTGGAGAAAATTCGGAACAAGGAAACAAGTCAAACCTAAAATTGTGAATAAGTTTTGAGAAATAAAAAAAATTCAAACTTTTGAGAGTATGGAACTCTTGTACATGTTATGTATTTCGGTTTTAGACAACTAGTATTTTGGACGTGTGACGCACGTCTGTATTAAAATAAAGGTTTGATGTGGATATTTTCATAATCTTAACTAAAAGTCTCTAAAAGATTTATTATCTTAGCTAGAAGTCATTAAGAATCTTTTCAGATTTTATAAATTTTTATTGATTTTGAGTTAAATCTTTAAAAATCTATATTAAAAGGCTAACATTTTTTATTACCTTAACTAAAAGTTTTTAATAATTTTTATAATCTTAATTAAAAGTATTTAAGATATTTCTCAAACAAAAAATTAAAGTGATAAAACATATATATTTATTTTAAGTAAAAGAACCAACAATTTTTTTAATATCTTATTAATTTAAGTATGTGCATCACACGTACCATAATAACTTGACACATCATCGTTGCTTAGTGACGGTAAATCAAAGGGTTGTTTTTTCATGTGCTTACTACACCCCTCCTTTAGCATTATAATAGTAGAGATTCTGAAGTCAATTGGTTTCTGGATTTGGGTTCTAAAACAAATTTCCCTAGAGTTTAAGGAATGATGTACCATCACCTCACAGGCATTTGATTGAATTGTTTTTGCGTATTGGAATTCTAGTGAGGGCAGTACGTATCAATAACATTGCATATATCAGCTTTGATTTTCCCCTACGCAGAGAAGTGGTTGTCGTTCTCTTCTTCAGCACCAACACAAGCGCACAAACGCACTTGCGCCCTTGGGCCCTTGGGGAGGGAGAGAGAGAAAGAGAGAGAGAGAGAGAACCTCAGCAGAAGCAAGGAACATTTTTGCGAGAGCTTGCTTCATTGAGATTGATACAGACTTTGTAAGCCCGAAATCAAGCAAAATTGGATGATGTGGGGGTTCCTTGCTCACAAGGAAATTTCCTACATCAAAAGATACACCACATGGATCCATAAGCATTAATCATCAGTTCAAAAGTATGGGAAAATAAACACAAAATATTACTACATAACCTCAGTATGTTCTTAAAGAATGGCCAAAGGCAAGCATACCAGGATGAGGATCGCCGTTGAAAAACCCATCTATATATATCTGATGAGCATATGCACGCGTTATTTCTTCAACAAGCTTTTTCCTGTCAATGCCATATGCATCTAATGATTCACTATCATTTAAGCGAATGCCATCCATATATTGCAAAATAAGGACCTTTTCAGATGACTGCAAGTGAAACCAGAGGAGGAAGGAAGTATAAAATTAGAAAGACTAATACTTGTGTATATATTACTATATTACTAAATGCAAATTCAAGTTGCCAAATTGCACCTGGAGAACTTCTGGAATCAGTACATCTACCCTATTTAATTGACCAGTTCGCTCATGCTCACTTTTGCAGCCTAGATTTTTTGAAACTTTTCTCGTATTCTCTACAACAGGAAAGACCGTTGTCAGATATACTCCTCATGGGTCATATAAATGTTGAAGTGCCCCAAAATGAAGATTGGTCTATAATTTCACCATAGTAAGATATGCAAACAACTCCCCAATCCGGCCTCAAAAATATCGATAAACTATTTATAAGCATACCTGCTTCATGATTAAAGTCAAGTTCTTTAGGTGCCTCTTTGCACCATTCATCAATCATTGGACTGAAATTGTATTGTGGCTCTGCCCATGCTATCCAGTCAACAATTAATTTTGCATTCTTCAAGTCCTGCAGATCAACATCACTCATGTAATGGCCATTGGTCATCGTAAATCGAAATTATGTATTATAATAAAAAAGACCTCTAGTATGACTTTTTTAATTCCCTTGTGCTGAACTTTAACTACTACTTCCTGCCCGTCTTTCAGTGTTGCACAATGCACTTGTGCTATCTGCATTACACCATGATTAGAACATCTAGAAGATCATTCTGCAGCCAGTTAGTAATTATAAAAAGACCGAGGCCAAAATTGTTGCGAATCAAAAGCAGTGTAATGTAAACTCACAGATGCTGTTGCAAGAGGCTCTTCCACAAAATTAGAGAAAATTTCATGGGTGGATTTTCCCAACTCTTTCTTAATAGTCTGGTGAACCTGTCCATACAACAAGATTTTTGTTCAACCGGAAAAATAAAAAAGGATTTAAAAATCAAGTTACTAACCTACAACTCAACATATATAAAGCTTATAACCATTTTTTGAACTTTATCTAAAGAAGAAAATATGTAACCATGAGTACATATTCCATTCCATCGACTACCCACTACCCAAAAGCCAATGATACAATAAAGGAGTATGACAGAAGTTAGCATTAACACAGTGTGTTATGCAAACGCATGAATGGTGATCAAAAGCCTTGACTGTATTCAGGCACTGTTAAGCAAAAATCAGTCAAAATCGCTACACCCTTTATTCAAATCTCTAGAAAAGGCAAAATATCTTATGTGTGCGCGTGCGCGCAAATTCACCTCTTTCAAAGGACGCGGAGGAAGAGAGTCCTGCAATTGGCTGAGGAGGGAAATATAGGCCTCAGGAAGTACGTCAGCTCGAGACGATAAATATTGGCCAAGTTTTACCCACAAACCTTCCAATTCTATTATCAGATTCAACAGACGTTTCGCATTTCTCTGGTGGGTTCTTTCCCATATTGCATCCTGCTTACTTTTGCCAAGCCGTTTTGCTCTTTTCTGTACAGCCTGGAGCAATAAAAGAGGCAGATGATTTCCCATTCCCGTGACAAAAAAATAATAATCAAACTAATATATAATGATTGAAAAATTAGAAAGAGCAAAAGCGAACCTTATAGTCCAGATAAATCACCAATGCAATGGTGAAAATTTTCAGTTGCCTTATGTAGATATTTGCCCATCCCATCAGAAGGCGAAAATTGCGGATTGCAACCCAAATTCCGAGCTGCAATATCAACTCACCACTCAAGCGCTTGTAATTCTGGTCAAACAAAGTCAATATTTCATTTCATAAGCTCAGCATTTGAGCACATTTAGTTGAACTTTGAGGTCAAACTGGTTCCAGGAAAAGATATAAGTAAAGTTTTATAAGGATTTATCAATTCAATGTCAATCCTGTTCAAGGTAGTCCTGATCCACAAACTAATCATGAACAATAAAGGGATTTGCTTAACACAATTTTAAACTATGCAAAAAAAAATTAATTAAAAAATTAATTTAAAAAATCCATTATCCATTCTATCCCTCATTGCTACTGTAGATAGATTAACAATACACAAGCAATTAGCTATTTCATTCAAATAAATCAAAATCCTGGCTTTTCAACAAAACTAAGTATATTAGTAACTAAATTGCCCAGAAAAGGCAAAAACAGTAACAAACCCAAGCCCAATTACGATCATTTCAACAAAATGAAACAAATATATCAAAATCATAACACAAACATAACATCAAATCCCCTCCATTTCAATAAAGACGTCGGCTTTACCCCAAATTCGAAAACTTTCACAGAATTGAGAGATGGATCTGACCTCAATCGCTCTGCAGAGATCGGATGAAGAATTTATAGGGTTTCAAACAGCTCAAAACAAAAGAAGATGGGGATTAAAAATGAGAATTTGGGACCTTTTTGGAGACTCGGGAAGAACGCGTGGAACCTGCGAGGTTGGATTGAACGATGACCGAGGACGAGGGGGAAGAGATCTGGACCGTTGATTTCCTAGGGGCTGTGATTTCGACGGCTCTTGATTCTCCCGCGCGCTTCTTCTCTTTCAGTAGATTTCTTTTTACTGGACAAGTGCTGCCCGGGTCAGGAGAAAATGTTATGTATATATTTTTGATAGTTTATTTGATGTTTTTATGATATTTTGTTTGATGCTTTTTTTTTTATCTTGTTTGATGTTTTTTGATAAATTTTTTTTGATTTGTTCCACTACATGACAGAAAAGATCTGGAAATTATATTTGATATTTTCTTTAATGTTTTGTTTGATAATTTTTTTGATATTTCATTTGATATTTATTGATTTTATCTGAGATGTTTTGATATTTTAAAAAAGTTTTGATTTTATTTGATGTCTTTTGATATTTTTTTGATATTTTCTAGTACATGAGAAAAAGAGAAAAAAGAGGTTGAAATTTTATTTGATATTTGATTTGATATTTTTTGAATTTATTTGATGCTTTTAAATTTTTAGTAATTTCCACTACATGAGAAAAAAGAGGCTGAAAATTTGTTTGGTATATTTTTTGACATTTCATTTGGTATTTTTTTGGATATTTTGTTTCATATTTTTTTATTTGATGTTTTTTTATTTTGCATTTTTTCCACTAAATGGCAAAATAGAGATGGAAGATTTGCTAAATGAGAGAGAAGCGGTTGAAAATTTATTTGATGTTTTTCTTATATTTCATTTGATATTTTTTGGATATTTTTTTATTTTATTCGATTTTTTCTGGCATTTTCCACTGCATGACAAAAAAAAGCTTAAAAATTTATTTGATTTTTCCTAATATTTCATTTGATATTTATTTTTGGATATCTTGCTCGATATTTTTTTATTTTATTCGATATTTTTTTATATTTTCCACCGCATGAAAAAAGAGCTTGGAAATTTATTTGATATATTTTTTGATATTTCATTTGAAAATTCATTTGATATATTATTTGATGCATTTTTTATGGTTTCAAATGCAAATTAACATAAAGCATATGGGGCATAGTATAATTTATGCGAGAGTGAAAAGGGTTTGCAATCCAAATTAACTGGAAAATAAGGGGCGAAGAATAATTTTTGGAATTATATAGAGAAAATGAGGGGCTTTAGTGTAATTTTCCACAAGAAGACAAAAAAGCTTAAAATTCAGGCTAAAGGGGAAAAATGTGCCCTGATCCGGAGAAATTGTTATGAGATTTTATATTTTTTTAATATTTTATTTGATCCATGATAAATTTAAATGAGTCATATTGAAGAATACCAAATATTTTTTTGATATTTTATCTGGGTTTTTTTCATATTTTATTTGATGTTTTTGGATTTTATTTCAAAATTTTTGATATTTTCTGGTGCATGACAAAGAAGAGCTTGAAATTTTATTTGTTTCTTTTTTTATTTTTTATTTGATATTTTTAAAATTTTATTTGATATTTTTTTTTATATTTTGCAGTACACGACAAAAAAGAGCTTGAGAATTTGCCTCCTGCGAATGCACAGGTTGGGAAAAAATTGTAGGGAAAATGAGGGCTTCTTTGCAAGTATAGAGAAAATGAGGGCCTTTTTTGCATTTTTTTTGAAGGGTGGGCAAAAATTATACCGAAAATGAGGGGATTTTTACAATTATAGGAAAAATGAGGGGCTTATCCATATTTTTTGTACTATAGGGAAAATCATAGGGTAAATAGGTTTATTTTTTAATTATAGGGAAAATGAGGAGCATTACTGAAAGTTTCCAAATTATAGGGAAAATGAGGGGTCTTATTGAATTTTTTGAATTATACAGGAAAATGATAGGGTAAATGAGAGGCTTCTTTGCAATCATAGGGAAAATAAGAGGCCTTACTAAAATTTTCCGCTGCAGGAAAAAAAAGCTTCAAAAGTTGCTAAATAACAAAATTGTTCTGAAATATATATATATATAGAGAGAGAGAGAGAGAGATAGATTTTGGAATTTGAAAAGTAGAGGCGAAGGAACGAAAAACCGAATCCGGTGTGGGTGACATTTACAAATACACCCTCATATTTTTAGTTTATTTGCATTTAAAATAAATTTACATTGCTTTCAGTGGAAAATTCATTGCAAATTGGTGAACTAGTTTTCAATGGCCACCGACATTCAATGCTATTATGAAATTACGATTAAAATGTTAAAATAAAATAAATAATTTTAACTGTTAAATCCGGATTTAAATTAGGTATTTTGTTGTTGTCCTAAATTGTTCTTAGCGAATCTGAAGTGTTGTGCAACTAACCTTTAGACCCGTATGCAAACTGTTATTTCGTAAAATGGATTTTGCAAATGATTAGAATCGTTTTAGCAACATGATCTTAAAACTAAGGTTTCATTTAAACAATAGGGTTTAAAAAGGAGCAACTTGAAACTCCGCTCTATTCGGAGTTTAAACAATGGGGTTTCAAACCCTCAAAACTATTTGAATCCACAGTTTAGGAAATGTTGTGACCTGAGTTACAATTTTGAGTTTAGCTTTGAAACCACACAAAACATGGTTTGGGAAACCACAACCTTGTTTTCAAACGAGGCCTTTTACCGAATACAGATATTGATTTTCATTTCCGATAACTATCTGTATCTCTATTCATATCCGTCTATGACTGTCGGATACAGATATGGTAAAACCTATATCCAGTCCACTCCGTATCTAATCCGTGTACATCCCTTCCATTTTTTAAAGCAAATTTCATATTGATTTTAAGAGCATTTTGCAAGAGTACCTACGTTCCTAGTTTTTTTATTCTTAGGCCACTTGCTTTGGTCAATAAAAGAGCTGCCTTTTTCTGCGTATCCATGGAATTCTGAAACATCTATCAACATTAGTGACTATATGATCCTTCTAAACTAAGCAATATATTATTATTTGCATGCAAAGTCCAAATACCCACCATTAATATCCAAGTGCATATCTTTTTCACCAAATTCTGGTATAATTGCTCTCTATTATCAGTCACATTATATTTCAACCAGAATACATTTCATTCTTTGATCCTACATTGTTTTTTTGTACTGAAATCAATTTGATATCAAAAAGAGTAGTTGGGTAGCTGACCTCAATTTTCAGTCATTATGGTAACTACTACTTATTTAACATAGAAAAAACCTGGCACAATTTCTATATATTTATTTTCTGCGCACGAGCGCATATCAGCCCACACAAACACACATGGTAAAAAAATAAATAGAAAAAAGGAAAGAGGAGGAAACCTGATATATGGTGATTTCTTAGTGTGACATAATACCAGCTGCGGTAAGGAAAAAAATGCAATGAAATTGAGGCAACAATTTCTGAATGAATTCTTTCCCCTTTTTCTCCATTTAAACTGCAGTATCTATAATACAATAAAACATTCATGAATTTAATAACAAGAATCACATTCAAGAACCCAAAACACCAACCTAAAACTAGGGATTATTTTTTAAAATTAAGCCGAAATGAAAGGATCAGCCTCGTAGAACAACATCAATTAGATAGAGGCATGAACAATGAGTTGACAAGATCCCCCTTAAACTGATATGTAAGAACCATCAACGATCCTAGACTGTACCTGATGGAGGTTAGGATCTCCTTCAGATGTTGTCCTCCGTCGATCTGTCGCGAGCGTTGGCGAACAGCTGAGATTGGTATTGAGGGTTGGCTCTTTGAGCGTGTGGATCTCAGTGGGCTTGTTATGAGGCGAAGTCGAGCTATCTGCAAAAGAAGTCCCGGGATGGTTGTACCACCGTGAACTCTCCGACGATCAAGTTAGCCGAGGAATTTGGGAAGAGTAGCGGCTTATTGGAGTAAAATTGCGTTACCTGAGTCGTTTGGGAGAGGGGCTTTTATAGTGGCCGCATGGAGTGAGCTGGCGCGAGATCTTCGCCGTTGGTTATGCCCCTGGCGTTTGTTTATCGCTAAAAGACGCGACCGGGACGTTAGGACGTCTGGCCTGAATTTTGAGGCAGGTGCTATTTGGTTTTACCAGTCCACCTCTCCGAAGATGCCAAGCTGATTTATAGTACCGTGTATCGGAGGTCTGGACGGATGCGGCCGTTGTAGCAGACTTCGTCAGATTCCTCCTCGTTATGAGGTGTTTTTGATTGTAGGGACGCTCTTCCCTGCAGACGCAAGCCCCCGCAGTTAATTACGTTACCGTCTCGCGGTAACCACTTTCTCCTGCTCCCGGAGGTCACTTCGTATCGTGTGTTTGTTTTATTTTTTGGTTGCCCGTGGATTGTATACAGAGACTAATTTGTGTTGTTGCCCGTAGGGCGTGAATTAGTCCAAATCCGTATTTTCTTAGATTTGGGTTTGGTTTGATTTAAGGATCGTTAACCGTTTGAGATTAAGATCGACTTAAATATTTGTTAAGGATACGTTAATCCAATATTGGACTAAGATCTACTTAACGGAGTTTCGGGATCATTTTTGATCCAACGAAAGAGCATTTGGGCTCTATCGTTTTAGTTTAGGGACGTTACGATCCGTAGATCACCATTTTTGGTATGAAGGTTTAGTTTAAGGACGTTGCGGTCCACAGCTAGTTTAAGGACATTACGGTCCATGGCTAGTTTAAGGACATTAGGTACATGGAATTGTTGGTTATCGGGACCCGCCACCTCTCTGAAAACGTTGAAGAATTACAACGACATATATCAGAGGTATGGGGAGATGTACCCTTGAACCAATGTCAGTTGGGAGATCTGTAGTTGGATTTGGGACTAAAACCAATTTGGAAAAAATGTGAGCACATGGGCTCGCTTGATCTGAATTAGGGACTTTTGGCCAATTTGGACTCAGCCCACTCAGTTTTTGAATAAAGTGTTAAACACTTGTTTGAGCTCGGTCCCTTTTTCTGTGCAACAGTGTTGAGCATTGATATGGGCTCTGACGCTCACCCTATTTTTTTTGTTTCTTATGGAGTGTTAAACACTCTTTATGACGCTGAGCTCTATTTGCAGAGCGCTTTATGTTAAACAGCGCCCACGTGAGACGCTTGGCGCTGAGCGCCAACCACTGAGTGCAAAGCACTCTTTATTTTAGCAGCGCCCAGATGAGAGGCGCATGGGGCGTTTGGCGCTGAGCGCTAACCACTGAGTACAGAGCACTCTTTATTTTAGCAGCGTCCATACGAGGGGCACGTGGGGCGCTTGGCGCTGAGTGCCAACCACTGAGTACAGAGCACTCTTTATTTTAGCAGCGCCTACATGAAGGGCACGTGGGGCGCTTGGCACTGAGCGCCCACCACTGAGTGCTAAGCACTCTTTATTTTAGCAGCGCCCACGTGAGGGGCATGTGAGGCGTTTGGCGCCGAGCGCCAACCACTGAGTGCAGAGCACTTTTTATTTTAGCAGCGTCCACGTGAGAGGCACGTGGAGCGCTTGGCGCTGAGCGCCCACCACTGAGTGCTAAACACTCTCTATTTGAGCAGCGCCCACATGAGGGGCACGTGAGGTGCTTGGCGCTATCTCTTTCTTTGTGTATTTTTCTGAAGAGTTCAACTTTTTGTTCTCCTTTGGATCTTCAATCCCCAAGAACAAATTTATCCGACAATTAAATTCTCATTTGTGGGAGACTTGTCTCATGGATCTCAGATCCAGAAAAAGAACTATGTTCTTTTATAAGGGTTAAACCCTTGGATATGCAGATGAGATACTATGATCTTTATTTACCTTGAAGAAAGTTCTTCTTCTTTCTTCTCTCTTAAAACTCTTTTTGCTTGCTCTTCTTTTTGAACTTGAAGTTTAGGGGGGGGTTCTCTGTGCAAGACTTGAAGTCTTGGGGCCTTTATATAGTGGAGGTAAATTTGTTGATTTAGTTAAAGAAATCTCTCATTGAGAGATTCTCAATTGATTTGGGGATTTTATCCACCGTTGGATCTTTGATCCAAGGGCTTCTGTTTTACAGAAGATATTTTTCTTGTTTTTTTAACAAGATTGGGAAAATATTTTCTATACAGAGCTTATTATGTAATTTGGTGATTTTTAATCACCATTGGATCTTTAATCCAACGGTACTTTATTTTATAGAGCGTAATTTTTCTTGTTTAGAGAGATCGGGGAAATATTTTCCCATACAGAGCTTATTTTGCAACTTGGTGATTTTCACCATTGGATTTTTAATCCAACGGTACTCTATTTTACAGAGAGTAATCTTTCTCGTTCAGAAAGATTTGAGGAACATTTCCTCAACAGAATTTAATTCTGTGTTTTGATGATTTATCATCTCCGCTGGATTTTTGATCCAACGGCAGAGAACTTTTAGTTCTGGTGCCAGCGCCCTTGTGCGGGGCACGTGAGGCGCTGCCTTAGAGTTTTTAACTCTTGGCGCTGGCGCCCTCGTGCAATGCACGTGAGGCGCTGCCTCAGAGTTTTTAACTCTTGGCACCGGCGCCCTCGTGCAATGCACGTGAGGCGCTGCCTCAGAGTTTTTAACTCTTGGCACCGGCGCCCTCGTGCAAGGCACGTGAGGCGCTGCCTTTTTCAAATTTTGAACAGAGCTTTGCTCTTTTATTGGGGGGGAAACAAATGCCCCCCCACTGTTGCGCTCACGTGGCTTACATGTGAGTGCAGCAGTGACAGCTTTTCCACCGTTGGATCTTCTTGGAAGTTTGATCATCTTCCCATGCCTATAACTAGGACCTTTGGCTCTCGAGATGACTGTTGTTCATCTTCCATTTTTCTTCTTTCTGAGAATTCAATTCTCTTTTCAGAGCTTAGATCTCTGTCCAAGGAAACTCTTTTAGAGTTATAACTTTGCCTAAATTTTTTGGTAAGGTTCATAATCGAACCCATTAAACAGAACTTTGCTCTTCTTAGATCACCGATCTTTAAGATGTATTTTAGGGTTTCTTTAAACCGTTAATTAGAACATAGCTTTACTCTTCTTAGATCATAGATCTAAAGATATCTATTTTAGGGTTTCTTAACCCGTTAATGAAGAACTCTTAGAGTTTCTAGGATTTCTACTTCAGATCTTTAAAGATCTTGGGGTTTTACAGAGCATAGCTCTTTTAGAAATTTTTGAGGAATTTTATTCCCTTCTTAATTGACAGATGTAAATTCTGTCTGCAGAGCACTGCTATTGAGGGAGTTCAACTCCTTGGCCCAATGAGTCTCTCATTAAATGAGAATCCTTTTAGGATTTCCTCCTTAATGAGTGATTGTCCCATCAATGATGAGCCGTCGCTTTGATTTTGTGGGTCCCCCTGGTCCCTTTCTCCTACATTGCAGTGTGGTACAATTTTAAAATACCAAGTGTCAGAATAGTGTTGGCAACTAACCCTCGCCTTTTTCCGTGTAGGTACCATGGCTTTCGATTCTTCCTTTCCTTTTGTTCGTTCAGAGAGTGACTTCGCTGACGCGCCTGTGGATAGGGAAGTCTTTGCGCTCATTAAAGATCACAACCCGGAGCAGAAATCTCTTCATCTATGGGGGTCATGGTACAATCAAATCATCTAGGGTCGGCGTAGTTTTTCTTGCACAGCACCCTCAGAGCCCATTTCAGTGATTCACTACGCCGACTCGCCTCAGGTGAATTACGCCGCAGAGGAGGTCAACTGGACCTCAGAGGGTCGCCTTCAGCCTTCTATGGCCTCAATACCTGTATAGCCGTCGATGGCTTTGGATATTTTGGGGCGGCGCATATTTCAAGGTGAGTCGCGCCCTTGGGGACAAGTGTCATGATTTGCTTGACTCTCGCCATTCAGCCGGATATCTGCAGTGGGCTTGATACATCTTGTCGGCCAAGAAATCACTGCTGCTGAAGCTCGGGTTGTACCCTGCGATTTATGCGTCTCTTTTCCAGTATTCCACGCCCCCTGTATGGTGGGTCAAAACTTTCTTGGAACAATGGAATATCCCGACTCACACCTTTCTTCTATCAGATCGGGAAGTTTCAATCTCCTTGGAGGAGTTCGAGGAGATCTCCGGCTTACCCGTCAGAGGGGAACATTACAAGAAGATACTCCCCCTGACGAGTACATCTTCGCCACCAAATCAGCGGTGATGGGCCTTATCCTAGAGAATGCCATTCAACATCGATTCCCGAGTCTGATCAAGGTGTTGAACATTTACGCGAGCCTATTTCTAGAGTCTGGAAGGCATGGAGTCAGCTTCACAGACTTCATCGCTCGCTTTCTTCGCCCAGAAGTCTTATCAAAATAAGCTACGAAATTCGCCAAGCTTGACGACCCGTTTGGTTTTGGTTTGGATAACCAGCTGACGGCGGAAGCAGATTTAAGAAGCTTCTTTATTCCGGACACCCCGGTTGTTCCTTTCGCAGAGCTTGCTGCTTCAGACGTCGATGAAGAGATGTTCTTCCTGGGGTTTATTGGCTTGTGGTTGAACTGGTTCGTGCTTCCGATGCACCCTCGCTATATGAGGTCGTCAGTATTTTACCCAGCCCACCGCATGGTTGCGGGGCCTCGTGTGGCCGTTGAGATTGCGGGACTGGCTCATCTATACCACGGCCTGAGCTTAGCAGCGGATACTACTCAACCTGGAGTAAAACCTGTGCATCTTCCGCTGCACTACTTTACGCCCTGGGTCAAAATGCACGTGCTTGGTGCTTTCGGAGTCCACAAACGGCCCCGCTTCTATGACAGCTATAACTTTCCCCGGGTCATGTTTCTAGTGGACGCTTCCGCATTAGATCCGTCGCAGCGAGAGGCTCGACGCCTGGTCCTCGCCCGCGTATGGTCGGGGATAGTATGACTTTTGTTGACAGCATCTTAACTATCGGCAAGGAATCCACCAAGGCAGTGCAACCGCTGCGCGATACTTTCAAAGACGGGGCTTCTACGTTGAAGGCTCGGGAGATCCTGCACTTATATTCGATCAGGCTAGGCTTTCTAGTATTCAGGCAAGGTGCCTCGGTATTGTTCATGAGGTATAACCTGCACCGTTTTGCTCAACAGTCGGGTTACGATCAGGGTGTCCCGCTCGAGGCTTTCTTAGCTGAGCCGGTTGCTACGGAAGAGGGTATCCGCAGTACGCTGCACCACCTCATGCGGCTAAACACGGGGTCTAGCTTTCTCATTAGCGAGCCTAGCTACGTGCCGAAAGCTTCGAATGCCTACATGGTGTGGTATCAGCATGCGACAGGTGCTGTTATCATGGAAGAGAGGCGGCTATTACTTGATCACAAGGATACTGTCCCAGCTGGTAATCCAGCAGTTCTTTTGAAGCGACGGACCACCGTTCGTCCTTACTTAAGAGAAGCTGCTGCGATTGTGGTCCCATGCGCCTTCCCTAAGAAGCCTCTACCCCGTGTTCCTGTAGAAACGGTAGCTGTAGCGTCCCCGGAGTCTGGTGTTGGTGTGGAAATCGGGACCCGCCGCCCAAAAATGCCCGTTAAGCGCAAGCTCTTGTCATCGGCTGCTGGCGCTCGCTCGCAAAAGAAGAAGAAGTCGATGTTTTCTACCGACGTCATATTTGGCCAGGAGCCACATGCTCCTTACAGCGAGGGTTTGTGCGAGTATAGGACCAATGAGGGCTTATTCATCGCGCCTGCGGATGATACTGATCTCCAGGCTGCCTTTGTGGCTTCCGAGCGACTGGCTCGCGATGAAGCGGCATTGATCACTATCGCGAAGTCAGGTATACTTCAGTTACATTCTTCCGCGGCTATCTTCTTTTATTATGCTTCTACTGACGCTTTCTTCTTCAACAGGTATTTCTGCCGAAGAGGCTCTCGTGGCTTCCCTCAATACATTCGAAGAGGAAGAGAGGCTCCGCGCTTCTTTGGGCCTTGGTAAAATTCAATTCATTATGCCTTTATTCCTTTTTTTTATTCGTGCTCTGACCCTTTCTTTCATCTTGTTGCAGGGAATACCTTGACTCGGGTTATTCCAAGCGCAGTGCCGATCCCGAGAAGCGATGCGGCAAAACTTCTAGCGCCAGCTATTGTGGCCCCAGCTCTCCCAACGTTACCGCAGGAGGCTTTGCTAAAGCAGCTGATGACAGACGCCGTAACGGCTCTAGAGGCAGAGCTTGATTCGGACGACGACATCCCTTTATCAGAGGTCTTGAGAAGATCATTTCTCACTACTCAGACCGAAAGGAAACATGCGGCGAGGGAAAGCGATGCCAGTTTGGCCGTGGGTGCAGGCTTAAGTAGCATTCCTCTTGCTGATACTCCTTCAGCGGATGTTCCCTCTGCGTTGTCTACTGCCCGTAGACAGGTTGCATGCGCGGCTCAGGAAGAAACTGTAAGTCTACGCTAGCGCCCCGGCAGTCTACAGACGCCAAATGCGGAACAAAAACTTTTAACTTGGCGCTATCGTATACTTTAACCCGGATCTACCATTATTGCTAAACTAACGAACTGTAAAGAGTGTAGGAAGGTTATACCGAACGATCCGAGTCCTTCGTTCTTCAACCATCATCCCACGCTCCGTTGCGGCTGCTCCGATCTCGTCGATCTCCGATCTCCTCGTCGAGGTGGCACCACATGATCGGTTCTTTAAACGGGCTCCCGCCTCTGACTCGAGGCAACTCGATCGTCAAGTTTGCTAAAAGAGACGACCAAGAATGATGTAGAGAATGAGTAGATGACTTTGTCTCACTTCGTCCAAATCCGTGGACGATCGGTTAATGAAGTTGCCATTTGATCGGGTGATGAAAATGAAAGAAGCAATGAAATTTCCATGCACACAAATGCTATCATAATCTTTTCTCTAATGAATCAAGTGAGAGTTCGTGAGAGAGAGATGAGGCTTATCATATATATAGAATGAGGAGGGTGAGTGTAGGAGCTTCAAGTGGTGACCATATCCCTTCATACTTATCTTAACCTAACAACAAAGCATGAATCACTAGATATCATTAAAAGCAAACCAATCATATTAAACCTAGTCATGCTTTATCATTAATGAACCATTAATGACTCAAGTGAGTCACTAGCCACTTCATCACTTCTAGAAGCTTCTAGAATGATGACTCACTCATATCTGAAGAAAAGATAAATCCGTCTTTAACCGAATGTTAAAAGACAGCTGATAGAAAACTGGAAACTGGCAACTTCCAAAAGTGATCCTGAAACGACTTTCAGGATAACCCCGAAACTGTATAAATATACCCGCATTTGTATTACGACCGAATACAAATGCAACTGAGACAAAGATATTATACCTACTCAATATAATACTCGGATCCGGCTTAAACCAAAGCCGACCAGTATTATCTGCCCGAAAAATAACACGTGCGTAAACGCACGTGCATTTTCCGAACCCAGTCATAAAACCATACGGCCTCTACAACGTTTCGCCCGAACTTGGGAAACTGTCTGTGGGGGACTCTAATGACTCGTCAGTACCCTGGCAGTGGGTTTAACCACAAACCGTCAGCGGCACTAGCTATGCGTAACGGCTGCCCATGGACTGACCTCAAGGGTGGCCGAGGAGCGAACTCAAGGGAGACCGATGAGCGAACTCCTCCGAAAACCCTACTGAGCCTAACAGTGACAATGTATATACAGTCCGGTCCGTTCGTCAATGAGTATCGCATATCCGCCTAGGGGGCTAGTAACGTCAGACCCCCAATAGCAGTATAAGTCGTGTCGGAGTGAAGCCCAATAACACCCTGAGATACTACTGGAGTACCTACCAGTAAATCTCCTGCCACGGCCGTGGGCTTTGTGTAATGGCTCTCCTAGACACAGCACGATCTCGCCCCCAATACCGGGAGAGACGAATCCCCTGCCGATCCGCTCACGTGCCTCCATATGGCTCGGGACTGTACCCAAAAGCTACCTGTTTGCACGACTCCTTTGAGCCGTGGTAGGGTAGAAATCAAAGCACAGTGGGAACTCACACGAGACAAATGACGACCTCAGGTCGATGAACTAACCTGTACACATGTCACCAGGGAACTGCTATCTGACGATAGGTATAGTACTAACTAGCAGATTCCCGGCGAGTCCTGTCCGGTGTACTCATAACCTAATGAGCACCTGTATACATCTTAGGTGATCCAACTGACACCAGTGGCTTGTGAGACCGGCCACCGCCCCTCGTCGGGGTCTCGACTGTATACACTAGTCTACTCCGGAGTATCGATGCCCTGTCTCGAAACTCCCACGACTAGGGACCACAATTAAGGATATGCATATAAACTACCCAACTCTCACGTATATGATCGCCATCATACTGTTGGTAGTAAAGCAAGATCCTAAGGGCTCTATCAAAGTGTAACATGCATTCAGTCACCTGAACATGTACACGACTGATAAAGGCAAACCAGATAGCATACTATCATCTCGAGTAAGACTGTGCTACCGGGATAGGTCCTCCGCAATCATAGCAATCACGTACCTGCGATCCAATAATTGACTATGAGGGCACTATCTCCAACAATCTCCCACTTGCACTCAAGGCTAATATTGCGATGTCGACTACTCACAGCCCGTGTGAAACCGAACATCCAACTCCTCTACTAATCAGTTTCACAAAGCCCGTTTGTAAAACTATTGTGTTCGAGAAATAGCCTCAGTGAGTGGATCCGCCTAGAAGTATCTTTCTATATCTCTCTTAATCTCAAGTTCGCGGAGAAAACCATCTCCCGAATTGAGTAATACCTGTCTTAGAATATGTCTGGATATCTGATGGGACCTTAGTTCATAAATAAACTCCATATCCAAACTTCTTAGACTGAATCGATCACTGAACCTAATCAGTATCGGGCACCTTGCTTCCCACAGTATCCTCTTGGACCACCTGTCCATAATACTGTCCCTCGTCAGAGGGAAAACTAAAACTCTGACAGTCACTCTGTCATCCACGTCACCTTTGAAGCCTGGAATGATAATCGTCTCCCGAAGGAGGCTGCCGTCATCAAATCCGTAGAACATGCACTTATGTTCTATAACTGCTTCCTTATGTTTCTCCAGGATTGGATTAATACAAACTTATTGCATCTAGTGCAAAACCAACATTTGGTGTGGTACTTGACATCTCATGATTGACTCAATTGCCTAAGCAAGTGATCTGCCAATCATGCACTTCCCTCTCCCCTTTAGTCTGTAAGACACCTTTAGAGAGGGTGACTCCATCACCTGCAGGTACACCACCATGCTAGGAGTCAACTATTCCAAAAACCATTAGAATATCTGTCAAAGTACCCACATTGGGAAACTACCCAAATCCAGATCTAAAACCATAGATCTAGAAACCAAAATGTCAAATATTATATCCATATCCTGTCTGGAGAAACAACTGTGTGACGACCACAGTACAACCGATCGTAGTATAGAAATTTTACTTTCTACTCTGTGTATGTCATCCAGATACCATGACATCACACCCTACTACCTTCTTAACTGATCCATCCCTTATTCTGATTGAAGTCAAACCCATGACTGTCACATCAAAATTAGATGATCTATCTTCGCTATAACTGCTCAAGTCTATAAATAGATATAAGCATCTTGCCCACTATACTTCCGCTGCTCCCACTGACTACGACAACCCTCCTACCGGGTCTCATAACCTGGAACAACAGTAGTGTCAAGTCTGGGTAGATAAGAACCTCCCTGTCACCGTCCTTGAGCCTACCGAAGTACCTCTCGGGTGTCTGAGGTTACCTACCGTACCTGCGGAGTGACTATTGGAATGTCAAACCTGATTGAATGTATAGGTCCTTTTAAATTTTCCGTAATCGTTCGCGGTTCTGGAATCTCTTCCAGTTCTACCATACTCCCACTACTGTTTTCTGAAAAAGATCCATTTTTACTAAAACTGTGGCAAGTCAAGAACAATATCACTATTGATCTTCTAAATGGTAGAATATCAACCCTCGTCATAGCCAGGGTCAACCCACAAACGGTCATTACAGAAACGTGCCCTGAGTTATCCAGTGTCTGGTTTTAATCATAAGCTGGACAACTCCCCGTACCTTAATTTCTTTTAAGGTACGAACTATTCTATATCCAATATAGAAACTTTGGCACTTATTTAATCGGAACCATATCCAAATCATGCAGCTGTCTCCAGTGCATATCAACTTAATGGAAAGAGGCTAATCAGCATTACTCAACTTAGGAATCCATCCAATTATGAGTAACCTGAAAAAGAAACACGTTTCTCAAAACCATCACTATTATTTGAATACCAATCACAAGAATCTACATCTTCGATCTCTTTGAAGAATCCCGATACTTGTGACACCTGGTTCTCTACTTTATTCTTATACCCACAACTTCTCAAAACTTAGACCTTGTATTTCTACAAAACACTCGTCTAAATACTAGAGAAGTTATAAGTAAACAGAACATAGTACGAGGACCTACCCCTTTGTCCTGATGGACACTTGGACAACATACAATACTCTGTATAAGTCCGCTGAGTTAAACAACTCAAAACCTGTGCGTTGTAGGTGGAAAACTGTACCCTGGCGATTTCCTCAAATATCACCAATTACAACGAATTCCGATATAATAAGGATGATCACCTAATTCCCAATATCTTACTCCCACTCATCATCTGTAAAACCATACAGATATGAGAATGAAACCTGGCAAATACATACCCTTGGAGTAAGTGTCTAATCGGGAAAACAGTTTTTCCTTTAACAATGCACTGAAACATGAAAATGTTTCGTAGGGGTATCCTGGTATTCATAGCAATGCCTCTTCCATAATCCAATTCATGACTTCAACCGTATATTTTATTGCCATCTCTCCAAATCCCTTTATTTGTCTTTAGTCGTTACCTTCTGTACACCATCGTTAGGCTAAATGGTTTTCTTCCTTCCCTACCGTTCGGCACCAGCCTATGGTTTGGAAGAAGACTATCCAGTAAGCATAATAGGTGTACCCTCCTAAACTAAGGAGTACTCGCATCTCGAGAGAAGGTGACGATAAAAGACAACTGAATAATACCTTATTCTTTTAAAGGTGAAATAGGAGTGGCGATGAAGTACGCGGTTTTGGTCGTGAATGATATCAGTCGCAATTTACTTTGCCCTCTTTCTAATCCCTTTATTTTGTCTTTACATATTACCTTCTGCACACCCTACTTATGCTAATTGGTTTTCTTCATTTCCTACCTTTCGGCACCAGCCTATGGTTTGGAATAAGACTATCCAATAGGCGTAATAGGTGTACTCTCCTAAACCAAGGAGCTCTCGCAACCTGAGAGAAGGTGATAATAAAAGACAACTGAATAAACCAATTCTATTTCTCCTGAACCTGGATCCATCCCCGAAGAAGTCCCTTCGAGTTCGTATATAACCATACGATGGATCTATCCAATGGAAGTGGATATCCGTAGTAATACGGGTGTTCTGAGAAATTCAAAGGGTAAAAGAAGGAGTGGCAATGACTTTATGCAACTCAGACAATCCAAAAGCCAGTATTTAAGAAGGTTCGGTCAACCTGGTCACTGAGTCATAGTCTAGGGTCGGTCAAAGGTCGCTGCCAAAGAGAGAGAGAGAAAAGAAATACTCTGCGTGCACTCTAACCTAGATCAGAATGGTCATCATTTTATCTAATCCGGAAACCTCCCACTGTCCTGTCAAATTCTCCTCCAAACCTAAAGAAGAATCAATCGGGATCACCCGAAGAGTAAACCAACTCATCAGTGGGAATCAGGATCCAACTCTCATCGCATGATAACGTGATGGAATGCATCCACGTTACTCATACTCCAGAAGGTATGCGTATACTTGGCAAGTTTCAGTTTCTTTAGAAACTCCCGATATAGTTTTTGCCCCATGCTCTTATGATCGTGACTAAGGGCCAGCCCACCATAAGTCACATGTCAAGTTCTTCCCATCATTATCTTGTTAATTTGAACCCACCCGTACTCGCCCTTGACTAAGGGCCAACAAGGCTGTACGACTGTCCCAAACCAACTCATCTATCTATGCAACATGTGAACACCCCAGCAGCTACCAATCACTATGTCCTAGCTAAGGGCTAGACCAACATAGCTTGAATACTACTGACCATCCATATGAAATGACGGAGGGCTACGGCTGGTTTTTGGCGAAAAACCTTTAGCGTAGTGAACTTGATATCGCTGAAGGAACCTGATAGCTTTTTAAAATATAGTGGCGAAAACCTTTTGCTAAAGAGGTCACTCCCGGTAAAGGGATCTCGGCTCTTTCCTCGTGGAATGAGGTGCAGGATATTCTACTGAATACCGCTATGCAAAGCAATATGTAATCGACTATAGTGAAGTTATTACCCTGACGCAAACTTCTGCCCAAGGGGTCAGTCCCGGTGAAGGGATATCAGCCCTTGCCCCGTCGAATGAGGTGCAGGATATTCCACTGAATACCGCTATGCATAACAAAAGGAAACGTCTTTGCAATAACACTTTTTAAATTAGTTCCAACAACTGTAAATTGGTTTGTTTTACTTTGCATTGATCAGAATCAACGCAGTCCCATCATTCATCACACCAGAAAAGAACGAAAATAAAATGTACGTATATGCCATCCGCATTCGTCACTGGGTCCCGTCATCACTCGTTAGGTTACTTAACTAACGACAGAGCGGGGACTGGACTAGCGCGGGTGTAAAACATATACAACATCTAATAGTATATAAACCAATATACATAATCGCTCCAGGCGTGATAATATGCAACATTACAGAAAAGTAATAAGCATCACAGAACAATACAGATAATCTGGGACCCCCGAGTTTCACAGAGCCGCTGCTGAAACTCGACGTTCCCCTGTCGTGTGGATAGCCTGTGCAATGAAACCTAGACCCCTACGGGTGCGGCAAGTTACCCGCCAAAACCTGAAGCGAGGCAGTCCCCCACAGCATAGTGAATGGAACACCCGGCACTTCACGGAATCCGGTAAATTGAGCACCCCTCCTTGGGTCAACCTGTACCCCCTACGAGTGCGGCGAATAGTCTGCCAATTCTGAAGTGGGGTCCCTCTGCCTCTCAAAGCCATGAGATGCGGACCCGTTGCTTTCCCGAACCCGGCTATCTGTGCACCCCGTCGCGGGGTAAAACCTAGTACAGTAATGAAAAATAGTACAATAGGTACATCGACCGCAACCTGGTCGTGCCCCAAAAGAATATTATACAACAGGCAGTGACGGCTGTCCACAAGTTGGACGCTCGCCCCGCAATATCAAATGTACAAATAAACACAAACTGTGCTATCATTGCACACTGCTATCCACCACGACAAATCCGCAACATTACAGCACAACACAGAACATCAACGCGAATGTCACGTTCGCAAACCCGTCTAAAAGAACTATAGCAATCAAACGCGGTTTACCGATCAAATGACATTCCCGGTCGGAGATATAATGTAAGCACTGTAAACTAACGTGTTTAAATTTCGATCGACCAAAGTCCAAATATCAAAAAGTGGGCCCCACAGCTTACTGGTGAACAGTAACAAAACCTGGGCCCAAACTGTATATATCAAACACCCCAAAATCCCAAACAGAACCCACTGGAAAAATTTGGGAGCACGTGCTCCCCACGTGGCCGCGGATGCGCGGCCAAACCATGGGTTTGGCCGCCCTTCCGCGGCAGCTTGGAGGGATCACGACCCCAAATTTTGTCGTGGCTCTTAGAATTCCCTGCACGGATTTTTAAGACATCCAGAAATAAATTTTGACACTGTTTAAAATCGACAGAAACTGTCGGGTAAGGATTTTGTCG
Source organism: Agapanthus africanus (assembly GCA_030015575.1). Taxonomy (NCBI): domain Eukaryota; kingdom Viridiplantae; phylum Streptophyta; class Magnoliopsida; order Asparagales; family Amaryllidaceae; genus Agapanthus; species Agapanthus africanus. Next base: position 102,741,482 of record JASDDO010000012.1, on the reverse strand, counting down.
GTTTTGATTTTCGGTCGGATCGATGTTTTAAACGCGTTAGCACAAGTTAGTATAGCAAAATGGTGAGGCTCTGATACCACTGTAAGTCTACGCTAGCGTCCCGGCAGTCTACAGACGCCAAATGCGGAACAAAAACTTTTAACTTGGCGCTATCGTATACTTTTACCCGGATCTGCCATTATTGCTAAACTAACGAACTGTAAAGAGTGTAGGAAGGTTATACCGAACGATCCGAGTCCTTCGTTCTTCAACCATCATCCCACGCTCCGTTGCGGCTGCTCCGATCTCGTCGATCTCCAATCTCCTCGTCGAGGTGGCACCACATGATCGGTTCTTTAAACGGGCTCCCGCCTCTGACTCGAGGCAACTCGATCGTCAAGTTTGCTAAAAGAGACGACCAAGAATGATGTAGAGAATGAGTAGATGACTTTGTCTCACTTCGTCCAAATCCGTGGACGATCGGTTAATGAAGTTGCCATTTGATCGGGTGATGAAAATGAAAGAAGCAATGAAATTTCCATGCACACAAATGCTATCATAATCTTTTCTCTAATGAATCAAGTGAGAGTTCGTGAGAGAGAGATGAGGCTTATCATATATATAGAATGAGGAGGGTGAGTGTAGGAGCTTCAAGTGGTGACCATATCCCTTCATACTTATCTTAACCTAACAACAAAGCATGAATACTAGATATCATTAAAAGCAAACCAATCATATTAAACCTAGTCATGCTTTATCATTAATGAACCATTAATGACTCAAGTGAGTCACTAGCCACTTCATCACTTCTAGAAGCTTCTAGAATGATGACTCACTCATATCTGAAGAAAAGATAAATCCGTCTTTAACCGAATGTTAAAAGACGGCTGATAGAAAACTGGAAACTGGCAACTTCCAAAAGTGATCCTGAAACGACTTTCAGGATAACCCCGAAACTGTATAAATATACCCGCATTTGTATTACGACCGAATACAAATGCAACTGAGACAAAGATATTATACCTACTCAATATAATACTCGGATCCGGCTTAAACCAAAGCCGACCAGTATTATCTGCCCGAAAAATAACACGTGCGTAAACGCACGTGCATTTTCCGAACCCAGCCATAAAACCATACGGCCTCTACAACGTTTCGCCCGAACTTGGGAAACTGTCTGTGGGGGACTCTAATGACTCGTCAGTACCCTGGCAGTGGGTTTAACCACAAACCGTCAGCGGCACTAGCTATGCGTAACGGCTGCCCATGGACTGACCTCAAGGGTGGCCGAGGAGCGAACTCAAGGGAGACCGATGAGCGAACTCCTCCGAAAACCCTACTGAGCCTAACAGTGACAATGTATATACAGTCCGGTCCGTTCGTCAATGAGTATCGCATATCCGCCTAGGGGGCTAGTAACGTCAGACCCCCAATAGCAGTATAAGTCGTGTCGAAGTGAAGCCCAATAACACCCTGAGATACTACTGGAGTACCTACCAGTAAATCTCCTGCCACGGCCGTGGGCTTTGTGTAATGGCTCTCCTAGACACAGCACGATCTCGCCCCCAATACCGGGAGAGACGAATCCCCTGCCGATCCGCTCACGTGCCTCCATATGGCTCGGGACTGTACCCAAAAGCTACCTGTTTGCACGACTCCTTTGAGCCGTGGTAGGGTAGAAATCAAAGTACAGTGGGAACTCACACGAGACAAATGACGACCTCAGGTCGATGAACTAACCTGTACACATGTCACCAGGGAACTGCTATCTGACGATAGGTATAGTACTAACTAGCAGATTCCAGGCGAGTCCTGTCCGGTGTACTCATAACCTAATGAGCACCTGTATACATCTTAGGTGATCCAACTGACACCAGTGGCTTGTGAGACCGACCACCGCCCCTCGTCGGGGTCTCGACTGTATACACTAGTCTACTCCGGAGTATCGATGCCCTGTCTCGAAACTCCCACGACTAGGGACCACAATTAAGGATATGCATATAAACTACCCAACTCTCACGTATATGATCGCCATCATACTGTTGGTAGTAAAGCAAGATCCTAAGGGCTCTATCAAAGTGTAACATGCATTCAGTCACCTGAACATGTACACGACTGATAAAGGCAAACCAGATAGCATACTATCATCTCGAGTAAGACTGTGCTACCGGGATAGGTCCTCCGCAATCATTGCAATCACGTACCTGCGATCCAATAATTGACTATGAGGGCACTATCTCTAACAGAAACCGAAAAGCTGCTCCAAGGTAACGTAACGCTGAGTCTTTTACTAGAACTTGATCTTCGAATTTTGACATATGCATTTTCTGCAGAGCCAAGTCTTGGCGATGGGATGACGGGTGAAACCCTGGCGGTTACCGTACCCGAAGTTGCTACCCTCTCTCTGGAATCTGGGACCGTCCAGACTACTGCCCTTTCTCCCTGTGGCTCCTTGGTATCGGCGGGCATTGCAAGCGTCACGATGGCCCTCGTCGAGTCAGGGGATGAAGCTATGGGCGCGGAATCTACTCCTCGGAGAGAGAACGAAGAAGCCGTTACACCAGGCGACGCCTCCGTCATAGTTTTGGTCCCTGATTTATCGGGTAATCGCTGAGTCTCTATTTTCAAGCTTTTCAATCTTGTTCAGCCCTTCTAATGATATTTTGTTTGTCTTGAGTACAAGCGCGGTGAATCCTGAGGCTGTGCCATCTGAAGAAACGTCACCACTCGCTGCTCTGATGGTCGCCGTCCCTTTGCCTTCTCCCGTGTCCTCTCAAATATTGGAAGGTATGGGTTTGCGACTTATTTAGTTTAACTGTGGATACCATCTTCCTTGTATTGACAGTATATTTTCGCAACTCTGCAGGAGTCCTTTTCGACCATCTATACTAGGTGTTGAACCCGCATTTCTCCTTCCAGTCAGAAGTCATTCCGCCTGCTGGTATTGGTTAGTATATTCTTCAGCTAATGTCTCCCTTTTTCTTTTATGAATAGCCGTATTGTTGCTAAGTCTTCTTTAGATTGATCGCAGCGTCACGGATCAGAGGAGGAGACGAGAGAATAGCCACGCCTCTGGTACTCCCCATTCTGCCACCTGCCACAACCAATATAGTAGACTCCATCTCTCGTGTATTTTCTTTACCTCCCGAGTCGACATTGGACCATAATTTGTTTTGCAGCAATTGCACCGGCTCTAGCTCCCTTTGAGTCTCGCATTCCAATGCCGACAAGGCCCTTTGCTAAACGCACATCTTCCAGGGGCGCTGTGAATAGCGGGTGAATGTTGAGCGAATTCATCGAAGATCTTGATGCCGAGGCCCTTACATCAGCTGCAGACTTTGTTGTCGAAATTAAACCAATGCTAGCGACACTTATGAACTTCCATGATGAAGGTCTAGTCGGCTCTTGGGTTGATTACTGCAGAAAGATCGAGGCTTTCCTACACGAGATTGAGCTCAAGCGTCTCGCTCCTGAAGTATTAGCTTTGAACTCCCAACGGGCTGTGTGGGTCGAGCGTAGTGTTCCTTTCATTCGCCATTTTGAACAAGAGGCGATCTTGAGGCGAAAGGAACATGAAGTGGCTTCAAGCGAATCTGCCCGGTTACGTGCCCAGGTTGAAGCGAATGCTGTGCAATTAAAAGATGTCTTCGACAATCTCCAGAGGTGTATTTCGGATGGGTTGACGCCGAGGCGGACGGTTGACTCTATTGAGCGGGTCATGCAGGACTGCTAAGCTGCCATGCTAGGAACCGATGAAAAGCTTTCGTTCTTTCTGCGACAACGGGCTCAAGTTGAAGCGGAGTTGGCCGCGGCGACCGATCACGAGAAAGGATTGAGAGGAGCGCGCGAGCGGCTTGTTGATTTGTTGAAGACGCCTCCTCCTAAATAACCGTCTTTTGTACCCTTTTTTTACTGTAAACTTGTGGTTTATGAATAACATGTATTCATTTTGATTCCTTTGTGAAATGTATCTTGGATTCACTTGAATTTATGAATAAAAGACATATTTCATTTTTTATGGGCGTGTCCCTTTAGCAAATGTGTTTTGTAGATAGTCCACTTTGATCTCCTTACAGGGAAATGATGGCTTAGAAGACAGGTTTAGATCTGCCGCCTAAGACTTTTCAACTTTACGAGCCGTGAGGGTCTCATAAAGACTTTTCTCCCTACGAGTCGAGAGGATCCCGTAGGTGTCTTTTCTCTTTAGGAGTCGTGAGGACTCCTAAGTGCGTCTTCTCTTGAGAGTTGTAAGGATCTCACAAGAGAATTTTTCCCTCTTACAAGTCGAGAGGACTCGTAAGTGGTTGTTTCCCTCCTTGTCGAGATTCGACTTTGGAGAGTATGGCCCGTGAATAGTATGCAATAGCCCATCTTGGACCGACTTGCAGGGCCCCACTGCTTAGGAAACAGGTCCTTATCTCCATTGCCTAAGGTTTTTCCCTACGAGTCGAGACGAGTCGAGAAGCTCTCGCAAGGACACTAATTTCCTCACGATTCGAGACGAATCGAGAAGTTCTCGCAAGGGTTTCCTAACGTCACAGTTAACTCCTGCTAATAGAAGTCCATTAGGGTCTGTGGTACTAGGGTTTTTTACCCGTCGCACCGTCGCGTTGGCCGATATATTCCCCGATATGAAATCTTGTTGTTCAGGTAGCCCCACGACTGTCGTGTCTCTGATCCCTTCGGGGGCTGGACAAGATGTATTCAAGTAATCTTCTAGGTAATATTACCGTCGAAAGAGCAAGCGTTAGGGATATTCCATGTCGCTTTTTACTTGAGGTTAGGCTCAGTTTGGGAGCCCCGATGAGTCATGACCACTCCGCGCTGGAGTGGGATGGTCTCCAATAGTCTTTCAGGTCTCAATTAAGTTGCCGTCAAGACCTTGAAGCTAGGGATCATCCTTTGCTTCGTTGGTTGACATTGTGTCTGCAATATTGCGACGAATGTCGAGGTTGTCTCTGAACCGTCGAGGTTTGGAACTAGGGGACTTTGTCGTGGCTCCGTTTGTTGACGTCGCACCTGTATCCTGCTGGAGGGAGGAAGAACGCCGTTGGTTAATCTCTAGGCTGTGGATGCTGCCGTCGAGACTTGGAATTAGGGACTTTGCCGTGGTTCCGAGGTAGTCTCTAGGTTGTCTGTGAACTGTCGAGATTTGGAACTAGGGACTTTGCTATGGTTCGTGGTAGTTTCTAGGCTGTCTGTGAACCGTCAAGATTTGGAACTAGGGAACTTTGTCGTGGCTCCGTGGTAGTCTCTAGGCTGTCTGTGAACCGTCGAGATTTGGAACTAGGGTACTTTGCCGTGGTTCCGTTTTGCTGACGTCGTGTCTGCTTCTGGTTAGAACGAGAAGAAGAATGCTGTTGTTGATTTCTAAGTTGTAGTTGTAGCCATTGAGATCTGGCTTCCTTTTGACGGAGCCTGGTAGGACGATATGGTTCCCTTTCCGTTTGTGCCCATGGATTGTATACATGGGTCAATGTGATCTCACTTGCAGGGCAAAGTTTCATTTTTTTTGTATTTCTTTCCGCGATGCTCTATCATTTCAGCTTTTTATATCGTGAAAGTCGCGATTGCCCAATTATTTCGGCTATTTTTCGCGGTGCCTAATCATTTCGGCTATATTTCTTTTTCTTTACTCGCTGCTTTTTATTGTGAGTTGGCCAATCATTTCGGATATTTTTTATGAATATATTTTACTTGCTGATTTTTGTTGCAAGTTGCTCTATCATTTCGGCTATTTCTTATGCATTTATGGCTCGCTGATTTTTTGCTGCGAGTATGGAACTCAAGACCTGATACCAATCTTAGCATCAGCATTGCTGTGACTGAAATATTTCCAGGAGTGAATCATAATTTGCCGTGAAAGGACTTAGAATTTGATACCGATTTAGGCATCAACATCGCTACCACTGGGACATTGTCAGGAGCGAATCATCATTTGCCTTTGTTGGTTCGAACAAAGGTGGGTTAGCAAACAGGATTAGGATCCTGTTGACTAAGACTTTTGACTTCATGAGCTGTAATGGTCTCATAAAGATATTTCTCTCTACGAGTCGTGAGGATCTCGTAGGTGCGTTTTTCTCCTTAGGAATCGTGAGGATTCCTAAGTGTATGTTCTCTTATAAGTCGTAAGGATCTTACAAGAGTATTTTCTCCTTATAAGTCGAGAGGACTTACAGGTGTCATTCACCACATGAGGACATTCCTCGTCGTTGGTGGGACTTGGTGAGGGAAACGTTTATTTGTGCCCGTGGATTGTATACAAAGGTCAATATTGAACCGCTTGTAGGGCAAATTTGGGAAGTGTGACGGCTTAAGAACAGGTTTAGATCCCTATAACTTAAGGCTTTTGAATCCTACGAGCCGTGAGGGTCTCACAGGGGGAATTTTCCTTACGAGTCGTGAGGATCCCATAAATGCAATTTCTCCTTAGGAATCGTAGGGATCCCTAAGTATGTTGCTCCCTTGTGAGTCGTAAGGATCTCACGCAGGTATTTTCTCCTCACAAGGTCGAGAGGACCTTGTAGGTGTCTTTATTTTAACAAGATTGCTCCCTTTCGGGTTTTCACAAACTCGCCAGTAGTCCTGCCGTTTTTACTCACGGTGCCCTTTTGGGTTTTCATCCGTGCCCATTTCGCTTGTGAATGTCCCTTTTTTTGCACGATGAAACTCTCGAGAATAGTTTCGCCGCATGTGATCCATCCGTTTACCGGTGGGATTTGAGTTGTAGTCCTCACCGCTGGGACTTGTGGACTTGCATTTCACTATCGCCGTGTTTTAGGCGACGTTGTTAGTTTAGGGACATCTCGGTCTGTTGTTAGTTTAAAGACATCTCGGTCCATTATTAGTTTAAGAACATCTCGGTCCAATGTTAGTTTAAGGACATTACGGTCCGTAGCTAGTTTAAGGACGTTGCGGTCCGTTGTTAGTTTTAAGGATGTTACGGTCCATAGCTAGTTTAAGAACGTTACGGTCCGTTGTTAGTTTTAAGGACATTACGGTCCATAGCTAGTTTAAGGATGTGTCAATAGATAGTTTAAGGACGTTACGGTCCGTAGCTCTCCATGTTTGAGATGGAGTGCTGTTGGGTACTACTCTTAGAGTTTTGACTCAAGAAGATAGTGAGCGGACATAGGTGTCGTCATCTATCATTGACCTGGGTCATGACTCGTCAGGCGTAGTATTTTTTCAGGAATCGGCCATTTATTGGTCGGAAGGGTCTTTCGCCATGCATGTCCACGAGCAAATAGGCCCCACCTTGGTAGACCTTTTCTATGATGTACGGGCCCTCATAGTTTGGCTCGAATTTCCCCCGTTTGGCACGGTTGGGGATCATAGGTCTTTTGGCGACTAGCACAAGTTCGCCTTGGCAGAATGTCCTCGGCTTAGTCAATCTTTCGTATGAGCGCGTCCTCCTTGCTTTGTAAGCTTCTAGGTTTTGTTGCGCCATAAGACGAGTTTCATCAAGGGCGTCCAGCTCCTTAAGCCGAAGATGGGCATTTTCTTCATCCGTTAGTTCATACCGAACCGCCACTCGTAGAGAGGGTAGCTCTATCTCCAAGAGAAGTACCGCTTCTGTGCCGAATACTAACACAAATGGCGTTGTGTTCGTGGCAGTCTAGAACGTAGTCCGATAGGCCCAAAGTGCTACATGCAATCTCTCGTGCTAGTCCCTTTTATTTCCGGACACCGTTTTCTTTATGATCTTTGTCAAGGTCTTGTTGAAAGCCTCAGCTAGACTGTTAGCTCGAGGATTATAGACCGAAGAGTATCTCCAATCTATTTTATGCTGCTGTGCGAAGCGGCTGATCTTATGGCTTCTGTAGGCCGGCCCATTATCCGAGATGATTCGTCGCGGAGTGCCGAACCGGTAGATGACATGTGTCTTGAAGAAGTGGAGGATGTTCTCCGTTTTCACCTCCCTTAGCGGTACCGCTTCTGCCCACTTAGAGAAGTAATCGGTTGTTGCTAGTATAAACCGATGTCCCTTAGATGATGCCGGTTCGATGGGCCTAATTATATCGGTTCCCCACATTTCGAATGGCCAGCTAGCCATTGTCGGGTGTAGCAGATTCGGATGCTGATGGATGAAGTCCTCATGAATTTGGCACTAGTGACACTGCTTCATATATTTGAGGCAGTCCTAAACCATTGTGGGCCAATAGTAGCCCATTCTTTTGATCTTCAGCTTCATCTTTGGCCCAGCTTGATGGGAACCGGAAAGTCCGTCATGAGTTTCTTGGATGACCCTTTTTGCTTCTTCTGGTCCCAGGCATCTCAGCCATAGACAATCGAATGATCTCTTATAAAGAGTACCATTGACGAAAGTGAAAGACAGGGCTCGCTTCATGAGCCGATGTCTTGACGACGCGTCTTCGGACGTTCGATGGGATTTGAAGTAGTCCATGAAGACTTCTCTCCAATCTCTTGCCTTTTCTTCATCCTCCAATTAGAAGGCCTCTTGTTCGGTTGCTTCCTCTTCTTTAGACGTCTTCGGAGATATTTCAGCTGGAGAGAGAATCCGGCGACTTTGCACAATGATGTTTATGTCATCGAGGTTTTCGTCGGCCAGTTCTTTAGCGAGCTTGGCTAACGCATCCGCCTTGCTATTTTCTGCACGTGGTATGCTTTCCAGGGTATAGGAGAGGATTTTCGTCAGCAATTGCTGCACTCTTTCGCCATACCTGATCAGTTCCAGTTTGCATGTCTGGTAGTCGCCATTTACTTGGCTAACGATCAGCTGGGAGTCTCCGTATATGAGGAGGTTTTCGATTCCCATGTTGACAGTAATCTCGAGACCTGCTATCAAAACCTCATACTCAGCTTCATTGTTTGTTCTTGGCTCCGTTAAGGATAGGAAAAAACGCATTATCCCTCCTTGTGGAGTCACAAAGATAAGGCCCACCCCGGCTTTAATCATGGGGGTATTTTGCTTTCGCTTCTTCAAGGAGGATGCTCCATCGAAGTAGAGTTCCCATCGGATATCACTTCTTTCTTTCTCCCTATCGATTGCATCAAACACGTGTTCGTCTGGCAACTTGCAGTTTAAGGGAGAGTCGGCAGGTATCGGATGCTCAGCGAGAAAATCGGCGATGGCCTGGCCTTTTAGTGTCCTGCAGGGTCGATATACTATCGAGAACTCCATTAAGAGGAGGGCCCATTTTGCAAGCCTTCCCGTTAGCATGGCTCTTGACATCAAGTACTTGAGAGGATCCACCTTTGATATGAGATGGACCTCATTTGCCAAGGCATAATGTCGGAGTTTTGTTACTGCGAAGATCAGTGCTAGGCAATACTTTTCGATAGGGGAGTAGTTATTTTCTGCCCTCAGGAGAACTCGACTCAAATAATAGAGAGCTCTTTCCTTCCCATGGTCGTTCTCTTGCGTCCATAGCGCGCCTAAAGAACCTTCAAGGGTTGTTGTGTACAGGATGATGGGCTTTCCCTTGACCGACGCGGTCAGTATCGGCGGGTTTTGCAGATATTGCTTGATTTCGTCCAGCGTGCTTTGGCATTTACGATCCCAAACGAACGGGATCCCTTTCTTCATTAGATGACTGTAGGGGCGGCATTTGCAGAAGAAGTTAGCTATGAACCGCCGGATATACGCGAGCTTTCCTTGGAGAGACCGCAATTGCTTGAGAGTTTTTGGCGAAGGCATTTCCATAATCGCCTTGATATTCGATGGGTCTATTTCGATGCCCCGGTGCCGTACGATGAATCCTAGGAACTTGCCTGAGAAAACTCCAAATGTGTATTTCAGAGGGTTCATCTTTAGATTATATTTCCAAAGACGCTGGAACAATATTTTCAAATGCTCCTAGTGTTCCTCGTATGATTTACTTTTCACTATGAGGTCATCGATATAACATTCAACAATCTCATGTACAAAGTCATCGAAGATCTTTGTCATGGCCCTCTGGTAGGTGGCGCCAGCGTTCTTCAGACCAAAGGGCATCACTTTGTAGCACAATATGCCCAGCGGAGTCCGGAAAGCAGTGTGCTTTTAGTCTTCAGGATGCATCTTGATTTGGTTGTATCCTGATGACCCGTCCATGAAGGAGAAGACTTCATGGGTGGATGTGTTATCGATCATCAGCTCGGTAACAGGCACGGGAAAGTCATCTTTCGGACAAGCTTTGTTGAGATCCCGAAAATCTACGCAGATGCGTACTGTCCCATTTTTCTTCATTACCGGAACGATATTGGCAATCCAGTCAGGTTATTGAACTTCTTAGATGAAGCCGGAGTCGATTAGCATCTTGACTTCGGCATTGATACTCATCTCAAGCTCGAGCCGCATTCTTCTTGGCTCCTGTTTGACTGGATTGACGTCCGGTAATATCGCCAGTTTATGTACAGCTATCTCTGGATCTAATCCGGGCATCTCGGAATAGTTCCATGCGAAACAGTCTTTATACTGCATAAGCACGTCCTTTAACGTGGCTACCTATTTCTCAGACAACAACTCACTAACGAACGTTGGCCTTGGCTCATTTGCCATCCCCAAGTCGATTTTTCTCGGGTTGTCTGCTGTGGTGTGTATCGCATCTTCTAGCTCTTTTGGCGCCGGTGGAAATTCTGAGATCACCTCATTCTCATCTTCATTTGCGAAGCACTGGGGGAGGTCGTTCATATTCTCGTACTCTCCTTCCTTTAAGGCTATTATCATATGGCAGGTACAAGCTCGTTTCCATGCTCGATGCTGATCTAGACTTTCCCTTGCAGTGTAGGTTGCTCTCGGCTCATGCTTTCGTGGTGGGGCTACCTTCCAATTGTCGGATAGAGCAAACCTGCCTAGCTGATATTGATCTTCAACCCAGTCTTTGAAGCTAAAGCAGTCTTCAAGAGGATGTCCCACTACTCGGTGGTAGGAGCAATAATCCGGGTGATAGATCTCATTTATCTGTTCGGGGTATCGAGACTCCGGGAGCGTTATCATTTGATGCTTCATGACAAGGTTGAATATCCTTGTCTTGTTTTGAGGGAAAGAGTACTCTCGACCCATCTTTTTCATAAAAGACGGATTCTAACTTACTTTTCCTCGATCGCGCGGCTTCTTACGCTTCGTTGTCTTTGAACGCCGTCCTCGTTCTTAATCTTATTGTTTCTTCTACGTCGGGCTTTCTTTTTGCCACAAGAGTGCACATCGGGTTGGGGGTGAAAGGGATCGTCATCCTACGTAGCCTGCTGAACGATACGTTGCGTCCTGGCTTTCTCGTAAATGTCCATTTCGCGGCTATGGTCATCCCGAACCTTTTGACCCACTTCTCATATTAGCTTGGAAATTTGCTCTTCGAATGATAAACTTAGTATTCGTACGGCGGGATATCGTTCTAGTTCGATATCAACGCTGTCCGGAAATGTATTCGCTTCTCCGCCGGAGTTATTTATGACATGGCAGCCATGGAATCGCTCCCGTTTCTTAGACCGAACATATCCAAGGCCAGTTGTCTTCATTCTCCCGTTAGGAATCTTTCGCTGAGTCCCAGAAACATCCCAAATCTTGTTATAGAACTGTGCTTGTCGAGCAGTCTGTTTGAAGGGTATATCTTGGCATCTCAATAGCTTTTTCAGTCTCTCTGCGTAGTATCTGGGCAGACGGATTGGTTGAAGCCTGTCAAGCGCAGGTTCGGCACCGTGCCATACTTCTTTTTCTACTCTAGTCTCCGTGGACTGGTAGAAAAGGATTGCCTTCTCACTTCTTTAGTGAGGAGGGACGTAGAAGGTTTGCAGCTCTTGCACGCTATACGTATCAAGTGTATCGAGTTCTTTGTAATGCCGCTGTGGGACCAGGGTAATCTGCAAACTCTGGTTCGCTCCGGTAAAGGTCTGCATTGGCGGGCGGACGGAGAACACTGCGTTGGGCTCGTCCTCAGAGTCATTGCCAAAGACCAGCATAGGAGTAGATGGTCCCGCCCTATTTCCTTGGAGTTGTCCCGAGTAGACCATCTCTTCATCCTCTTCGGTATCGCTCCCGAATATCGGGATAGAGGCGATGACTTTTTTGTTTATTCTCCGGTTCGCGACATCTTTCCATGTCTTCGAATTCTGGTAAGAAGTACTTGGCATCTTCATATTTGTGTACTTCATTCACGGAGAATGGGTTCAGCTCCCCTGTAACCGTTTACTTGAAACCATCCTTGAAGTACTTCATACACTGATGTTGTGTAGAAGGGATGATGTTGTACTCATGTAACCAAGGCCTGCCGAGCAAAGCGTTGTAGCAAGTCTTGGCGTTAATAACATGGAACTTGATGTTAGTGACGAGCAGCCCGAAGCGTAATGTCAGTATTACAGACCCGAGCGTTTGTGATGATTGTGAGTCAAACCCGGAGATAGTAATTTTGTCTCGCGCTAGGTGTTGAACGTTCATGCAAATCTCCTTCAGTACTCTTACATTGAGAAGGTTGACGGAGGACCCGTTGTCGATCAGAATCTTCCCAATCTTGATATCGTGACAATACCCGGTTACATACAGTGGACGGTTGTGCTCGCACGTTCCGAGAAGGAGGTCTTCATCGCTGAAGGAGATATCAGCCGTGTGGACTTCTTCCACCTCGTCCTTCTTCTTTTCTTCCACCAGGAAGGCTTGAAACTGGTCGAGCTCTTGTAACGCCTTGATCAGGGAATCTCGTGCCTCTTTAGACAGAAGAAGGGTATCCAAGATACTCAATTGTGAGGGTATCTTTCTCAGATGTGCCAGGACTTTGTAATCCACCTTGTTCTTCTTGAGCGAGTCCTTGGCTGTGAGCTCTTCGACGACTCTATCATCTAGGGCAATCTCCTCAGGGACTTTTTCCTTTCCTTTGTCTCTTTTGCCCGAACCTTTGTTTGAGAGTCCGGGCAATGGACGGTTACACAGCTGAATGTTCTCACAGTTCCTCATCTCTTCTTCTTTTCTAGAGGCAGATTCTTTGAAGAGAGGGCCGAGGGCCATTTCCTCGTCCGAATCACTCCCGAAGGTAAGAACTTGAGGTTTTGCTCTTTTTAGGATGGCATCAACCATACGACAGTTACCGACTGTTCCTTCACGCTCGTCTGTCGTGCTTCTCTGCTCCCGACGGGCTTTGCGCTTCATTCGCTTGAATCGTTGTCGATGGGCAACGTATCCCTGCTACTACCTTTTGAAGGCGTTGCACTCTTCGGTAGGGTGCGTGACTTTCCGATGGTATAAGCAGTAGTTCGGATGTACATCCGGTTCGTCGGGGCACATACTCCCGGAAGTATTCTCTTTAAAAGGTGGCGGTTTCATTCCCATTGACAGAGCTTTGGCAAACTACTTCCTTATCTTGATTCTGCTCTTGCTGGTGGCAAGGGCACTTTGATCTGGTTGAGGTACTTTATGGCTTCTCATTACCAGAGCTTCTTCGGCTTGACACCGATGCTTGGCCTTTTTGTAAATGGCCGCTTCACGTTCTTGATCAGCTTTGCTCTTTTGAAGAGCTTCGTTTACTTGCTTGTCAATGAGGTCATCCGACGGTTCCGTGGGATTTGGTTCTTGATCTGCCCCCAGTTTCTCTACGTCAGGAGCCTCTTTGCCGTTTATCAATGAGTGAGAGATCATGTAGCAACTCGCTATGTAATCCTCGGGTTCTTCCGAAGAATCGTCTACTTCATCGATATCACTGTTTCCGTCCTCAAGAACATGTTTGAAGAACTCTTCCAGTGTGACTGGGGTCCGTGCCTCTTGGTTGTATTCCTCCAATGCATCGATGTATTTCTGCAGACCCGTACGATTGTTATCGAGCTGCACGTGCTTCTTGGCCTTCTTCTTTTACTTTGAAGACTTTGGAGGTTTGGCCTGGAGGTTTTGTCCATCGTTACCAACTTTTGGCGTTGGGCGCAGGTTTAGCATTCCGTGAATAATTTCAGGCTTCAACGGGCTTTTCCACCTAATCGTCGGACATGCTTGAAAATCCTTCAGCATTCTTTTAGTTTTAGCTAAAAGGACCACTTCCCATGGAGTTTCTTCCATAAATGAGCATGATGCCCCTGGCGTATCCGCCTTTTTAGGAGTGTGCTACTGCGGCGGGTTTACCTTCCAGTTTTTGGACAACGCGAACTTGTCTTGTTGGTACTGGTCTTCGACCCAGTTTTTAAAGACGTAGCAATTTTCGATTGGGTAGTCCACTATTCGATGGTAGGGACAGTAATTGGGATTGTTGACGTCGCCCGATTGCAGTGGGCGTCTCGGATCCGGCAGAGTGATGAGCCTGTTGCGCACCGCCAGTTCGAATAGTCTCCTCTTTTTATCCCGGGGAAACGAGTAAGGATGTCTCAACTTCACTTCGAGGGCTCGCGGTCTGCTAGTTTGGCGAATAACCGGTTTCAGGTCACTCGATTGTTGTTGAGCGTTGGCGACGAAGGTCGCTTTCCCTTTGCCCTTTTCATTCCGAAGATCTGTCTTTGAAGAGGACGGCATATGGCCCATCTGGTCCATTTGGGCCAGTTTGTCAATCTAGGCCTGGAAGGTGGTCAGCTTGAAGAACATCATAAATTGGGATATAGTTGCCTGAGGATCAAGGGTCCCCACGAACATGCCCACAGCAGGAGCTTCTTTTATGCGATGTTCACACTTTGACCATAGGTTACGCCACCGAATTGCGTATTGAACCCAGGTCTCTCCCGGTTTCACCATGGCATTGATTAATGCCGTGATTGGGGTGCGCTCGCTTGCACTTGCGAACCGCTGTGTAAACAGTAGCTCCATTTCTGCAAATGTCTTGATGGAATCATTCGGAAGGTCTGAGTACCATTCAAATGCCGTCTTCTCTAAGATGCCGACAAATTGGCGAAGCAATAGTTTGTCATCGCCTTTAGTATTACTGCACAAAGCTCTGAATTAAGCAACGTGCTGATGCGGATTGCCCGTCCCCTTATACACATGGAGTTTGGGGATCGTATATCCTGGCGGATACTTAATTTGGTCGTACCAGTCTGGATAAGGTCGCCCAGTTCTGACGACTTGTCCTGCCGCTTCGTTCGCCTGATGAGCTCGTATTTGTTGAGCTATGTAGTCGTCAAGGGCAGCTTTGGAGATCGTCTCCTCCATGGCTGCTGATAAAACCGGAGGAGGGTTCGATATCTCCCCTCTGTTATCTTCAATGATTACTGGAGGGTCTTGAACTGGAGGATCCAGCTGGATCATCATCCTAACCATGTCTTGGAACAGAAGCGCCATCTATTTTATATTAGCCGCTTATTCCGCGGCTTCTTTATCTTTCTTTTCAAGCATCCTCCGTAGGAATTCGGTGTCGGTCTCCTGCTCTTGGCATTGTTTCGACGATGCTTTTGGGCTTTCTTTCTGCCTAGTAAGTGCGGCCATCCTTGTCAATATCTCCTGGAGCTTTTGTTGTTGCTCCCGAGCCTTTGTCACAGACTGCGTGAGTGGTCGATGACTCACGGAAGCATGACTATCCTCTTTTTTGGATACCATGTAGACGGTATGCACAACCATGCCCCCAGACTTGGGGCGTTTGGGTCCACTGCCTTCAATATTTTCCGCCAGTGGTGGGAGATTCTCAGGCCTTCTCTTTTTGTGGGAGGTCGAGGTTGAGGGGGCCGTTGCGGTAGGCATCCATGCAGATGATACCTTTCGTGGTATGGTGGTTGGATGGTTCTCCTCTTGCCGAGATTTCGTCTTCTTCAGCCGGCGAGAGTAATCTTTGTCAATTATAGAGTCTTGGACTTTCCTCCAAACTCTGTGGATCTTGGAGGACAACCGCTGATGAGGCTGTTCCGGCTTCACCGGTGTTGTGTTTTTGACAGGCGGAGGAGACTTCTTCAAGATGGCGTTAGAGAGTTCTTGCGCACCCTCTTGAGCAGCTCGAAGTTGTTCCCAGTTGAAACAGAAGCATCAACTTCCACTATTGGAGCTGGTGGGGTAAGTCAAGAGGGGGAACTGCCCCCAGCCTTTCTTATTCGGTGCCAGTGGCGACGTCGAGCATGTCGTGCAGATAGGAATGGTTCAGTTATGGGAGTGGCTTCGTCATCCTCCCTACTCTGATGGGGTGTTGTTAGTGTTAGACTGTCGAAGACCAACGTCCGCTAAGAGGGAACGGTCAA
This sequence comes from Agapanthus africanus, assembly GCA_030015575.1. Classification (NCBI taxonomy): domain Eukaryota; kingdom Viridiplantae; phylum Streptophyta; class Magnoliopsida; order Asparagales; family Amaryllidaceae; genus Agapanthus; species Agapanthus africanus. The sequence goes on along the minus strand of JASDDO010000012.1, from coordinate 102,725,435 downwards.
TCTTGCAAAGGCCGACTTTTTGGTAGGGGAAGCATTTTTAACGACCTCGCCTGCAGCAGGAGTTGGAACGACCGGTCTTGTGAAGACTGATCCCTTAGCAGAAGAAGCCCCTTTGATGACTTCGTCTACCTAAGCTGGAATGGCTATCCGCTTCGGGATAACTCTTTCAGGTATTGTAGGCCTCTTTACGGGCCTAGTGGAGTTTTAGCTCAGCCTATCGAAGACTGAGGCGGCAGACTTGGATGATCCGTTGAGAGGGGCCATGGTGGTTGCGAGCCGATCAAAGACCGACTTCTTTGGAGCTTCCTGTGATGGCATTGAAGCTCATTGGAGGGAGTATGGTCCCGAAGAACAGTCCAGTGGTGGCCTGAGTCACCTGCTCCACTGGTATCGAAAAGATGGAGGCCGCTTGGGGCTCATAAGTCACTCCTCCAATAGGGACGTGTTCCCTTCCAAACACAGAGACGCGACCGCGTAGGTCCGTCTTGCCTGAAATTCGGGGTAGATGCTAAATGGTGCTATCCGCCCACCTCTCCGAAGATGCCAAGTTGATTTATGGCACCATGTATCGAAGGTTTAAACGGATGCGGCCGATGTAGCAGACTTCGTCAGATTCTCCCTCATCTGAGGGGTTTTTGATTGTGGGGACGCTCTTCCCTGCAGGCGCAAACCCCTGCAATTAATTACGCTACCGTATCGCAATAACAACTTTCTCCTTCTCCAGATGGTCACTTCGTGTCGTGGGTGTTTGTTTTGTTTGTGGTTGCCCATGGATTGTATACGGAGACTAAGTTATGTTGTCGCCCATAGGGCGTGGACTAGTCCAAATCCGTATCTTTCATAGATTTGGGTTTGGGGGTTGGGTTTAAGGATACGTTAGCCTCATTTGAGACTAAGATCAACTTAAACGTTCGTTAAGGATACGTTAGTCTAATTTTAGACTAAGATCAACTTAACGGGATCGTTTAGATCCGACAAGAGAGCAATTGGGCTCTGTTGTTTAGTTTAGTGACATTGCGGTCGGTAATTAGTTTAAGGACATTACGGTCCATTGTTAGTTTAAGAACATCTTGTTCAATGTTAGTTTAAAGACATCGCGGTCGAGGTTAAGGACATCATAGTCCGTGAGTTTAAGGACCTCACAGTCCGATGTTAGTTTAAAGACATCGCGGTCGAGGTTAAGGACATCATAGTCCGTGAGTTTAAGGACCTCACAGTCCGATGTTAGTTTTAAGACATCACGGTCGAGGTTAAGTACATCATATTCCATGAGTTAAGGACCACACAGTCCGTGAAATGTGTGGTTGTCGGGACCCGTCACCTCTTTGAAGACGTTGAGGAATTACAACGACAAATATCAAAGAAGTGAAGAGATGTACCCTTACACCAAGGTTGATTGTTTGAAAGATCTGCAGCCCAGTTTGAGACTAAGATCTGTTGGATATTTATGAGCAGATATGCTCAGTTTAATAAAAGTTGAGGACTTATGGCCAGAATTGGGCTAAGTCCAATTAAAAATGTTTAACATTTTTAGCTGCTCTGGCTATTAAGCCTTTATTTGGGCTCAGCCCTTTTAATAATGCTAGGTATTGGGCTCTGACATATTTTGCCTTGATCAGAACAAATTATGTTCTGACAGTGCGCCACATGGCGCGTCGGGCGCTTTGCGCCAATTAAAGAGCGCATTGCGCTTCTGTCGAGTAGCGCACACGAAGAGGACACGTGTTGCGCTTAGCGCTAAGCGCTGGTTCATTAGCGCATTGCGCTTTTAATTTATGAGCGCTCTGCGCTAGTTTGTTGGCGCGCTAGTGAGTGACACGTGGCGCACTTGGCGCTGAGCGCAGTGCGCTGTTTTAAAAGCGCAAAGCGCAAGTGGTGTCTATGATTGACACGTAGCATGTTTTGGCGCTGAGCGCCGATCCAAGAAGCGCAAGAGCGCAGTTCATGAGTGCAATGCACTTTTCAATAGCGCAAAGCGCATTTGATCAATTTTAAGATCAAAGAACAAATTTATGTTCTTCAAAGGAGGCTTTGCCTCAAGATTCAAGAACAAAAGTTCTTGTATTTTATAAAAGGCTCTGCCTTTTATAGATCAAAGATCTGTAAATGAAGTAAAAATACTTCTTTTATTATTATTTTCTTTATGATTAGATCTTTTGATCTTTTGCTTTTAAAACAAAGACCTTGGTCTTTTTATAGATCTAAGATCTTTTTAGAAGATGGTTCTTCTTTTTACGAGATGGTTTCATCTCTGTTATTTCAAGAACATAGTTCTTTACCTTGAAGATGAAGAAAAATCTTCTTTTTTCTAATAGCTTGCTTTTCTTTTTTCTCAAATTTTGCAGAGGGTTTTTCTCTCTCTTTTCTGTATGTTAGACTTGAAGTCTAGGGGCCTCTATATAGGACCAATTGATTTGTTAAATCAGTTTTAAGAGATTTTTCTCTGATTGATTTGGGAATATTTCCCACCGTTGGATCTTTGATCCTAAGGCTTCTGTTTTACAGAAGATAATCTTCTTGTTTCAATAAGATTGAAAAATCTTTCCATAACAGAATTTTAGTTCTGATTAATTAATAATTTATTATTGGTAGATCTTTTGATCTGACGGTGGGGGAATTTTTAATTCCAGCGCTGGCGCACCTTGCGCTAGCGCACCTACGTTCGACACGTGGCGCGCAGCGCAACTGCGCTAGCGCACCCGTGTTTGACACGTGACGTGCAACGCAACTGCGCTAGCGCACCCATGTTTGACACGTGGCGCGCAACGCAGAGCGCTGGATCTGAAGCGTTGATTCAACTTTTGAATTTTGAATTTTGAAACAGAGTTTTGCTCTGATTGGGGGTGTGCTGCCTAGGGCGCAGCGCACCTAGCACCAGCGCGTCTGCGTTCGACACGTGGCGAGCAGCGCGCAGCGCCAAGAATCTGAATCGTTGCTTCAATTTTTGAATTTTGAAATTCAAAACAGATCTTTGCTCTGATTGGGGGAAACAAATGCCCCCCCACCGTTGCGCTCACGTGGCACACACGTGAGTGCAGCGGTGGCAACATCTGAGCCCTTGGATCAACTCAGAAGTTGAAGAGGCAGTTCAGTGCCTATAAATAGGACCTTTGGTCCTTTAGATGATTATCATCTTTTTCTTGAGAATTTTTGCTCAGAGCCTTGCTATTTTGTTAAGAACTTTGAAGAGTCAGAACTCTTAGGTAAAATTAAAAATTTTAATTTTAATAAATTAGGGTTTTTACCCATTAATAGAGCCTTGCTCTTCATAGATCTTTGATCTAAAGAAAACCCTTTTAGGGTTTCATTAATAGAGCCTTGCTCTCATGAACCCATAGATCTAAACAGATCTTTTCTTGGGGTTTCTTATCCCATGAATCAGAGTTCTGCTCTTTTGATAATATGTAGATCTTTTGATCTTTGATGAAGAACTCTTAAGAGTTTTTCATAGATCTTGAAGATTAAAAATGGAATTTTATTTTTGATGAATTATATCATCTTCTCAGAGCAAGGCTCTCAATGTTCTCGGGGAATTTTTTTAAATTCCCCTCATAATTGATTTTGACAGGCGTCACTCCTGTCTGCAGAGCATTGCTCTCGAGGAGTTTAACTCCCTGTGCCTGTTTTTAATAAGAATTCACTTAATCAGCCTATCCGCTAATTTTGTTGATTTTCTTTTTCAGGAGTAATGGACGCTCACATGTATGATCTCGACGAGATTATCTCTTACGGAGACATCCGCTCACTCGGCCGTTCTCAGAATCGAGAATTCACAAACGCCGAGTGTGCCGAAATTATGAGTCGCTTTGACGCATACAATGGTCGACTGCTTCCTCGACGCTCCTCTCTCCTGAAGCTTATTGTGGGAGCGATCTGGGAAGCTCTTCCTCTATTCTGTACCGGCGTGCCGCTTAGGGCATTGGATGCCACCGAGGATAAGGTGCATTCGGTGTATCTGATGAGCCTAATCTCGAAAAGAAGGCGAGACAATCTTATCGATCTCCTGCATCAGGCTTTTCAATAGTCGGCCATACTTGCTGCCTATCGGAGGGTGGAGGACATCCGTGGGGATCCCGACGCTTATGATCGCGAAAGAAAGCATACTAGGATGGTTCGAAATGCCTGGAAGATTCTGGACAAAATCACTTTTTAGTTCCTCAATCCATGCCTTGGATCTGAGGTTTTGCCATTGTAATTGTTTTGATAATGTTTCTGTTTACTGCTTTCATAATTGTAAGAACTTTTTCGCAGTATGAATGGCAAGTTTCTCATTTCAGCTTGTTTTATTTTACATACTAAATCTTTTGCGCATGCATGAACGGGTATGCCTCGAACGCTTAATTAAATGCGAATCAAATGTTCTCCTTGTCGCTTTCTTCTCCTTGATGTGTTGATGCCATATGATTTTAGCAAGTGTGGCCTGTAGATAGCATATAACTGTCCATCTTGGGCTCTTTGTAGGGTGGTGATGGCTTAGAAAACAGGGTTATGATTTGTCACCTAAGACTTTTCAATTCTATGAGCCGTGAGAGTCTCATAAAGACTTTTCTCCCTACGAGTCGAGAGGATCCCGTAGGTGTAATTTCTCCTTAAGAATCGTGAGGATTCCTAAGTGTGTTTTCTCTTGAAAGTCGTAAGGATCTGACAAGAGAATTTACTCCCTTACGAGTCGTTAGGACCCGCAGGTGATGGGTGAAGTTGTTCTTATCCGCATTTCACGGAGTCAGCAGTTGCTCTGGATGCTTCCCACGGGTTCACTGCCATGTTCTGCGAGGACCAGGCTCCGCTCTGGACGTTTCCCACGGGGTCAGGGTTGACATAAGCCGTGTTCCACATAGTCAGAAATTTTGCTCTGGATGCTTCACACGGGTTCACTGCCGTGTTCGGCGAGGACTAGGCTCCGCTCTGGATGCTTCATACGGGGTCAGGATTGACATAAGCCGCGTTCCACGTAGCTAGGAATTTTGCTCTGGATGCTTCCCACGGGTTCACTGTCGTATTCGGCGAGGACCAGGCTCCACTCTGGATGCTTTATACAGGGTCATTGCCGTGCTCTGCGAGGACCAGGATCCGCTCTGGACGTTTTCCACGGGGTGAGGAGTGACATAATCCGTGTTCCACATAGCCAGGAATTTTTCTCTGGATGCTTCCCACGGGTTCACTGCCGTGTTCAGCGAGGACCAGGCTCCGCTCTGGATACTTCACACGGGGTCATTGCCGTGCTTTGTGAGGACCAGGATCCGCTCTGGACGTTTCTTACGGAGTCAAAGGTGACATTATCCACGTTCTACGTGACCAAGAATTTTGCTCTGGATGCTTCCCACGGGTTCACTGCCGTGTTCGGCGAGGACCAGGCTCCGCTCTGGATGCTTCACATGGGGTCAGGATTGACATAAGCCGCGTTCCACGTAGCCAGGAATTTTGCTCTGGATGATTCCTATGGGTTCACTGCCGTGTTTGACAAGGACCGGGCTCCGCTCTGGATGCTTCACACAGGGTCATCGCTGTGCTCTACGAGGACCGAGATCCGCTCTGAACGTTTTCCACGGGGTCAGGAGTGACATAATCCGCGTTCCACGTAGCCAGGAATTTTGCTCTAGATGCTTCCCACGGGTTCACTGCCGTGTTCGGCGAGAACCAGGCTCCGCTCTGGATGCTTCACACAGGGTCAGGATTGACATAAGCCGCGTTCCACGTAGCCAGGAATTTTGCTCTGGATGCTTCCCACGGGTTCAATGCCGTGTTCGGCGAGGACCAGGCTCCGCTCTGGATGCTTCACACGGGTTCACTGCCGTGCTCTGCGAGGACCAGGATCCGCTCTGGACGTTTTCCACGGGGCCAGGAGTGACATAATCCGCGTTCCACGTAGCCAGGAATTGTTGACTTTATCCACATTTCACGGAGTCGGGGTTTGACTCTCGGTCATCTGTGCACCGCCGAGTCATGGAACTGGGAGTTGCCGCGGTTCCGCTTTGTTTGATGTTGTGTCTGTCGTAATGAGACGGATGTTGAGATGATCTCCAGGCTATTTGTGAACCGTTGAGATTTGGCTTCTTCCTTTGATGAAACCTGGGGAGGAAAGGTGTGATTCCTTCTTTGTTTGCGCCCCTGGATTGTATACAGGGATTGATATGATATCACCTGTAGGGCATAAATTTCATTTCATTCATTTTTTTTATTTCTTTCCGCGATGCTCTATCATTTCAGCTTTTATATCGCGAAGGTCGCGATTGCCCAATCCTTTCGGCTATTTTTTGCGGTGCCCAATCATTTCGGCTATTTGTTTATTTTTACTCGCTGCTTTTTATTGCGAGTTGCCCAATCATTTCGGCTATTTTGCACGCATATGTTTTTATTTGCTGATTTTGTTTGCAAGTTGCCCCATCATTTCGGCTATTTCGTATGCATGTGTGGCTCGCTATCTTTTTGCTGCAAGCTTGGATTTAGACACCGATTTTGGCATCAGCACCGCTACTACTGTGATATTGCCAAGAGCGAATCATCATTTGCCTCTGTCGATATCGAACAAAGGTGGCTTAGCGAACAGGGTTAGGATCCTGTCGACTAAGGCTTTTGACTTCATGAGCCGTAAGGGTCTCATAAAGGTATTTCTCCCTGCGAGTCGTGAGGATCTCGTAGGCGCGTTTTCTCTTTAGGAATCGTGAGGATCCATAAGTGCATGTTCTCTTATAAGTCGTAAGTATCTTACAAGAGGGTTTTCTCCTTATAAGTCGAGGGGACTTACAAGGGTTGTTCACCATATAGACATATCCCTAGTCACGGATGGGACTTCGTTAGGGAAATGTTTATTCACGCCCGTGGATTGTATACAAGGGTCAGTGTTGAGCTGCTTGTAGGGAAATATCGGAGGTTGTGGGGGCTGTTTAAGACAGGTTCAGATCCCTGTAGCTTAAGACTTTTAAATCTTATGAGCCGTGGGGGTCCCATAAGAGGGTTCTCCTTACGAGTCGTGAGGATCTCGCAAGTGTAATTTCTCCTTAGGAATCGTGGGGATCCCTAAGTGTGTTGCTCCCTTGTGAGTCGTAAGGATCTCACGCAGGTGGTTTCTCCTTACAAAGTCGAGAGGACCTTGCAAGTGTCTTTTAACGAGATTGCGCCCTTTCGGGTTTTCACAAAACTCGCCGGCAGCCCTGCTGTTTTTACTCACGGGGTTTTCATCCGTGCCCTTTTTGCTTGTGGAAATACCATTTTTTTTTCTTTTTTTTTATTCTAACGAGGTTGCGCCCTTTCGGGTTTTCACAAGACTCGCCGGTAGCCCTGCTGTTTTTACTCACGGAGCCCTTTCGGGTTTTCATCCGTGCCCTTTTTGCTTACAGACATACCGTTTTCTTTCTTTTTTTTTTTCTTTTTTTGTATCAGCTTTGAGATGCTGCAATCCACCGTAGTTTATCAACATCTCGGTCAACGGCTAGTTTTAGGACATAGTGGTCCTTAGTTAGTTTAAGGACGTTTCAGTCCGTCATTAGTTTAAAGACGTTTCGGTCAGCTGTTAGTTTAAGGACGTTTCGGTCCGTCGTTAGTTTAAGGACGTTTCGGTCCGCTGTTAGTTTAAGGACGTTTCGGTCCGTCGTTAGTTTAAGGACATTTCGGTCCGCTCTTAGTTTAAGGACGTTTCGGTCCGCTGTTAGTTTAAAGACGTTTCGGTCCGCTGTTAGGAAGCTGGTTACTACTTATAGAGTTTGGGCTTAGAAAGATAGCGAGTGAACATAGTCGTCGTCATCTATCATTGACCTAGGCCATGACTCGTCAAGCGTAGTATTTCTTCAGGAAGCGACCGTTTATTGGCCTGAAAGGTCTTTCACCATGCATGTTCATGAGTAGATAGGCCCCACCCTGGTAAACTTTGTCTATGATGTACGGGCCTTCATAGTTTGGCTCGAATTTCCCCCGCTTGGCGCGATTGGGGATCATCGGTCTTTTGACTACTAGCACGAGTTCGCCTTGGCGAAATGTCATCGGCCTAGTCAATCTTTCATATGAGCGCGTCATCTTTGCTTTATAAGCCTCTAGATTTTGTTACGCTATGAGTCGGGTTTCGTCAAGGGCGTCGAGCTTCTCAAGCCGAAGGTGAGCATTCTCTTCGTCCGTCAGCTCGTAATGAACTGCCATTCGTAGAGAGGGTAACTCTATCTCGAGAGGGGAGTACCGCTTCTGTACCGAATACCAATGCGTACAGTGTTGTATTTGTGGCTGTTTTGAACGTAGTTCGATATGCCCAGAGAGCTTCATGTAGTCTCTCGTGCCAGTCCTTCTTATTTCGGGACACCGTCTTCTTAACAATCTTCGTCAATGTCTTGTTAAAAGCCTCAGCCAGACCGTTAGCTCGAGAATTATAGACTGATGAGTATCTCCAGTCTATGTTGTGTTGTTGTGCGAAGCGGCTGATCTTGTGGCTTCTGTAGGCTGGCCCATTATCAGAGATGATCCGTCGCGGGGTACCGAACCGGTAAATGACGTGTGTCTTGAAGAAATGGAGGATATTCTCCGTCTTCACTTCTCTTAGCGGTACTGCTTCTGCCCATTTGGAGAAGTAATCAGTTGTCGTTAAAATGAATCGATGTTCTCTGGACGATACTGGTTCGATGGGGCCGATTATGTCAGTCCCTCACATTTCGAACGGCCAGCTAGCCACTGTCGGGTGTAGCGGATTCGGATGCTGATGGATAAAATCTCTGTGGATTTGGCACGAGTGGCATTGCTTCGCATACTCGAGGCAGTTTTGGATCATCGTGGGCCAATAGTAGCCCATCCTTTTAATCTTCAGCTTCATCTTCGGACCGGCTTGGTGAGAACCGTAGAGTCCGTCATGAGTTTCTTGGACGACTCTTTTTGCCTCTTTGGGTCCCAGGCATCTTAATCACAAAGAGTCAAATGACCTCTTGTACAGAGTATCATTGACAAAAGCGAAAGATAGAGCTCGCTTCATGAGTTGATATTTTGAGGACGTGTCTTCAAGTGTTCGACGGGATTTGAAGTAGTCTATAAAGAATTCTCTCCAATCTTCAACATTTTCTTGGCCTTTTACTTGTAGAGCCATTTGCTCGGTCGTTTCCTTTTCCTCGGTCGACTCTGGAGATATTTCTGCCGGTGCAAGAACCCGACGGCTTTGTACCATGATTCTTACGTCATCGAGGTTCTCATCGGCTAATTCTTTAGCAAGCTTGGCTAATACATCCGCTTTGCTATTTTCTGCATGCGGTATGCTTTCCAAGGTGTAGGAAGGTATTTGGGTCAGCAGTTGCTGTACCCTCTCGCCGTACTACCAGTTTTGGTTTCCACGTTTGATAGTCGCCGTTTACTTGACTAACGACCAGTTGGGAATCTCCGTATATGAGGAGGTTTTCAATTCCCATGTCGATGGCGATCTCGAGACCTGCTATCAACGCTTCATATTCGGCTTCAGTGTTTGTCCTTGGCTCTGTTAAGGATAAGGCAAAGCGCATTATCCCTCCTTGTGGAGTTATGAAGATGAGGCCTACCCCTGATTTGATTATAGGAGTGCTTTGCTTGCACTTCTTCATGGAAGATGCTCCATCAAAATAAAGTTCCCATCGGGTAAATTACCACCGATCGTGTCAAACGCATGCTCATCTGGCAGTTCGCAATTCAAAGGAGAATCGGCAGGTATTGGATGCTCGGCGAGGAAGTCGGCGATGGCCTGGCTTTTCACTGCCTTAAGAGGCTGATAAGTTATCGAGAACTCTATTAAGAGCAAGGCCCATTTAGCGAGCCGTCCCGTTAATATGGCCTTTGACATCAAATATTTGAGGGGATCCACCTTCGATATGAGACGGACTTCATGCGCCAATGCATAATGTCTGAGCTTCGTTATTGCGAAGATCAGCGCCAGGCAGTGTTTTTCGATGGGAGAATAATTGATTTCTGCCCCAGTAGAACTCAACTCAAATAGTAGAGGGCTCTCTCCTTCCCTTGGTCGTTTTCTTGTGCCCATAGCGCACCTAAAGAACCTTCGAGGGCTGTTGTGTATAGGACGAGAGGTTTTCATTTGACCGGAGCAGTTAACACCGGTGTATTCTGTAGGTATTGCTTGATTTCGTCCAGTGCGCCTTGGCATTTGTGATCCCAGACGAACGGGGTTCCTTTCTTCATCAGGTGGCTGTAAGGACGGCATTTGCCTGAGAGATTGGCTATAAATCGCTGGATGTACGCGAATTTTCCTTGGAGAGACCGCAATTGCTTGAGGGTCCTTGGCGGAGGCATTTCCATAATCGCCTTGATCTTCGATGGATCTATTTCGATGCCTCGGTGTCGTACAATGAATCCCAGGAACTTGCCCGAGGAAACTCCGAACGTGCATTTAAGAAGGTTCATCTTCAAGTTGTATTTACGAAGGCGTCGAAATACGGTCTTCAGATGCCCTAAATGCTCCTCGTATGATTTTCTCTTAACCACGAAGTCATCGATATAGCATTCGACGACTTCATGTATGAGGTCATCGAAGATCTTCGTCATGGCTCTTTGATAGGTGGCACCGGTGTTCTTTAGACCGAAAGGCATCACCTTGTAGCAGAATATACCCAAAGGGGTCCGGAAAGCGGTATGCTTCTGGTCTTCGGAATGCATCTTTATCTGGTTGTATCCTGATGAGCCGTCCATGAAGGAGAAAACCTCATGAGTGGACGTATTCTCTATCATCAGCTCGGTGACCGGTACTGGGAAATCATCCTTCGGGCAAGCTTTATTGAGATCCTGAAAGTCCACACATATGCGCACCGTTCCATTTTTCTTCATCACTGGTACAATGTTGGCAATCCAATCTGGATATTGAACCTCTTGGATGAAACCAGAGTCGATTAGCTTCTTGACCTCGGCGTTGATGCTCATCTCGAGCTCGAGCCGCATCCTTGTCGGTGCTTGTTTGATTGGCTTGACGTCCGGGGATATGGCCAGTTTGTGGATAGCAATCTCTGGGTCTAGTCCTGGCATCTCGGAATAGTTCCATGCGAAGCAATCTTTATGCTGCATAAGCACGTCTTTTAGTGCATCCATCTTTTCTTCAGACAGCAGCTCACTGACGAATGTCGGTCGCGGGTCACTTGTCGTCCCCAAATCAATTTTCTTGAGATCATCTGCAGTGGTATGTATTCCATCTTCCAGCTCTTTCGGCGCTGGGGGAAACTCTGAGATCACCTCGTCATCATTGTTTTCGAAGCACCAGGGGAGATCATCCATACCCTCAGGGTCTTCTTCTGACAGCGTTATCATATGACAAGTACGAGCTCGCTTCCAAGACCGATGTGGATCTGGTTCTACCCTTTGTAGGGTGTTTTTCGTCACCCCATTGAGATGAGAATACGCGCGCTCTTGTCAGGCATATACTACAGATTCCCCCTGCCTAGGGTAGGCCAGGGTTTATTGATTGTGGGGATCCGAATCTCCGGCAGCCGCGGACTAAGCTGCCGTTAATTACCCCCCGCCTTTGGGGCGAGGGAACCTCCGATTGACGGGTCAAACTGGTCATGCGAACTCAATGTGCAGTGTACATGTGTTGTGTTTTGGAAGGGGGTTTAAATATATCGGGAGCCATGCAGAGTTTTTACGGGGGTCCCGCTACCCGGATAACGGGCTGGGGTCAAGGGGGCTAGCAGCCCCCTTGCGGGGTGTGGGGCAGCGCCCCGTTAGAAATTTTTTCGAACAGGGACAGTGTCGTGGAGTATGTGCATGTGTACATTTGTATACATATGTATATATATAAAAAGGGGGAAAAAGACATCCAAAGGATGCGTGGGGCCAGCGCCTGGGCGCTTGAGCGTAAGCGCACCATGTGTCGGCACGTGGGCGCTTTGCGCTCGAGCGCAGAGCGCTGGAGCGCTGGAGCGCAACGCGCCACGTGTCGGCACGAGAGCGCTTTGCGCTCGAGCTCAGAGCGTCGGAGCGCAAGCGCGCCACGTGTCGGCACGTGGGCGCTTTGCGCTCGAGCGCGAGGCACTGGAGCGCAAGCACGCCTCGTGTCGGCACGTGGGCGTTTTGTGCTTGAGCGCAGTGCGCTGGAGCGCAAGCGCGCCACGTGTTGCGCTCGAGCGCTAGCGCACCGGCGAGGAAAACGGGGGTTTTACCCCCGAAAATTCTCTAAAGAGAAAATAGGGTGGAGTTAAACTCCTAAGATGCTTTGGGTTAAGGAAATGGGTCCTTCTTCTTCCTTTGCTGGCCGGATCTTGGAGATAAAGAGATGTGAGATTTAAAAATCTTTTCTTTTTGAGATCTGATGGCAGATCTGAGTTCCCCTTAATGGGTTTTGTGGTGGAAAACTATTTAGTTTTGAAAAAGGAAGAGTAAAACTCTTGATTTAATTCAAAAGAAAGAAGAAGGTTTTGGAACCTTGAAGAAGGAAGAAAGATCTCAGATCTGAAACTTTTTTTTGGAGAGAGAAAAAGTTGTTGAGATATTTCATTATCTTTGCCTTTATAGGCCATACACTTTACATATAGCCCCTTAGGCTTCACAAAATGGCATTTTGCCTATTTCATGGCTCATGTGCCATTTCTTTTTGCACATAAGCCATGGGCTTTATAAAAATTTGGGTTTATGCCTATTTTTCTTACATTTATCCATAAATAAAATAAAAGAAATGCAACAAAATTATTTATTACAAAATTTTTATCTTGGCATGGGGGAGGCCGGCCGCTTCATGTTCGGGCTCGACCCGGGCATGGGCCCACTGGATCTGGGCTTGGGCCCACTTGGCTTGGAGTTGCACATAAGCCATGGGCTTTATAAAAATTTGGGTTTATGCCTATTTTTCTTACATTTATCCATAAATAAAATAAAAGAAATGCAACAAAATTATTTATTACAAAATTTTTATCTTGGCATGGGGGGAGGCCGGCCGCTTCATGTTCGGGCTCGACCCGGGCATGGGCCCACTGGATCTGGGCTTGGGCCCACTTGGCTTGGAGTTGACTTTGATTTTGACTTGGTCAATCGGGGTGTAAATTTTTACCCCAACACCCTTGTGGATTTAGGTTCTTGCTTCTGTGGCGGGGTTACCTTCCAGCTGTTGGATAAAGCGAACCTGCCATGCTGATACTGATCTTCGACCCAGTTTTTGAAGGTGAAGCAGTCTTCAATAGGATGTACTATTGCCCTATGATAGGAGCAATAGTCCGGATGAGAGACTTCGCCAGCTTGCTCAGGGTGTTTGGATTCGGGTAGGATAATCAGTTGATGTTTTATGGCAATATCAAGTATTTTCTTTGTTTTGTCTTGGGCAAAAGAGTACGCTCGACCCATCTTCTTTATAAGAGACGGATCTGGACTGCTCCTGACTGCGTGGCTTCTTGGACCCGCTTTGTCGTTGTCGAACGCCTTTCCTATTCTTTGGTTTGTTTCTGCCTCTGCGTCGGGTCTTTTGTACAACGGGCTGACAAGGAGGAGCATTTTCATTTTCCGCAGCCTGTTGAAGGAGGCGCTGCGTCCTGGCTTTCTCGTAAATGGCCATTTCGCGGTTATGGTCGTCTTGGACCTTTTGACCCGCTTCCCTTATAAGCTTGTCCATTTGTTGTTCGAACAACGGACTGGGCATTTTTACGTCGGGAGCTCTTTCTGGTTCAGGGTTAGCATCTTCCCACAAAGCATCTCCCTCTTCATCAAAGTCGTGTATGACATAGCAGTCATGGAGTAGCTCCCGTTTCTTGGATTGAACATACGCAAGTCCGGTCGTTTCCATTCTCCCGTTGGGCAATTTCCGCTGAGTTCCAGGGACGTTCCAGATCCTGTCGTAGAACTTAGCTTTCCGAGTGGTCTGTTTGAAAGGTACGCCTTGGTGTCTTAACAGTCTTTTTAGTCCATTCGTGTAATATCTGGGCAAACGGATGGGCTGGAGCCTGTCAAGTGTAGAATCCGCGCCGTGCCAGATTTCTTTCTCCACTTTGGTTTCCCCGGATCGGTAGAATAGGATCGCCTTTTCACTTTCTCACATGGGAGGTACATAGAACATCTGCAGCTCTTCCACACTGCAGGTATCAAGCGCGTCTAGTTCTTTATGATGTTTGGGTGGAACCATGGCAATTTGCAAACTTTGCTCTTCATCAGCGAATGTTTGTATTGAAGACCGAGCAGAGAATATGGCATGGACTTCATCTTCTGAAGATTAATATAGGAGTGGACGGTCCTGGCTTATTATACCGGGGTAGCCCTGAATAAACTATCTCTTCCTCTTCCTCGGTATCACTCCCAAAGACCGGAATAGTGGTGATAGCTTTGTTCTCCGGTTTATGACATCTCTCCATATCCTCGAACTCTGGCAAGAAGTATTTTGCATCTTTGTATTTTCGAACTTCGTTCACGGAGAATGGGTTCAATTCCCCCGTCACAGTGTACTCGAGACCATCCTTGAAGTATTTCATACACTGATGTTGTGTAGAAGGGATGATGTTGTACTCATGTAACCAAGGCCGGCCGAGCAAAGCGTTATAGTAGGTCTTGGCATCGATGACGTGAAATTTAATACCCGTGACAAGCAATCTGAAGCGCAGCGTCAGTATCACAGACTCGAGAGTTCGTGATGACTGAGAGTCGAACCCGGAGATGGTGATCTTATCTCGAGCGAGGTGTTGAACACTCATGCAGATTTCTTTCAACACTCGCATGTTGAGGAGATTGACGGGGGACCCATTGTCGACCAGGATCTTGCCTATCTTTATATCATGATAGTATCCAGAGATATATAGGGGACGGTTGTGCTCGCACGTCCCAAGGAGGAGATCTTCATCGCCGAAGGTGATATCGGCTATATACGCTTCTTCCAGTTCGTCCTTCATCTTTTCTTCAGCGAGGAAAGCTTGTAATTGCTCTGGCTCTTGTAGCGCCTTAATCAATGAATCTCTTGCTTCTTTTGATAGCAAAAGAGCGTCGAGAATGCTGAGATGCGAGGGTAACTTGCTCAAGTGCGCCAGAATGTTGTAGTCCACTTTACTTTTCTTTGGCGGGTCCTTGGCGGCCAGCTTTTTCATGACTTGGTCATCTAGGGCGATATCCTCAGAGACCTTTTCTTTTCCCTTATCTTTTCTGTTCGACCCACTGTTCGAGGGCCCAAGATTCTTTTCGGGCAGCGTACGATTGCGTAGCTGAATGTTTTCACAGGTCTTTGGTTTCTCCACTTTTCCCAGGGTGGACTCTTTAAAGAGAGGACCGAGAGCCATTTCTTCGTCAGAGTCGCTCCCGAAGGTGAGAACTTGCGATCCTCTGGCGTTGACCACGCGACAGTTGCTGGTAGTTCCTTTATGCTCTTCGGTCGTACTTCTCTGCTCCCAACGAGTTTTGCGTTTCATCGCTTGAAATGCTGCCGGTGAGCAACATATCCCTGCCATCATCTTGTAAAAGTGTTGCACTCTTCGGTGGGGTACGAAATCTTTCGATGATATAGGCAGTAGCTAGGATGCATCTCTGCTTCACCGAGAGTGTTTCCTTCGGAGGGTGGTAGCTTCATTCCCATTGATATGGCTTTAGCAAACCTTTTCCTCGTCTTGAACTTGTTTTTATTCGCGGCGGACTTACTTTGATCCGGCAGAAGTGTTTCGACCCTTTCGTCCAGTCGCCGGCATTTGGCCTTTTCAAATATGGCCACCTCACGCTCCCGATCAGCTTTACTTTTCAGAAGAGCTTCGTTTAGGAATGCATCGATCATTTCGTCTGACAGCTCTGGAAGCTCCGGTTCAGGATTTGCCCCCAGTTTCTTAGTGCAAGGAGCGTCTTCATCGTCTATCGATGAGTGAGAGATCACATAGCAGCTTGCTACGTAATCCTCAGATCCATCCGATGAGTCTTCTCCATCATCTCCGTCTTCAATGACATGGCCGAGGAACTCTTGGAGCTTGATTGGGGTCCGCGCCTTCTGGTTATATTCTTCCAGCGCATCAATCTGCTTTTGCAGGTCCGTGAGCTTGTCGCCAGGCTTCACGGGCTTCTTGGATTTCTTCTTCTTTTTCGAAGATTTCGACGGCTGGATATGAACACTTTGGTTATCACCACCAACCTTTGGAGTTGGGTGCGGCTTCAACATTCCTTCGATGATTTCAGGTTCCAACGGATTCTTCCACCTGATCGCCGAGCATGTCTGGAGATCATTCAGCATCCTTTTGGTTTTGGCCGAAAGAACGACCTCCCATGGAGCTTCTTCAACAAAAGAGCACGTTTCCCCCGGTGTGTCCATCTTCTTAGGAGTATGCGGTTGTGGTGGGCTCACTTTCCACTTCTCAGACAACGCAAACTTGCCTTGTTGGTACCAATTCTCGATCCATCCCTTAAAGACGAAGCAATCTTCGATTGGATGGCTCACCGTTTGGTGGTAAGGGCAATAATTGGGATTATTCGCTTCGCCGGGTTGCAATGGCCGCTTTGGATTCAGCAGATTGATAAGCTGGTTGCGCATCGCCAGCTCGAAGAGTCTCTTCGTTTTATCCCGTGGGAACGAGTAAGGACGCTTCATTTTCTCATTATAATAGCGTCGTCTCTCTTCCAATTGATCTGTTAGTCTTGGAGCACTGGGCTGCTGTTGGGTATTTGCCACGAAGGTCGCCTTTCCTTTACCCTTTTCGTTCCGCGGTTCCAGTTTTGGAGGAGACGATCCATGCCCCATCTGATCCCTCTGGGCTAGCTTGTCGATTAAAGTCTGGAATGTGGTCGGTTTGAAGAACATCATAAACTGTGAAATAGTGGCATGAGGGTCTAGAGTGCCCACGAACATGCCCACCGCTGGTGCTTCTTCAATGCGATATTCGCACTTCGACCACAGATTCCGCCATCGGATCGCATAATGAACCCATGTATCGCCCGGCTTTACCCTGTCATTGATCAATGCCGTTATTGGGGTGCGTTCACTAGCACTTGCGAATCGCTGGGTGAACAACAACTCCATTTCTGCGAAAGTTTTGACGGAGTCGTTTGGAAGTGCGGAGTACCATTCAAACGCCGTCTCTGATAAGCTGCCGACGAATTGGCGAAGCAACAGTTTATCATCATCACCGGTATTGCCACAAAGAGCCCTGAACTGAGTGACATGTTGATGGGGGTTGCATGTCCCCTTGTACACATGGAATTTGGGGATCGTGTAGCCCGGCAGGTACTTTATTTGATCATACCAGCCTGGATACGGTCACCCAGTTCTAACAATTTGCCCAGCCGTTTTATTCGCCTGGTGAACTCGTATTTGTTGAGCGATATAATCATCCAGGGCGGACTTGGAAATAGTTTCCTCCTTGGCTGCTGAAAGAGCCGGCAGAGGATTCGATATTTCTCCTCTATCATCTTCAATTATTACTGGAGGATCCTCGGCTGGGGGATCCGGCTAGATCATCATGCCCACTATATCTTGGAATAGAAGGGCCATTTGCTTTATATTGGCCGCTTGTTCCGCGGCCTCTTTGTCCTTCTTCTTAAGTATTCTCCGAAGGAACTCGGCATCAGTTTCCTGCTCGTGGCGTTGCTCCGAGGATGTCTCTGGGCTTGCTTTCGGTCCTGTGAGCACAGCCATCGCAGTCATCATCTCCTGAAGCTTCTGCTGCTGCTCTTGGGCTTTTGTCACGGATCGCGTAAGCGGTCGATGACCTGTGGAGATACGGCTATTCTCTTTTCCGGATGCCATATAGACGGTATGCACCACCATGCCCCCAAACTTAGGGCGTTTGGGCTCAGTGCCTTTGACATTTGTCGCAGGTATGGGGATTTTCTCCAGCCTTCTCCTCTTATGGACGGTCGAAGTTGAGGGGGCCATTGTAGTGGGCACCCAAGTAGCCGTCACCTTCTATGGCTTAACAGAACGGTTTTCTTCCTGTCGGACCTTCAGCTTCTTCTGCCGGCGGGGATAGTCTTGATCAACCACCGACTCTCGGACTTTTCGCCAGATTTTGTAAACTTTGGAAGACAGCCGTTGAGGGGACTGCTCTGGCTTTATTTCTATGACAGCCTCCACTGGTGGCGGAGATCTTTTTAGTACGGCGGTAGGCGAGTTCCTGCGCACCTTATTCAGCAGCTCAAAGCTGTTCCCGGTTTGAACAGCAGCTTTAATTTCCACTGTTAGAGCTGGTGGAGTTAGCCCAGAGGGGAAGTTTCCCCCATCCTTCCTTACCCGGCGCCAGTGGCGGCATCGAGCGTGTCGAGCTGTTAGGGTTGGTTCGGTGATGGAGATGGCTTTTTCTTGCCCCCTGTTCAGGTGAAGGGCTGTTGCTGGTGTCAGCCTCTTGAAGACTGATGTCCGTTGAGAAGCCGTATCCAACCAGTCAAAAACAGACTTTTGAGCGGGAGCGGGAGTGGGAGCAGTTAGTCTTATAAAGACCGACCTTTTGGCAGGAGAAGCCGCCTTAACGACTTCAGGAGCAGGGATGGCTATCTTCTTTGGGATGGCCACTTCAGGTATCATGGGCTTCTTGGCAGGCCCATCGGAGTTCAGGCTCAGTCTGGCAAAGAACGAGGAGTTAGAGCTGGACGACCCGCTGAGAGGGGCCGTGGTAGCAGCAAGCCGATCGAAGACCGACTTCTTGGGAGCTTCCGGTGCTGGCATAGGAGCGCTGAAGCTCGTTGGTGGGAGCACGGTCCCGAAAAACAATCCCGTGGTGGCCTGGATGACCTGTTCCACCGGCATCGTGAATAGGGAAGCCACTTGAGGCCCGTAAGCTATGCCTCCAGATGAGGCAGAACGTGGGTTGCAGTTGACACATTTCGCGCAGGTGAACGCCATTGATCCTTTGCTTTCTGCACCGAGCAAGAAACCAAATCTTAGTACCTTAAACCCAAGGGCAACCATTAGCAAACCGCGATTCGTTCGCGAACACGACACACGAAGTGTGGAGTGGAAAGAGGAAAAGTTCCCACCGGGCGTGCCAGAATCTGTTCCCCTCTGAACACAGAGACACGACCGCGTAGGTCCGTCTTGCCTGAAATTCGGGGCAGATGCTAATTGGTGCTATCCGTCCACCTCTCCGAAGATGCCAAGTTGATTTATGGCACCATGTATTGAAGGTTTAAACGAATGCGGCCGATGTAGCAGACTTCGTCAGATTCCCCCTCATCTGAGGGGTTTTTGATTGTGGGGACGCTCTTCCCTGCAGGCGCAAGCCCCTGCAGTTAATTACACTACCGCATCGCAATAACAACTTTCTCCTTCTCCAGATGGTCACTTCATATCGTGGGTGTTTGTTTTGTTTGTGGTTGCCCGTGGATTGTATACGGAGACTAAGTTATGTTGTCGCCCGTAGGGCGTGGACTAGTCCAAATCCATATCTTTCTTAGATTTGGGTTTGGGGGTTAGGTTTAAGGATACGTTAGCCTCATTTGAGACTAAGATCAACTTAAACGTTCATTAAGGATACGTTAGTCTAATTTTAGACTAAGATCAACTTAACGGGATCATTTAGATCCGACAAGAGAGCAATTGGGCTCTGTTGTTTAATTTAGTGACATTGCGGTCGGTAATTAGTTTAAGGACATTACGGTCCATTGTTAGTTTAAGGACATCTCGGTCCAATGTTAGTTTAAAGACATCGCGGTCGAGGTTAATGACATCATAGTCTGTGAGTTTAAGGACCTCATAGTCCGATGTTAGTTTAAAGACATCGCGATCGAGGTTAAGGACATCATAGTCCGTGAGTTTAAGGACCTCACAGTCCGATGTTAGTTTTAAGACATCATGGTCGAGGTTAAGGACATCATAGTCTATGAGTTTAAGGACCACACAGTCCGTGAAATGTGTGGTTGTCGGGACCCGTCACCTCTTTGAAGACGTTGAGGAATTACAACGACAAATATCAAAGGAGTGAAGAGATGTACCCTTACACCAAGGCAGATTGTTTGAAAGATCTGTAGCCCAGTTTGAGACTAAGATCTGTTGGATATTTATGAGCAGATGTGCTCAGTTTAATATAAGTTGAGGACTTATTGCCAGAATTGGGCTAAGTCTAATTTAAAATGTTTAACATTTTTAGTTGCTCTCGCTATTAAGCCTTTATTTGGGCCCAGACCTTTTAATAATGCTAAGCATTGGGCTCTGACATATTTTGTCTTGATCAGAACATATTGTGTTCTGACAGTGCGCCACGTGGCGTGTCAGGCGCTTTGCGCCAATTAAAGAGCGCATTGCGCTTCTGTCGAGTAGCGCACACGAAGAGGACACGTGTCGCGCTTAGTGCTAAGCGCTGGTTCATTAGCGCATTGCGCTTTTAATTTATGAGCGCTTTGCGTTAGTCTGTTGGCGTGCCAGTGAGTGACACGTGGCGCACTTGGCGCTGAGCGCCAGCTCATGAGCGCAGTGCGCTGTTTTAAAAGCGCAAAGTGCAAGTAGTGTCTATGGTTGACACGTGGCATGTTTTGGCGCTGAGCGCCGATCCAAGGAGCACAAGAGCGCAGTTCATGAGTGCAAGGCACTTTTCAATAGCGCAAAGCGCATTTGATCAATTTTAAGATCAAAGAACAAATTTATGTTCTTCAAAGGAGGCTTTGCCTCAAGATCCAAGAACAAAAGTTCTTGTTTTTTATAAAAGGCTCTGCCTTTTATAGATCAAAGATCTGTAAATGAAGTAAAAATACTTCTTTTATTATTATTTTCTTTATGATTAGATTTTTTGATCTTTTGCTTCTAAAACAAAGACCTTGGTCATTTTATAGATCCAAGACCTTTTTAGAAGATGGTTCTTCTTTTTACGAGATGGTTTCATATCTGTTATTTCAAGAACATAGTTCTTTACCTTGAAGATGAAGAAAAATCTTCTTTTTTCTAAGAGCTTGCTCTTCTTTTTTCTCAAAGTTTGCATAGGGTTTCTCTCTCTCTTTTCTGTATGTTAGACTTGAAGTCTAGGGCCTTTATATAGGGCCAATTGATTTGTTAAATCAGTTTTAAGAGATCTTTCTCTGATTGATTTGAGAATATTTCCCACCGTTGGATCTTTGATCCTAAGGCTTCTGTTTTACCGAAGATAATCTTCTTGTTTCAATAAGATTGAAAAATCTTTCCATAACAGAATTTTAGTTCTGATTAATTAATAATTTATTATTTGTAGATCTTTTGATCTGACGGTGGGGGAATTTTCAATTCCAGCGCTGGCGCATCTACGTTTAACACGTGGCGCGCAGCGCAGAGCGCAGCACAACTGCGCTAGTGCAGAGCGCAGCACAACTGCGCTAGCGCACCTGAGTTTGACACGTGGTACGCAGCGCAGAGCGCAGCGCAACTGCGCTAGCGCACCTGTGTTTGACACGTGGCGCAGAGTGCTGGATCTGAAGCGTTGCTTCAACTTTTAAATTTTGAATTTTGAAACAGAGCTTTGCTCTGATTGGGGGTGCGCTGCCTAGGGCGCAGCGCACCTGGTGCCAGCACGTCTGCGTTCGACACGTGGCGAGCAGCACGCAAAATCTGAAGCGTTACTTCAATTTTTGAATTTTGAAATTCAAAATAGAGCTTTGTTCTGATTGGGGGAAACATGTCGGAGTGGCGGTTGTTGTTGCAATTGGTGCAGTTGGAAGCCATCGACGTTATTTTCTCTTCTGCATGGAACAAGACACCAAATCTTAGTACCTCGAATCCAGGGGCAGCCATATTAAACCGCGATCCGTTCATGAACACGACACACGAAATATGGAGTGGAAAGAGGAAAAAGGTCCCACCGGGCATGCCAGAATCTGTTTACCCTGAAAGATGCGACCGGGACGTTAGGACGTCTGCCCTGAATTTTGGGGCAGATGCTATTTGGTTTTATCTGTCCACCTCTCCGAAGATGCCAAGTTGATTTATGGCACCATGTATCGGAGGTCTGGACGGATGCGGCCGTTGTAGCAGACTTCGTCAGATTCCCCCTCGTTATGAGGGGTTTTTGATTGTGGGGACGCTCTTCCCTGCAGGTGCAAGCCCTTGCAGTTAATTACGTTACCACCTCGCGGTAACCACTTTCTTCTGCTCCAGGAGGTCACTTCGTATCGTATGTGTTTGTTTTATTTTTTGGTGCCCGCGGATTGTATACGGAGACCAATTTGTGTTGTCGTCCGTAGGGCGTGGATTAGTCCAAATCCGTATTTTCTTAGATTTGGGTTTGGTTTGATTTAAGGATCGTTAACCTTTTTTGAGATTAAGATCGAATTAAATATTTGTTAAGGATACTTTAATCCGATGTTGGACTAAAATCTACTTAACGGGGTTTCGGGATCATTTTTGATCCAACGAAAGAGCATTTGGGCTTTATCGTTTTAGTTTAGGGACTTTACGGTCCGTAGATCACCATTTTTAGTATGAGAGTTTAGTTTAAGGTCGTTGCGGTCCACAGCTAGTTTAAGGACATTACGGTCCATGGCTAGTTTAAGGACATTACGGTCCGTGGAATTGTTGATTGTCGGGACCCGCCACCTCTCTGAAGTCGTTGAAAAATTACAACGACATATATCAGAGGTGTGGGGAGATATACCCTTGAACCAATGTCAGTTGGGAGATCTGTAATTGGGTTTGGGACTAAGACCAATTTGGAAAAAAATGTGAGCATATGGGCTCACTTGATCTGAATTAGGGACTTTTGGTCAACTTGGACTCAGCCCACTCAGTTTTTGAATAATGTGTTAAACACTTGTTTAGGCTCGGTCCCTTTTTCTGTGCAACAGTGTTGAGCATTGATATGGACTCTGACGCTCACCCTATTTTTTGTTTTTTATAGAGTGTTAAACACTCTATATGGCACTGGGCTCTATTTGCAGAG
Organism: Agapanthus africanus; assembly: GCA_030015575.1. Classification (NCBI taxonomy): domain Eukaryota; kingdom Viridiplantae; phylum Streptophyta; class Magnoliopsida; order Asparagales; family Amaryllidaceae; genus Agapanthus; species Agapanthus africanus. The sequence goes on along the minus strand of JASDDO010000012.1, from coordinate 102,702,726 downwards.
CACTTTATGTTAAACAGCACCCACGTGAGGAGCACGTGAGGCGCTTAGCACTGAGCGCCAACCACTGAGTGCAGAGCACTCTTTATTTTAGCAGCGTCCACGTGAGGAGCACGTGGGGCGCTGAGCGCCAACCACCGAGTGCAGAGCACTCTTTATTTTAGCAGCGCCCACATGAGAGGCACGTGGGGAGCTTGGCGCTGAGTGCTAACCACTGAGTGCAGAGCACTCTTTATTTTAGCAGCGCCCATGTGAAGGGCACGTGGGGCGCTTGGCGCTGAGCGCTCACCACTGAGTGCTAAGCACTCTTTATTTGAGCAGCTCCCACGTGAGGGGCACGTGAGGCGTTTGGCGCCGAGCGCCAACCACTGAGTGCAAAGCACTCTTTATTTTAGCAGCACCCATGTGAGGGGAACTTGGGGCGCGTGGCGCTGAGCGCCCACCACTGAGTGCTAAGCACTCTCTATTTGAGCAGCGCCCACGTGAGGGGCACGTGAGGCGCTTGGCGCTGTCTCTTTCTTTATGTATTTTTCTGAAGAGTTCAACTCTTTGTTCTTCCCTGGATCTTCAATCCCCAATAACAAATTCATCCCTATGAGAATTAAATTCTCATTTGTGGGAGACTTGTTTCATGGATCTCAGATCCAGGGAAAGAACTATGTTCTTTTATAAGGGTTAAACCCTTGAGTATGCAGATGAGATACTATGATCTCTATTTACCTTGAAGAAAGTTCTTTTTGTTTCTTCTCTCTTAAAGCTCTTTTTGCTTGCTCTTCTTTTTGAACTTGAAGTTTATGGGGGGAGGGGGGCTCCTCTGTGCAAGACTTGAAGTCTTGGGGCCTTTATATAGTGGAGGCAAATTTGTTGATTTAGTTAAAGAAATCTCTCATTGAGAGATCCTCAATTGATTTGGGGATTTTATCCACCGTTGGATTTTTGATCCAAGGACTTCTGTTTTACAGAAAATATTTTTCTTGTTTTTGTTAATAAGATTGGGAAAATATTTTCCATACAGAGCTTATTCTATAATTTGGTGATTTTTAATCACCATTGGATCTTTAATCCAACGGTGCTCTATTTTACAGAGCGTAATCTTTTTTGTTTAGAAAGATTGGGGAAATATTTTCCCATACAGAGCTTATTCTGTAGCTTGGTGATTTTCACAATTGGATTTTTAATCCAACGGTGCTCTGTTTTACAGAGAGTAATCTTTCTCGTTCAGAAAGATTTGAGGAACATTTCCTCAATAGAATTTAATTCTGTATTTTGATGATTTATCATCTCTATTGGATCTTTGATCCAACGGCATAGAACTTTTAGTTCTGGTGCCAGCACCATCGTGCGGGGCACGTGAGGCGTTGCCTCATAGTTTTTAACTCTTGGCGCTGGCGCCCTCGTGCAATGCACGTGAGGCGCCGCCTCAGAGTTTTTAACTCTTGGCGCTGGCGCCCTCGTGCATGGCACGTGAGGCGCCGGCTCTTTCAAATTTTGAACAGAGCTTTTCTCTTTTATTTGGGAGAAATAGCGTTATGCCTGTGTGAATGACGGGATCCCCCTTTAATGACGAGATACGCTCATTAATGGGGGATACGACAGCATGGAACGCGGGATCATGGGGTGGAGGATATCTCACGCTTGGAGAGATCCGCGGAGCCGTGGCGGAGGCGCTCGCGATCTGCGTTCTAGGTTGCTTGGTAGAACCGGGGATGCTTAGCTCAGTGGGAGGCTCAAGGTGAGCGGGAGGCCGAGGAAGCTCAGCTCTGTGATAGCTCGGGGGCAGGCCGGGAGGGATGAAGAATCTCAGCATGTAGGAGGGCTCGCAGGCGAGCTCATGGTTATTGGTAAGACGTCCATATGAGTGTTTAGGGATCCATCGAAGGTCGGATCATGCCTAGGGACGATAGCCCGAGGGATGCCTCCAATGTATAGTGCTTGCCCTGTTTCCGTGAGCCCCGGGACACGTCATCTGCCACGTGTCATGATCTGGGGAGTTCCCACTTATGGGTATCAATATTATCCCCCCACTCTTGTCCCGTCCTATTTATGGGTCCGGTCGAGAGTGGTCTGGATTGGTTTCCCGGGCTCAGCCTGTTGTTAAGAATTTGTCAGCATGGATTTCCGGGGCGACTCGGCGTAGGGCGGTTGCGTCGTTCAGAACTTCGAGCCCGCGTGCCGTATCCCGGGCGCTTGGATATTTGCGTGTATCTTGGATGATGTCAGCGGATCAGGGGAAAGGATCGTGAAGGATCGTGCATTTAAAGAGGGGTGTCAATTCTCTTGTATGTCAGTTGAGGCGCAGGCCATGCGTCCGACACGGATTGGCGGACGTGACAGGCTGTCGCTGTCACCTGCGTCCGAAGGGACGTCTCCAATGGTCGTTCGACACGTGGGGGCTTCGACGGCTGGCAGACGCGAAGCTTCGTTTTGGCGGGAAATGATCTGAGCCGTCGGATGCTTCCCTCAAGCAGTATAAATAGGAGTGGGATCCCCTTAGGGTTCATACTTTCACCACTATTTTCCTTTGTTGTGATAGATTGGTCGGTGCTCCATCCTTTATATCGGATCTTTCATTCTCTTTCCTCGGAGAGCTCCTTCCTTTGAATCACGTTAGATGTCTTCTTCTGAGGGGTCTGTTGAAATAGTTAGGGTAGAGTCTAGGGAGTTTCCCACCTCTTTGGCTGCTGACGGCCATGAGGGTTATTTTGTTGTTTCCTCATCATCGGGCCCGACCCGTAGAGTCAGGGCTATCCGCGTCGCTAGCTGTCGGGCTGCGATGAGGATCCCTAAGGTGTACATCGGGAACTCCCGTGATGCGCCCTCCGTCTTGAGGGATCTGGACGAGCTTGCCGAGATTCGGTCTCGTTTCCACAACCCCTCTAACTATTCACTCTATTTGGCAAAGGGGGGCAAACGGGTGGACCAGGTGCAGGGGAAGGAGATTGCCCTGTATTTGGAGGCGTTCCGAGTGGGAATGCGTCTGCCCTTTCAAACTGAGGTATGCGGGATAATTCGTTGTTTCCAACTCTCGCCGGGCCAGCTTGCACCGAACTCATGGAGAATCCTCCTCGGGTTTCTGGTTCGGTTGAAGCTTGAGGACATCCCCTTCAGCTTGACCCTTTTTACTTTCTTTCTCAGCTGTAAAAATCACCCCGGCACCAGCAAGAATGAGCCGAGCTAGGTGTATTTTTCCTTTAAAAAACGCAAGGGTAGGGTGGCCAGGTCGGGTGTGGTGGTCGTTCCTTCTTCCATCCATGACCGGAAGGAGAAGTTTGTATTCGTCGGGCTATCCGAGGGTGAGGACTGGCCTGTGCCTATACAGTGGAAGGAGAAGTTCACATCACTAACTTCTCTATGCTTTCTCCCTTTGCAAGACACATGGACCGGTCAAAGATTCTAGCTTCCATATCCGCCACAGCCCATAAGAAGGCCGGGGGCATAGTCTTGTCCCGAGCAGGCCCAAGCTCGGCCTCGAAACCGTCCCCACCGGCGAAGTCCTCCGCAGCATCCCGGGCCCCCGATTTCCATCGCGGGGCTAGCCAGAAGCACGTACGAGACCCGAAGCCCCGGGTGAGGGAGGAAGAGGTGACCGAGGTCCCCCTTAAGAGGAAAAAGACGGTCTCTCGCACACCGTCGATTGATATCCCTGAAGGGATTCCTGTGCAGGAGTGGGGCATCTGCTTCATGGTCCCCTCATGGCTTTTCATCGCTGACAGCCTGCTCGTGGACATAGAGCAGTCGGCCGGGGGGAAGATTCCATGGGGGACCCTGAAGGCCCATATGATCGCCATCGCTTATGAGGCAGTTCAGGTTAGTTTTCATTTAAGTGTTATCTTGATTGCTCTCTCTTAGCCCGAACACCTCTAAATCCGTCTGTTGCTTCCCTTAGGTCCTCCAACATTGCGCCCTCATCGTCAATATGGAAGCCGAGGAGATCGCCCCGGTCATGAGGAGGGCGGGGGAATCTTCTTCGGAAGTGGAGGATCTACGCCTTCAGCTGCGGCAGGAGAAGGAGAAGACGTCCGCCCTTGAGACCCGGTTGGCCACCGGGGAACTCACGATCTCCAAGTGCCAAGATTCTTACCGACTCATGAGCGAGTCCCACCAGGCCATGGAGGGCAAGTTGGAGGAGCTGAGTAAGAACTATGCCTTAATGAAGAAGGTGAGGGATGCCAGCAAGAGGGAGACCAAGGACGCACTTAAGGCGGTGAAGATCGCCGAGCTTCGGGCCCGCAAGTCGATGGACACGTACAAGGCGTCAGACCGGTTCTACGCCAACCTCGGTGAAGCCTCCGCTATCGTTTGGCAAGTAGCCCTTGATGCTGTCAAGGAGTTGATTTTGGAGTTTGCCGACGGTGAGCTCCGTGCTCATTTCCCTCTCTCGGTGGAAGCGCTGCAGGCGGCTGGCGCCGGAGGTGGGGCAGCTACGGAAGCAGAAATCCCGACCCCTTAGGGCGGTGGCGGACAAGGCGAGGTCCTGGAGAAGCCTGCTGCCTGAGTTCCTCCTTTTTTCTTTTCTAGAACCGAAAATTTTGTAAGCCTCCGGGCAATTTTTTTAAGGCTGAGGAGCCTCGAATACCCTGTAAAGGCTTTTTAGAACATAAATAAAACTGGGTTTATCTTCCTCTGCGTGGCAGTGTTTTTCTTTTGTGAGTACTTGAGTTTTTCGGTCTCTTCCTCAATGCAAATGTTAGGCCGTAGGTCAATGACCGACATTTTAGGTGACGATCGTGCGTCGAGTGTAAGCCAATTAGTTGTCAAGTGCAAGAAGGCCGGTGTCCTCCCGCCCCCGAAGTCGAAGTGATGATCGTTCACTTAGGAAATATTGGGAGACTCCTCCGAGTAGGAAGGTTGGTATCCGACCATTCCTTAGAGTCAGTTCTTAGTGCTAGGTGAACAATAACCAAGTCAGAGTTGGTCGGCGTCGGCGAGTTCTCCCTTGACATGGTTCCAAGACCTCTGCCTTGGGATGGTAAGAATTCACCACTCGGAGGTTAGCCGAGCATGGATCTGCGTGGTTGCCCCTTGGCGGGGCGTTGATCCTTGGTGTCGGTGGGTAGGAGTGTACTTTCCAAGGATCGACCAAGCAGGGAAGCTGCTCGGTGGCCTCTTGATGAGGGTTTCGATCCTTAGCGTAGGTAGGTAGGATATGCCCGCTAAGGATAGATCGAGCTGGGAAGCTGCTCGGTGGCCTCGCGAGGAGGGCTTCGATCCTTAGCATAAGTGGGCAGGATGTGCCCGCTAAGGATTGGCCGAGCAAGGAAGCTGCTCGGTGGCCTCGTGAGGAGGGCTTCGATCCTTAGCATCAGTGGGCAGGATGTGCCTTCTAAGGATTGACCGAGCAGGGAAGCTGCTCTGTGGCCTCGTGAAGAGGGTTTCGATCCTTAGCGTAGGTAGGCAGGATGTGACCACTAAGGATAGACCAAGCAGGGAAGCTACTCGGTGGCCTCATGAGGAGGGCTTCGATCCTTAGCATAGGTGGGCAGGATGCGCCCGCTAAAGATTAACCGAGTAGGGAAGCTACTCAGTGGCCTCATGAGGAGGGCTTCGATCCTTAGCGTAGGTGGGCAGGATGTGCCCGCAAAGAATTGACCGAGCAGGGAAGCTGCTCGGTGGCCTCGTGAGGAGGGATTCGATCCTTAGCGTAGGTGGGCAGGATGGGACCGCTAAGGATTGACCGAGCAGGGAAGCTGCTCGGTGGCCTCATGAGGAGGGCTTCGATCCTTAGCATCAGTGGGAAGGATGTGCCCGCTAAGGATTGACCGAGCAGGGAAGCTGCTCGGTGGCCTCGTGAGGAGGGCTTTGATCCTTAGCGTAGGTGGGCAGGATGTGCCCGCTAAGGATTGACCGAGCAGGGAAGCTGCTCGGTGGCCTCATGAGGAGGGCTTCGATCCTTAGCATCAGTGGGCAGATGTGCCCGCTAAGGATTGATCGAGCAGGGAAGCTTCTCGGTGGCCTCGTGAGGAGAGCTTCGATCCTTAGCATAGGTGGGCAGGATGTGCCCGCTAAGGATTGAACGAGCAGGGAAGCTGCTCGGTGGCCTCGTGAGGAGGGCTTCGATCAGTCTCTCTTGACCCGTAAACTCTGAAAGAGAGACCGTCGCGGACAACACGTGACAGAAGCGCACAAGCCAGGTGCATTGCTCTGTAGTGCGCGTCCTTCCAACTCCCATTGACCGCTTGGGGCCCGTGAGGGACGACATGGTCGCTATGCGGCAGCTCCATATTGGGAAATTTGTAAATATCCCGTGATTCGCGTTGTTGCGTGCGAAAACTTCGGCCTTTAGGGATTTGCTTAGGGCTTATAAATAGAGAAGGCATTTCGGTCAAATAAACCCACCCTTGCGCTTCTGAAAAAATGGCCGGGTTTATTTACAGCATCAAGGAGATCGTTTCCTTCGAAGACGTATACCTTTATCACTCGGAGTGCACCGAGGAGACGTACCAAGGGGTGATAGAGCGCGTCGAGAGCCACTTTGGCCGCCTACTCCTTTGGTGATCCCCTTGCCTCCAATTGCTCATGTACGCGATTTGGAGGATATCCCCAGACCTGAACAATACCTTGTCCGAGCAGCTGCAGGACGAGGCAATCGACAAGTTACACACGCTCCATCACTTCGGCCTGATCTCAAAGAGCAGGCGAGATCGCTCGGTGGCTTTTCTTCTGGAGTGTTTCCAGAAGAGGCTGATCGCCAACTCCTACCCGGCGGGTGCAGTCTCTGGCCTATCCGTGGCGTCTCGGGTCTGCAGGCACCATGATAGGGAGCGGGATGCAGAAGCTAGGGCTCGGCTTGCGGAGATCTCCTCGGAGTACCACCAGTAGTGCTTCCTTAACCCCCAGCCCCCTTTATTGTAATATTTTCATATATATTTTTTGTAAGGCCGAGGAGTCCATAATACCACTCAATGAATAAAGTTCTTCTTTTCCGACGTGCTTTTGTCTCCTTTTTATCCCTTAAGTATTTTTGCATATTTTCTCAAAAACGAATCTAGGGATCTCGGAGACGTGAAAGAGAACAAAATTTATGGAAGAAGTCTCTTACAACTTGGGAGACTTAATAAAAATTACATTGCTTAGAAAAGAAGAAAATACATTCATTTGTATAGTTTTAGTTTCTCAGCGTTGTAGGGCCGAAGAAACTTGCATCCTCCCGCGTCTTGTAAGCAATAGGCTCTACCGAGAAATACTTCGGATACGAGGAATGGGTCGTCCCACTTCAGGGAGAACTTGTGTAGCTTGCCTTGGTCTACAAATTCGTTCTGCCTCAGGACTAAATCTCCCTTCTTGAAGGCGCGATGCTTAACTCATGCGTTGTAGTAGCGAGCAGTTTGCTGTTGATAAGCAGCGGCTTTGATCTGTGCCCGGTCCCGCTTTTCTAGCAAGATGTCAAAATTAGTCCGGAGCATCGAGGTGTTTGATTCGTCATCGAAGTGTTCGACTTTGTAACTGGGCAGTCTGATCTCTGCTGGGACCTTTGCCTCGGTACCGTAGTAGAGGCTAAAGGGGTCTTTCCCATGGGCGTCTTCTTTGATGTGCATAAGGCTCATAACACCCGTGGTAGTTCCTCGACCCAGCTGCCCTGCCTTCCTTCGAAATGAGTTCGAAGACCTCGGATGACATGTCGGTTAGCAACCTCGGCATGCTCGTTGCATTGAGGATGCACGACCGCAGCAAACTTCATCAGTATATGGTATTCGTTGCAGAACTCTTTGACTTTGTCATTTTCGAAATTCGTCCCGTGGTCGATAACGATGTACCTCGGGATCCCGAATCGGGAGATTATGTTGTTCTGCAGGAATTTGATGGTCATGAAGGTATCCGGTTTTCTGATAGGGACGGCCTCAATCTACTTCGTGAAATAGTTTACCGCGTCGAGAATGTATTTGTGCCCTCCCTTACCAGTAAGGAGTTGGCCTACCATGTCCATCCCCCACTGGGTAAACGGCCTGGGGGAGATGAGGGCCGTTAGCTCGGTAGCCGGAAGACGGGGTATGTTGCCATGGAGTTGACAGCTTTTGCATCATCTGATGAGCTTTTGAGCATCTTGGTGAATCGTAGGCCAATAATACCCTTGGAGCAGCGTCTTCTGGACTAAGGTACGGGCCTCTTGATGCGCTCCGCTGACCCTTTCGTATATTTCACGCAGGACGTAGTCGACTTCGTGGGGGTCGACACACCGGAGCAGAGGTTGTGTGGAAGACTTCTTGTAAAGGTTTCCATTGCTCCAGACGAAATGGCGGGCTTTAGCTCGAAGGCGACGCGCTTCCCCTTGGTCCTCTGGAAGTGTACTCTCCTTCAGGAACTTTACGAGGGGCTTCCTCCAATCCCGGCCTTCCTCCTGAGTAGTGTATACTTGAAGCGTTGCCTCTATGTCTTCCACGCTGGGCCATGGCAAGACTTAGAAGAGGATATTCCTCTTATTGTTGGCCGTATAGGAAGAGGCTAGCTTGCTCAGGGCGTCACCCTGGGCATTCAGGTGCCGGGGAATCTGTTCCACTTGAACTTCGTCGAAATTTTTTTGCAGTCTTTTCACCTCGGCTAAGTAGTTCACCATGAACGGCTCTTAGGGCTCGAAGCCCCCAGTCACTTGGCCGATGACTAGGGCGGAGTCGTTGAGAACTCGGATCGTCTTCAGCCCCACTCCGAAAGCGATTCACAACCCGGCGAGCAAGGTATCGTATTCCGCGGCGTTGTTTGACGCTCTGAACCCGAGCTTCAAAGAGTACTTCATTTCTGTCTCATTCGGGCCTCGAATGATAAGGCCGGCACCGCTCCCATCCTCGGTAGAGGATCCATCGACATAGAGGACCCAATCGGGGTCAGAATCGGGCACTTCATTGACCGAGGGTCGGGACCCGGGTGCGAGTGCCGATGCTGCTTCCTTGTTGGGAATAGTACACTCAACAACAAAGTCTATCAGGACTTGCGCTTTGATGGCTTGCCTGGGGAGATATTTGATGTCGAATTGGGATAACTTCCACCTCAATTTCTCCAGACGACCAGACGATTCGGGGGAGGCGAGAATAGCCCCTATGGGCCGCTTGGTGAGGACGAGGATGGTGTGTGCCTGGAAGTAGTGCTGTAGCTTCCTTGAGGCGATGATTAGCGCCAAGAAAATCTTTTCTATAGCTGGGTACCTCATTTCTGCGTCTTTAAAGACATGGCTCACGTAGTAAACCGGCTTCTGTACTCCTTCGACTTCTCGGACGAGCACCGAGCCAGCAGCATGATCGGATACCGCAAGGTACAGTAACAGCTCGTTTCCTTTGATTGGTCGGGTGAGTAGTAGAGAATTTTCCAGGTGCACTTTGAGTTGCTCGAAAGTGTTTTAACACTCTTCCGACCATTCGAACATTGGGATCATTCTCAGGGCTTTGAAGAATGGGATGCCCTTTTCTCCGGATCTCGACATGAAGCGACTAAGAGCAGCCACTCTCCCCGTGAGTCGCATGATCTCCACGTTGCTCTTTGGCATGGTCATGTTGAGAATGGCGCTGATCTTCTCCGGGTTGGCTTCGATTCCTCGGTGGGTAACCATGAACCTGATGAATTTCCCGCTAGTGATTCCGAATGCGCACTTGGCTGGATTCAGCTTCATTTTGTACTTGCGAAGGATGTCGAGTGTCTCACCAAGATCCTTGGCATGCTCGTCCAATGAGGTTGATTTCACGAGCATGTCGTCGACGTAAACCTCCATGTTCCTTCCGATCTGTGGTTTGAACATTTTGTTAACCAGGCGCTGGTATGTAGCCTCGGCGTTTTTGAGGCCGAAGGGCATCACTTTGTAGCAATATACCCCCCGGTCCATGGTGAACGCGGTTAGTTTTTCATCTGCTGGGTTTATACGGATCTGGTTGTATCCGGAGAAAGCGTCCATGAAACTGAGTAATTCGTAGCCTGCCGAGTTGTCCACAAGCTGGTCTATCCGAGGGAGGGGATAGTTGTCTTTCAGCAGGCCTTGTTCAAATCTGTGAAGTTGACACACATGTGCCACTTTCCGCTCGCCTTTTTAACCATGAACACATTCGCCAGCCATTCTGAGTAGGCCACATTTCGAATGAAGTTGGCTGCAAGCAACCTATCGACCTCGTCCTCGATCTCCTATTGTTTGATAGGAATGAAACTTCACTTCTTTTTTCTGACGGGTCGGGATGTCGGGTCAACCCCGAGCTTGTGTGAGATTACCTTAGGGTCAATCCCGGGCATGTCAGCAGGCGCCCAGGCGAACACATCTGAGTTTCCTCAAATAAAGTGGATCAAGTCTTCACGCCGGGCTCCCGTCAAAAGAGATCTGATCTGGACAGTTCGTTCCTTGTTCCCCACGACGAGGGGGACCTATGTTAGTGCCTCCACCGGGGCCCCTCAGATTTCCTTCTATTCGTCACGAGTATCCAAGGACCCCTGGAAATCATTTGCGCTTCCGAGGTCGTCGATTTGATCTTCAGTGGTGGATATCGCCGTGAAGCAAATCTTGGCGATTTGCTGGTTTCCGTAGGCCCGGCTTATCCCACCTTGATCCAACGGAAACTTGATCGTAAGGTGGTAGGTTGAGATCTGAGCTCGAAGAGAGTTTAGCGTCGGGCATCCCAGGAGGATGTTTTAGGACGAGGGGATCTTGGCGACGATGAATTCCATCGGTACGGTCTTCGTATGGCCTGCTTCCCCAATGTTAAAGAGGAGGGTAACTACTCCCTCGGCCGGGATGGAGTGGTTGGTAAACCCCGACAGGATGTGGGCGGTTGGCCGTAGGTTTGATGGGCCGAGCCCCATACGCTGGAAGCAGTCATAGAAAAGGATATCTACCAAGCTTTCTGAGTCGACCAATATCCTTTGAACCTCTTAGCGGTGGACCCGTGCCGTAATCACGAGGGGGTCGTTGTGAGGCAAGGATATGCCATGGTGGTCTTCATCAGTGAAGATGATGGACTCGACGGTCTTGCATTTCTTCTTGGGCTAGTCGCTTGTTCCTTCGACGGGTAGGAGGCGACGAATCTCTCCAGCCCCATATGCACACCTCGAAGAAACGACTATGATTTGGTCGATCGTTAATTCACCGGGAGGGTAATGGTTGTCATGCTCCCTGTGTGTCTGCCTGTCGTTTTTCCCGCAGGTATTTCTCCAGGTGGCCCGAGGGGATCAACTCCTCGATATAGTCTCGGAGTTGTTTATAGTTCTCGGTCGGGTGTCCCTGCGACCTATGGAAGGCGCAGTACGGTCTTCAGGTCCGTTTAGACTCTCTATTGGTGATTGGAGGGAGCTTGAAGAATCGTTTACCCTTTGCCTCCTCTAACTGCTCGGTCTGAGAGATGTTGAGCGGAGTATACTCCTGGAACTTCGGGGAGTATGGCTTTGGCCGGTCGACCTTCTTCTTTTCTTCTCTTCCCCTCTTCTTTTTCTCGGCCCGGTCGCTCCGGGGCAGGTTTGCGTTTACCTCAAACTCGAGTTGGATTTCCCACTCAGTCCAAGCCTTTACCTCGGCCATGGTCTTAGGCTACGCCGATGCAAAAGAGCGGAGCCACTCCTTGTGCCTAAGACCTGACCTAAGAGCGGTGATGACAGTTTCATCCCGGTGCTAGAGAACCTCAAGAAGAGCATTGTAGAAGCGAGCGACGTATCCTTTAAAGGATTGCTTGTCCCTGCTCATTATGGTGAAGAGGTAATTGACAACCCGCTTCTGTCGTCTGTTCCCGAAGAAATGTCCGAGGAACTAGGCGGCCAGCTCATCAAAGGTAGAGATGGAGCACGACGTGAGTCCTCGGAACTAGTCTCGTCCAGCTCAGATGAGAGTGGTGGGAAATGCTCGGCATTAGGCAGCGTCGGAGTTATCCTGGAAGCTCATTCCCACCGTGAATGCGTCTAGATGGTCCTTCGGGTCGGACTTCCCATCGAAGAGGGCCACCTTAGGAGGTTTGTTTCTGGATGAGACACGTGCAGCGAGCAGCTCTTCGGTGAAGGCCTTCGTAAGCAAGTCGGCGACATACCTGGCCCCTTCACTCGACTGGTGACCCTCCCGATGTATAACCTCGATTTTCTTTTCAAGGGCGTCGATATGATTGTGGTATCCCGAGGATTCGGCACATTCAGAGCGGCGGTTCTTCCCGCTGGTGGCCTGCGCCAGGCTGCAACTCCGATTCCGTTCTATTAAATTCCATAGGTCCCCAGGCGAAGTCCTTCTTGAGTCCTCACGGTGAGTGCCGTTCGTGCAATCCTATCGAGGGAGGGGGTGTCGGTCATGCCTGGGTGCAGACGAGCTGATCGATACCTCCTCGGGAGGGACGAGAACACGACGGGACTCAGGACGATGGGCACATTCGCGAGACCGCGACATGGGGCCATGTGGCATCCAGCGGGTCATAAAATCGGTCGCCGCGGAGGACCTATGGTCGCCGGAGTGAGCAAGACATTGTTTAGTGGTGCCAGAGTGGGCGGCGTCATCTCCCTCTCTGCGGAGGTCGTGATCCCCGGGCAGAGGAACGGTGACCTGGAGGGCTGGGCCCGCCGTTTGGACATGGACCAGGGCATCCACTATGGTCACGAATCTATCGATACTTGCTGAGAGGGCGTGGATGGAATTCGGTGGGGCCGTCCGCGCCTCCGTTGTGGGGAGGGCGACGGCTTGTGCTAAGATCACCACGGTCTTTGCTCGCCATGTAGTCGAGAGCGGAAGATCAACTTTTGATAGGTGGAAAATTTTCAGTTTCCTACAGACGGCGCCAACTGATGGAGGTTAGGATCTCCTTTAGATGTTGTCTTCCGTCGATCTGTCGTGAGCGTTGGTGAACGGCTGAGATTGGTGTTGAGGGTTTCCTCCTTGAGCATGTGGATCTCAGTGGGCTTATTGTGAGGTGAAACCGATCTATCTGCAAAAGAGGTCCCAGGGTGGTTGTACCACCGTGGACCCTCCGACGATCAAGTTAGCCGAGGAATTTGAGCAGAGTAGCGGCTTATTAGAGTAAAATTGTGTTATCTGAGTCGTCTGGGAGAGGGTTTTTTTTATAGTGGCCGCATGGAGCGAGCTGGCGCGAGATCTTCGCCGTCGATTACGCCCCTGGCGTTACGCCTGCGTGAATGACGGGATCCCCCCATTACTAACGAGATACACTCGTTAATGGGGGATACGATGGTGTGGAACGCGGGATCGTGGGAGAGAAGATATCTTGCGCCTGGCGAGATCCGCGAAGCTGGGTGGAGGTGCTCGTAATCTGCGTTCTAGGTTGCTCGGTAGAACCGAGGATGCTTAGCTCGGCGGGAGGCTCAAGGTGAGCGGGAGGCCCAGGAAGCTCGGTTCTGTGATAGATCAGGGGCGAGCCGGGAGGGCTGAAGAAGCTCAGCGTGTAGGAGGGCTCGGAGGCGAGTCCATGGTTATTGGTAAGGTGTGCATATGAGTGTTCAGGGATCCATCGAAGGTTGGGTCATGCCTCTGGACGATAGACCGGGGGATGCCTCCAATGTATAGTGCTTGCTCTATTTCCGTGAGCCCCGGGACACGTCATCTGCCACGTGTCATGATATGGGGAGTTCCCACTTATGGGTATCATCAGTACCTGCATAAATAAGGCGGATCAAAACCAAACTCAGGTGCCAAAAATTTTATTAAAAAAAAGAACTTTTTTCCACATTGAAAATAACACCATTCAAAGAAGTTACACAACACAAATATCTAATTATAATACTATTAGTACATTTAGCAGACTAGCATGTTTCTGGGCCTCGTCTACGAAAGAACCGAAACAGCAACACTGCCAAAAATAAGAACCGCATACGTTATTTAGGTACAATTCAGATAGAGGTTGCATGAGAACTGGTCTTTTTAGAGTAATTTGTAGAATCCATAGTCATTCAGGATCAGCACGTGTTAACCAAATATTCTTCCATAAGCCTGAGTAAAACTGAAAAAGCAAAATTTCAGAGGTCATTGTTGTAAGAAAATATTTTGAAAGATTTTTTTAAAAAAGATTTATTTTGATTTCTTCTAATATAAAGAATTTATTTGATTTTTTTTTGAAAGGAAAATTTTGAAAAGATAATTTGTTTTATTAAAGAAAAAAGAATTAGTTTATGAAAACGATTTATTCCATTTATATTTTAAATTATTCACTTTTGAAAACTCTGTATACAATTATTTCTATTTAATTATACGGAATAGTAAGTTTGTATCCCATTGGTTAAGTCTCAACACTGCTGTCCCATAGTCTATGTGTTTGAATTCCTATAGCACAATTATTTTATTTTGAATTATTTTTATCGTTTTGGATTCTGAAAGTTTTGCGGGCGATTCATATAGTTTCAAAACGTTATAAATAAAACGAAAGATATTCTTAGACTATTTGCACTGAATCGAGACGGAGACCCGAGCCTAACACCCAAGTTGGACCCACCTCGGGTGGCCCCAAGCCTGGTTCAGACGGCCAGGAAGTGGACCCCCGCTCTCAGCCGGTAGTATTGCGCCCCTTGCACTCCCGCCTTTTGTTTCAGTACTCCAAAACTCCTAAATTAAAATAGAGAACTGCTCCATTATTAAAATTTAGTTTTTAATGCCTATTAACCCAATTTTCTACACCATCCCAAATTCTCCTTCTCCTATAAATCCATGGCTGCCTTAACCATTTCATCCCTTTTGAATTATACTGAAATTTCCTCTCTAAAATATTCTTCCAAATCCAAGTGAAGCCATCTCCCGATTTGCGCTCAAGAAATTAATCGGTGAATCAATTGTTATATTGACTCACAAAACGAGTAAGTCTCCCCATTCTCTCATTCTCCTTCCCCTTTTGAATCCATTCTTTTACCATGTCATCGACTCATGTTATGCAGAAACATCCCATGCTCAAATATGCTCACCAATTTCAAAGTCAAATCACGTTATCATACCTTCTCACTACAAAAATTGTCGTTTGAATAAAAGAAAAGTTTGCTAAGAAAAATAAACCGTATCTAATTCTAATCTTCTCAAATCTAATGCTATTAGAACATGTAGCCATATTTTAATTTCTTTTTATTATAGGATTTTAACAATACACACACACAAAATATAGTTCATGTAACTTCTATTACCCTTTATACTTTAATATGTGTTTGCTGATATTGTTAATATATTTTTAGTGATAATGCAAAGGGTAACGACATACCCCCCACACTCCCCCACACAAACTTTTAAATCATAATACACCCACATATTCATAGCAATATTTCTAAAGTTTAGCTTTACGTAAAAAATAGTAAAATACCCTTAAGTTTTAAAATAACTTAACCATAACTCTTCCTTCGCAATTTTGTTTCTACAACCCTTATTAGGGGAATCCTGTCAAAGATAGTGCTGGTTAAAGCGTGTTTTGTGTCTAACAAAGTGAGACGTAGATCACTTCACGGAACGCGGTTTCAAAAGGAAAAGAGGTTTTAGAAAAAATAAAACTGTTTATATTAAAATAAAAGAAAAGACGATAAATTAGGTTAATTGGTTTAGTACCCATTAATTATAATTTATAAATAGTTTGAAAGAAAACAAAGTTTCAAATTAGAGTTTTCAAGAAAATATCTTTAACTTTAGAAAGATTAGTTTTTACTTACCCTAAAATTAGGGTTTTCACTAAAATACTCTAATTTATCAAAAGTACACTTTTTATCAAAACACCCCGACATTCTAAATAATATTTTTACCAAAACATTCTCGAGATTTCAAAATATAATATTTTACATAAAACCCCTCGAGAATTTAATGGCTTATTTTACAAAAATATCACAAAGTTTGTAACGACTTTGAATTTTCTGTACAAAATTTTTCTTCTTAAAGTACAAAAAAGAGTTTCTTAGCCCGAGCACAATTTAAAAGTTATTCTTGCTTAAGAACAGTAAGAAACAACTTGTAACTCATTGGCAAAGCCTTGCACTATTGTGACATAGCCCCTGTTTTCGAATCCCATCGGCCATATATTATTTTTACTAATTTTTCTTTTAAACTTTTTGGAAGTCCAAAAATTTGCACGTGCAATACATGTAAAAATAAAAAGTCAGATGAAACAAACATGTGTAAAATATTATGTACAGCGACTAGGACACGTGTCATCAATCCAACACCCCATCCCTACAACTCGACCGAAAGATCATGCTTTCGGCCGGCTACGCCGGGCCCTCCGTAGGTGATGAGCCCCGTGTTTTTCCCACTAAACCCTTTGGCCTACCCCACTACCCTTGTTCTGTTTATTTTTTTTGCAATTTAACAGAGAAGTAAATTTCATTCTTTAATCCAATTTTAAATACATTTTAATTCTTTCTTCAATTCCAAAACCCTAATTTCACACTATAAATACAACCCCATACTCTAGCCCTTCTTCATTTTGAAATCTATAGTCAAAATTATCAAAATTTTTCTAAGTCTAAGAAGAGTACAAGTGGAGTTAGCCCAAGGTCAAATTCCGGCGAAAATTCGAGACGATTCCGGCGACTTCGCGACTCCATGAAGGCTACCATACCTTACTCTACCTCTCCTCCTTCCTTCTAACTTATAAGTCCCATCCTCTCTTTCTCTTTATACAATAAAAAATTATCTTTTTCAAAACATATCGGTAAGTGAAGTATACCGACATTTGATTATAAAACCTTTGAAACTATAATTCTTCTTAAGAATCACTTGTTCATATGTATATACCTTGCTTGTTAATCACTAAACTAATATTTAGAAACAAATTTCACTCTAAAACTCCATGTTAAATAACTTTAATTAAGCTTTTACATTTAAATACCGTGAAGTTTACATATGACATCTTTTAATTGCTTTGCTTAATATTACCTTTAGAAAACCTCACGGGGTAATGACCCACCTCTCACATACACACATCTTGATATAGCACGATTCCCTTGAAACATAACTTTTGTGGCAAAAATACGACTTTTCATCAAAATATCTTGAACTATAACCCGGTTTTCTTTAAATGGTGTTATCAAAATCTTTGCGATTATGCCTCTACAACCCATTTCGGGGAACCCAGTTTGGATATTGCGGATTATCTCACATTCTCAGGACCAGTAGAGCGAGATGCAGACCTCCTCACGGAGCATACGATCTCGAAAGAATTTTAATACGATTTTTAAGAAAAACGAGATTTTCTATTTAATAATAAAATCAATATTTTTTATAATTATATAAATATTATTAAACCATATATTTTCAAGTTATAATAAAATTTCATGTTTTCTAGAAAATAAAAGAATGACAAGTTTCACTAAATATTATCAAGTATCAATATAAGGCAAAGTTTATATTAAAATACATTGAACTATTCAAGCTAAGTTAATATTCACTAAAATACTTCACATTCTTAAAATTCACAAATTATGAAAACCCTAAATAACATAAATAATTACTCGAGATTTATTTTGAAAGTATACTAAAAAATATTTTTCATAAAATCCCCTCGAATTATATAAAATTACATTAAGGACCTTAGTAAATATGGGTTTAAGCGGGGATCAATTCTCTTGAGTCCCAGGGAGCCGGAGAAAGTGAGTGCTTGACTATTTAAGGTAGGAAAACTAAAATGGGGTTATCGATGGTAATTGTCTTGGAAAAGACACAAATCCTGCCGTCCATGTGTAGCGGTTACCGATAACACCGGAACCTAATTCAGGATCCAAATCTGTTTAAGTGTCTGACTCAATCCGTCTCAGTCTAATCTGAATTCAATCCAAACATGACTCCAATCCAAACATGAATCCAATTCAACCTGAATCCAAACATGTATAATTGAACCTGAACATGAATACCAGATCAATATCCAACATGCAACATGACTTGACTTGATCGAATCATGGCTATGACATGACTTGACTACATGACTACTTGATACATCTTGAACTTGTTTACATGAACAACTTATACCATGGTCTCGACAATTCTGATAACTACAAATCAATACAATATACATTACAGGGTTTTAAAGAGGTAGACTGCTACGAAATGTATTAATGTTAGTCATATGTATGACCTAGAGGCCATTATTCTATATTATTGTATATTATAGTGGATGCTTGGACACACACACACACACACACACACACACATATATAGAGGAATTTCTTGCTCGACATGATAGTATGCTATCTGTTTGCTCTTTTTCTTAACATGTACACTTGTATTATTATACCGTCTCTCTAATACATGTTGATAAAGCCCTTAGAATATGTACTTGACCACCAGGACTATAATGCAGATCATATTAGTGGGACCAGGATGGTCTACAAGTACATCCTTTAAAAATTCCTAGTCGAGGAAGTATCGAGACACGACATCGATATTTCAGAGTATACTAGTGTGTATGTTTCTTGACCCTGTATGGGGCGATGGTTGATCCTATAACCATTGGTGTTTGACATTAGAGATTGTACCCAGGTGCTCATTAGAGAATGGGTACACCGAACAGGACTCGCCGAAAACTCCTAGATGGTACTATGCCTATCGTCAGATTGCAGTTCTCTGGTGACACTGGTACAGGTTAGTCTGTAGACCCGATGTAACGTTTTGAAAATCGTTTCGGTGAAATTTCGAAAAAACGGTAAAATAAGGGGGTTTTCTGTAAAAAGTCAAAATACAAATATCTTATTATAAAAATTAAATATACATATTCTAGCTATGTAATTGCTATTATTTGGTGTTTATTGAGCCGCTGGTGAAATTTCAAATTTTCTGAAAAAAATATTATTTTATTATTATTTTAAGCCGTCACTAATACATTTAATTAAGGAAAATTACAAATTGGAATGAGTTGAAACAAATTTTGTGCATCATAAAACATTAAATAAAATTTTATCATGTGGTTTTTGGAACGAAATTATTTGCCAAAACGGTTTAGAAATTATTGAAGAAAAAAGGCTTTTTTTAGCGTAAATGGATGTTTGGGGTATTGTATTTATCATTTTTCATCACCCCACACCCATACCCACACTCACCCCCCCCATTTTTCCTTCCCTATGGCTGATTTCAGCAGCCCCCCCTCAATTGTCCCCACTTGTGTTGCAAAAGAAAAGAAAGAAAAGAAAAGAGAATGATAGAAGTAAAATGTTGACTTTTTGACCACATTCTCTCTCCAATCACCTCACACTCTCTTCTCTCCCCTCATTAGCCGAGCCCTTGCCGATTTCCTGCAGCCCTCCTCTCTCTTTACCTCATCTCATCTCTTCTCCAAAAATCCCACCCTTTTTACCTTCAAAAATTCATCAAATTCCACCCAAAATCAAAACAAAATCAAAATCCAACTCCTACCCATTTTTCATTTGCCTATCTAGCATGGATCTAGGGAATAAGATTTCAATTTGGGAGGCTATGGGTGCTTGTAGATCTTCAAATGTTTTTGGGTATAATTTCTAAACCTTTTGCTTAATTTGTTAGTTAATTTCTTAAAGCTAATTTATTTAAGTGTTAATTAGGCTTTAGTTGCAAGTTTGGAAATTCTAGAATTGGGTATGGATCAAGTTAGGGTTTTAAATCACTTGATCATGGTTTAAGTGTATAATTTAACATATTATGGCATGTAAAATCTTACCTAGTAACTAATTTGCTAATTGTTATTTTAAAATTTGTCTAATTAAGCTTTTTGTTGCAAACTAGGTTTTTTGATTTAATTCGAAATATGAGATTAAAAATATGGTTAGGGTTTTTATCATATTATTAACTCTATTAAGTGTAGTTTAAAACTTTAGTTCATGGAAATCCAACCTAAATTGTAGTTTGTGCATTTTGCTATGAAATTGTTAAAAAATGTATTTTGTAAACTAGAATATTAGGGTTTTTGGAATTTAATGAGATTAAATTCCGGGAATTGTTTATATGACTTATTTAAGATATTTAATAAATATATTGGCCGTTACATTCATTTAAACATCATGTTTTGTACAAAAACGGCGAATTGTGCTTGCTAGATTTACGGAAAAATGCCTTTTTAAGTGAAATTGGGGTTTTTGTGAGTTTTAACCTAGTTTATATTAAAATTAGTGTTCGTGAATGTGCAAATGAGTGTGATTGGATTTTTTCTCGATGGTTTGACGTTTGTACATCGACATCGAGGGTTGGTTTGACTATTCTTGCATGCGTAGGCGATAGGTTTGGACCTATGCGTGATACACGTGCCGATTTGATTTTCGTGTGCCGTTTCGATTTCGAATTTAGTTTTAATGCGATACGGTGCGTTATGATATGTAGGTACCCCATGTGGACTTCGATACGACAAGAAAGCGCGTGGCGACGTCGGCACCGGCTTAGCGAGGACTAGGTGAGTAGATTTATATCTACGGGGAGAAGTCGGGTGGATGGCGTATAGCACCCCCGCAGTCCGTGGTGGTGTATACGGATGCGTATACACACCAACAATTAGTATATGTTATTTGGGATTAATAACGATGTTAGGATGGATATTGGTGTGTTGGATTACTTTAGTGTGGGAACCCTAGGGTAGTGTTGCACTACACATACACACATACATACTTGCATACTTTCCTATTGATATGTGCTCATGGGATTCTTTATAGTTATGTGTTCACATGGGTATGGGACTATGTATTCACATACGGATTGAGGATGATACTTGGGATTGAGCTGAGTCGATGAGTTTTGATTTGAGGCCGTGAGATCGGTGATATAGCAGGGTTCGTATTTGAGATACGACATGACGTTGTAGCGGGCCCTTGACGTAGTGTTTCACACACGTCCATGCATACTTAGGCGGTATCAGTATTGTACTAGACGTAGATCAGTACCCCGATCATGATATTTGATAAAGAGGATACCAGGTGAATGGTATGATGAATGTGATATTGACCCGTACCCAGATTTGGGGATGCCGTACGACGGATTTACGTACGAGCTATATTTTGATGATTGATCCGCACTCTTGATTTGGGATGTCTGGTTATGGATATGATATTATT
Organism: Agapanthus africanus; assembly: GCA_030015575.1. NCBI lineage: Eukaryota > Viridiplantae > Streptophyta > Magnoliopsida > Asparagales > Amaryllidaceae > Agapanthus > Agapanthus africanus. Next base: position 102,681,816 of record JASDDO010000012.1, on the reverse strand, counting down.
GAGGCGAGATCACCGACTGTATATATACAGGTATGTATATGTATCGACTCAGATGATAGGCGGTTTCCTTACCTGTAGTTCAGCTTGTTAGTTCAGCCGTATAGCTTAGTGTAGTTGTTAGATTAGATTAGACTCCTACCTATTTCAAAACTAGCGGATCGTGGGTATTTTAAAAGACAGGTCAATGGATCTACGGATATTTCAAAAGACGTATCCTTTCTTAAAAACCACCGTAGCCTTATTTTCAAAACCCCGCGGTTCGTGTTATTTCAAATGGCACCATTTGTAGGACTTATATTAGATTAATGCAGATTAGTTATAGTTGCGTCTAGTTTTTAGCTCCCGCTCATTTTGGTTGCTCGCTCCGCATCGCATATTTACATTGTTATTTCATATTGCATTGTTGACATTATGCTGTTAGGACACCAGCACCATTACCGATGATGCGTATATACCACATACACTTACTTGCCGGCTCACACACATCTTCATCGGTAATTTCCATATCACGTATACCTTAGAAAATATTGTTGCTTAACTTAGCTTGATAGCCAGTAGTTTGACAAATATTAGTGTACATACCTTACATGTCAGCTTAGATATTGTAGTTATTACTTGTCGCTTCATGCATACTGTTATTCATTCTCATGCTTATATTCATGGTTCTACATGCTATTGATGATTCGGATTTCCATGATATTTTCTGGATTTGGAGGAAAACCGCAAAACATATATAAACTGATTTCTCTCTTTTTTTAAATAAAAGTGCGGTTTTTCCCATGATGTATGAGTCGTCCACCATGAGTTTGCTGATGGATTTCGAGACCCGATTCGAGGAGACGGATGAACCGTTTTGGGTACATGGTGGACCCGGTAAGGTACCCCGGGGCAAGAAGAGCGTGATGATGACGATGTGAGCCTGGCAGGGGAGCACTACCTACCGGTGATATTACCCGACGCGTCGGATATCCGGAGGATACCGTCGTGGTCTTGAGATGGATGGTAGGGGCCGGTCTGGACTGACGGCGCCCTAGATATTGTGATTGAGACATTGAGATTGAGACTTGAGGTACATAGATTGTGACACAAAGATATCGAGGTATTTGGACACTTGTTTTGTATCGATGCTGGGCACTGTTTTATGCTGATTTCATATATGGTACCTCATTTCTTTTAAAATACAGAAATCTCACTGATTTATGAAACCAGTTTTATTCAGTACATGCATTCTGTTTCATGCATTCATACATCATCCATATGATATATTGCTACCTGAGGCACTGACACGGGCACATGAGATTACACTCGGGTTAGATATTTACCCTAGCCTTGTTATAGGCTACGTGTTTTTTTTGAGGATATATTATGATCATTGACCTAGGATTGCGTTATTTATGCGATTTCTGTGCGTAGATGTTTTTCTATTCACGAGTTGGCAACTCACCCCCGTTGTGCCCCAGTTTCTTGCAGGTTTTGCCGTACAGGTTTAATCACGGCTTTGCGGGCTCAGTTTCATTCGGGTGACTTGCTAGTAGGTGGGTTTTTTCTTGTATCGTACCCATCATATTACCTTGTATATTATTATGCAGTTGTATCTAGAAGTTCCATCAACCAAACATGTATTTATTGAGATAGAGACTAGTGTTGTTTATTCTTTCGACCGTAGAGTCGCTCGTTATATTTCTGGTGGTTTTGAGTTTCCTTTTGAGTTTTGATCCTCGCCGTTGGCGTTGTATATTATATTGCTTGTGTGGTTGTGACCGTCGATTGACGAAGAGCTAGTTCCCGCTTGGGGATGCCTTTTTCTTGATTTCGTATTCTATTCATGTTGTATCCCGTTTGGGGGCCAGTATTTACAAAGGACACTCTGCCGAAATTTTCAGTAAATTTTTGATGTTTTAAAAACCGCATAATTCGGCTTATGCTATTGAAATTACTTGCTTTAAGTTGGTTTTTCCTGCACTCTACTACTTTTCTTGGTTTGGATTTCTGGGTTTTCGGTTTACTTAGATTACGTACGCCTCGAGACGTTCGTAGTTTAAGTGCCGGTCATGTTCCGTACTTTCGGGTCGTGACACCCGAGATCGTCATAAAGTCTTGTGTGGTTCCCACTGTACTTTGATTTCCTCCCTACCACGGCTCAAAGGAGTTGTGCAAACAGGTGGATTTTGGGTACAGTCCCGAGTCACATGGAGGCAATGAGCGATAGGAGGGGTTTCTTCTCTCCCGGTATTGGGATTTGATGTTGCGCTATACTCGATTGGCTATAACAAAAAGTCCTTGGCCAGGGCTGATGAGATTTACTGGTAAGTGTTATCAGTAGTTTCTCGAACCATTATGAGCCTCACATCGGCATGACTTATCAAGTTATTGGGGTTTGACGTATCCACCTCCAGACTCGATATAGGACATATCAGACGAAGAGACCGGATTGTACGGTAGTGTTACTTATAGGCATCATGGGAGTTTGGACAAGTTTGCTTGTTTATCTTCTATTCGCTCAATACCTGGTTAGCCGTTACGTCCAGCTAGTACCGCTGACGGCTTATGGGTGACTAATGTGATCATTACCTATTGCTGGCGTATTGACGAGTCTTTAGAGTCCCACACAGAGGTTTCCTAGCTCAAGCGAAACGAAGTAGGGCACATATGGTGATATGTGCGGGCCCTTGATTAAATACGTGTATGTGATACCGTATTCTAATCTTGCGATATATAATATCGTTCGGTTATATGTGATATGACTAGGTTATTTAATCAAGTGTTGATTCGATAAATTGATATACATATAAAAGATATTAGTCGGTTATATATGATATAACCGGATTATTAAATCAAGTGTTGATTTAATAATTTGATATATATATATATATTTATATTTGATATATATATATATATATATTTATATTTGATATATTAATATATATTAACTAATATTAGCTCAATAATGATTTTCTTCTCTTGCTTATATATAATGATATATATATATATGTTTATTTATATATAAATTACTATTGTGTCATGTTAGATGATACATTGGACATGGGTGTATGAGACTCACACTAAACTAAAGATAATTAGGGTTTTTAATTATTAAGAGGAAAATAAAATTAGTGGGAAAATGAGCATGGTTTGGATGCATAATGAAGCATGTAGAAGCCATGACTCATTCCACAAATTTTGTTTTACTCTAGTTATTTTTAAACCCAACCCTTTATCTTTAGCCATGGTTAACTCTCTACAAATATCTATAAGATATTATTTCACCCTAGTTCTACATAAGAGTTCATCTTCTTCTTCTCTTGAATTTTCTAGAGTTGAAAAGAAAAAGAGAAATAGAATTCTAAAGTGAGTAAAATTCCTACTTCATCAATCTATACCAAACTAGCCCTTTAGTATAAGTTATTTCCTTCACTAATTCCTTAGTTAGCGAAGAGGTAGCCTGAGTTAGAGATTCTTCAAGGTGGATCATCTTCAGCCTCGAAGATCCTTAAGAAAGCATGTTCCTTTCACCAAGTGGAGCCTACAAAGATTTCTAAGGACTACTGCTGGAAGCTTTAGAAGTGAAAGACCATTCTACGAAGGTTGTATTCCTTTTTCACTTAATGTAAAGTTTGTTTACTAGCTTAGAAACCTTAATTCTCTAGTTCGATTTTAGGACGGCATGCATTAGCACACTAGATTTTTAAAAATTGTATACTCGATGCATGTTTAAACCTAGTAGTGGTGCTAAGGCATACTTTCATGGTATCAGAGCCAAGCTAGAGCATTAGGAGCGGTCTAAACGACGTTAATGTGTTCGATCGATCATTTCAAAACCCTAATTTCATACTTTCTATAAATTTTTTTAAAAGTTGATATTTTTCATATTAAAAATATGCAGAAAATTGTGCACGGTATATAATGGAGCCCCAAGAAATTCTAGAGCCCAAATCAACCATTTGGCCGCGGAACCGCGGCCTAACCTAGTGTTTAGCCACGGTTGCGTGGAAACATTGGTGATTTTGGGACTCTATTTTCTTATGCTGCTCCGTAGTGATATTTAGCACTTTCTGGGTATTTTTAATGGGACTCAAGTTGTTGAGATCTCTGTGATTTGTGGGTGTTTGATATATCGATTGAAATGTTTAACATCGTCTAGATATATTTGATATGTGATACAATATTTGGAATCCACAATAATTAGTTTGTGAAAACTAGTTAGTGTTTTGTAAATCTAGCAATTTAGTCTCTTTTGATAGATTGCCACGGAGTTTCGATTCGGATCAAAACTCCGTCGCTATCTCGTATAGTACGCAAACACCCACTGGGTAGCACTACTAGATAGCCATGCCCCATAGCCTCGACCAAGTGACTATAGGAGGATCCCGTAGTCACTTTGTTGACGGCATCGGAGGTGCAGTCATCTACTAAAGTTTCCGATGAGCATTTGATCAGGTTTTCGGGAATCTTGTTAAATTACCTGACTGGTTATTGAAAAGTGTTTTCAATTCGACACTAAAATGCGAGGTTTATAGTGCTAGGCATGAAATCCGAAGTATGAGATATTCCGGGTTTATGATGTCTAAGGTGTTTCGGATTCTAATTGTTGTAGTTTTCATTTTCTTTTCTGCGGCCGTAAGTGTAATATGTGGTGTATCGCCGATTTTGTTGCTATACGTCAACGACAATCGGGATACGCCTATTTAATTACATTGATGACATGTGATATTTATGTGTTGCTGTGATATGTTATATTGGATCGTCGTGTTTGAATAGCCGGGGGATTTTGCGTGAGATGAGAGTTTTTCATTTTCATTCATGTAAAAATTGTATATAATATTCTTTTATTGGGACACTTCCGGGTTGAGGATGATGTCACCATTGATGTATATTATTTACTTTTCCGCATTAAGATAGACCCAAGGTAGGGAGCACAAGTAACCGGGTTCTAGAGTCCAGTGGGAGACCATTTCGAGGAGTCGAGACCGGGTCTCCTAACTCTAGAGTTGGCAGGGTTACTTGCCGCTCTCGTAGGGGTCTAGGGATGTGGGTTTGGCTATTCATCACGACCATGGAATCCGTGTTTTTTACTGGCTTAATTTAAAACACGGACCTCCTGGTATATCCTATATTTCATATGTTGACTTCTGCTGCAATTTTCTGTGATGTGATCATATAACTGCGTGATACGAATGCTTTATATTATATATATGATATATAATAAACGTTGCTTATGTTTTGCACCCACACTAGTCCAGCCCCCGCTCTGCCGTTAGTTAAGTAACCTAATGGTGCATGACGGGGCCCCGTGGCGAATGCGGATGGTATAAGCGTACGTTCTATTTTTGTTTCTTCTATGATATTTAGGAAACATAAATGATGGGACTTCATTAATAAGATTAATGAAAAAGAAAGAAACCTAAAGATGTTGTAGAATCAAATTTTCAAAAAGGTAGCTCTAGTTCTTGCTTTGCATAGTGGTATTCCTTGATGAATATCCAGCACCTCATTTGAAGAGGAAAGAGCCCAGATCCTTTAACCGAGAGTGACCACTTTAGCAAAAGCTACAACCCACTCGGTTTATTTTGAAAAACACTCGATTTTAAAAGCGGAGCTTAAACCGCACATTTTCAAATCACTCGATTCTACAACGATATCAAGTTCATTACGCAAAAGGTTTTCTTAAAAACCTGTCATAGCCCTCCGTCATTTCAGATAAGTGCTACTTAGTATTCATGCTATGTTTGTTGACCGTGTTAAGGTGTAGTGTGTAAGTCCATGCTACCCTTCCCTGGTACTTACGGGGTTACGAAAGTGGTGAAAAACGATTTTCAAGAGGGTGGTAACATGGACAACCAATACGGATCTTTGTTAAACGACTAACTAACAACCTAACAAGAGTTTACCTACTCGGTTAGGGGGCTATACCTTTCTTGAACTCCTTCTTCTTCAACTCCTTCCGGTGTTCGGATCGGCCTCACCTCGTCGTCTCCTTGCGCCGAAGATGGATCCACCCGAAAGCTTCTACCTTTGGTTTCTTCTTCGAACTTTGAAGAAACTAGATCACTTGGCTTGCTAGGCCTTGTGATCTAGAATGAGTAGAGGAATGTTTTGGTGTCTTTTTATCTCTAAGGCAATGAGTCTCAACACATGAGAATGCTTTGCCTTGAGCTAGAGAGAGCAAGAGGAAGAGGGAGAGCTTGAGAATGAGAGAGCTCAAGAGAGAGAAAAGAAAATGAAAGAATGAACCATACTCTTCTCATTCTCACCTCTCATAATCCAAAAGCCATCATAACAAAAATAGTAATCAAGTATTGTGTAATGGTTTAAGTCAAAATGGCTAGATCATTTCATGCACTCATTTTGCATAAATAAACAAGCAAGCAAAAGTCTTTGCCATGGAATGATAGCCATTGTCATGATGATGGTCAACTAGTCCAACCTAGTCAACCGGTCAACAAAGTCAACAAGTCAACAAAGTCAACCCCTCAACAACCATGTCACTATAATACTTAATTAATATTAATGTTAATCATATATCTTATTCTCATTAGGGTTAAGCAAAAGTCAATGGTCAACAGTCAACTGTCAACAACCCCTAATGAGAATATTCTGCCTCTGTCTCTCTGTCAACTGTGCATACACACCCGCATCCGCGTTCCGAGGAACACGAATACAAACGAGATAAAACCAATCCCAAAACGTACACTAGGATCTGGCTTAAACCAAAGCCCGCTAGTGTTAACTGTCCGGACACTGTACGTGCACAAGTGCACGGATGTGACCGAACCCTGTCGCAAAACCATGCGACCTGTCGCAAAACCATGCGACCTCTACTCTTTTGCCTAAAGGCGAATAGCTTTCTGTGTGGGACTCTAAAGACTCGACACTACGCTGGCAGTGGGTTTAACCACAGACCGCAAGCGGCACTAGTTGTGCGTAACGGTCCCCAGGTAGATGCCGACAAGAAGACTGACGAGGTGAAACCAATCTGAAATCCTACTGAGTCTGAATGTGACAATCTCTATACAGTCCGGTCTGTTCGTCTGATACATCGCATGGCGGGCCTAAGGGGCGGTAAACGTCAGTCCCCTAATAGCGATACAAGTCGTGTCGGAGTGAAGCCCAGAACACCCTGAGATAGCACTGGAAACCTACCAGTATATCTTGCTTGCCCTGGCCAGGGACTACTCGTGTAATGGCTCTCCTAGACACAGCGCGGTGTCAACCCCCAATACCGGGAGAGACGAATCCTGTCTAACCGTCACTGCCTCCAAGTGCTTCGGGACCGCACCCAACTACTACCTGTTTGCACGACTCCTTTGAGCCGTGGTAGGGTAGTAATCTAAGTACAGTGGGAACACACTCCAGGAGAAGTGACAGTGTTAAGTCAGCGGACTAAGCTGTACTCATGTCACCTGGGAACTAATAACTGACGATAGGTATAATACCAACCAACAGTTCCCGACGAGTCCTGTCCAGTGTACTCGTAACCCAACGAGCACCCACATACTATCTCCAGTACGACGTACTGATGGCTGTGGGACAGACCATCTCCCATACTGGGATGAGAAGCACATACGCTAGTCTACTCCGGAGTATCGATGCCCTGTCTCGATAGTCCTGTGACTAGGGACCTGCATAAGGATGTGCTTATAGATTACCCAGCCCCTATTAGTGTGACTGCCATCACAACGCTGGTAATCAAGCAAAGATCCTAAGGGCTCCACTAATGTGTATAGGTGATATACTAAAATAAACACATGTACACATTGAAGAAGAAACAAACCAAGTAGCATACTACTATATTGAGCAAGATTGTTTATACAAGGTGAATATCCCAAGCTTCCATTAAGTAATATACCAACTAGTATGATACAGTAATGGCCTCTAGGGCATATACACTAACAATCTCCCACTTGCACTAAGGACATGTACTGGCGTATCGAAGACCTATCATCTCGATCAGCCGCTCGAATTGAGTCTGGGGTAAGGCCTTTGTGAGTGGATCGGCAGTGTTATCTTCCGTAGAAACTCTCCGAACCTCGATCTCCTGGCGACCCACGATCTCCCTGATCAGGTGATACCGCCTCAAGATATGTCTGGACTTCTGATGGGACCTTGGTTCCTTCGCTAAAGTTATAGCCCCGTTTTTATCGCAATACAACGGTATTGGATCAACAATGGACGGAACCACCTGAAGTTCAGTTAAGAACTTCCTTACCCAGACAGCTTCTTTTGCGGCATCTGCAGCAGCGATATATTCCGCTTCCATCGTCGAGTCAGCAACGGTTTCCTGTTTGGAACTCTTCCAACACACCGCCCCTCCATTGAGGGTAAAGACATAACCCGACATGGACTTGGAATCATCCTTGTCACTTTGGAAGCTGGAGTCAGCAAAGGCCTCGATCTGGAGGTCTTTTCCGCCATACACCAAGAACATCTCCTTAGTCCTTCTCAGGTACTTGAGAATGTTCTTTACTCCTATCCAGTGTTTCTCCCCAGGGTTTGACTGATACCGGCTTACCACACTCAGTGCATAAGCTACATCTGGTCTGGTACACAACATCGCATACATTATAGAGCCTACCGCAGAAGCGTAGGGTATAATAAACATGCGATCCCTTTCCAAATCAGTCTTGGGAGACATCTCTTTGGAGAGGGCGATCCCATGACAAGCCGGTTGATTACCGCGCTTGGAATCTTCCATACTGAATCTTTTCAGTATGGTGTCGATGTACCTGGACTGTGAGAGTCCCAGTATCCTCTTGGATCTGTCACGATAGATCCGGATCCCCAGAGTGTATGAGGCATCACCCAGGTCTTTCATGGAGAATCTGTGTGACAAGAACCCCTTGACAGATTGTAGCATAGGAATGTCATTTCCTATTAAGAGAATGTCATCCACGTATAAAACGAGGAATACTACAGTTCTCGCTACAAATCTACTATAGATGCATGGTTCATCTGGATTTTTGATAAAGCTAAATTCCTTGACCGTCTCATCAAAACAGATGTTCCAACTCCGCGATGCCTGCTTTAGTCCATAAATGGACTTAAGCAACTTGCACACCTTTCCGCTGCTCCCACTCTGAATGAAACCCTCTGGCTGGTCCATATAAACACACCCCTCTAAATTTCCATTTAGAAAAGCGGTCTTTACGTCCATCTGCCAAATCTCATAATCGTGGAAGGCAGCAATGGCAAGAAGGATCCGAATGGATTTCAGCATAGCTACTGGAGAAAAGGTCTCGTCATAGTCCAAACCAGGTCTTTGACGAAAACCCTTTGCAACCAGTCTAGCTTTATAGGTCTCAACCCGTCCATCTACACCAATCTTCCTTTTGAAGATCCACTTGCATCCTACGGGTTTTACCCCATCTGGAGCAACGTCTAACGTCCATACTTTGTTGGTGTACATGGACTCCATTTCGGTCCGCATTGCATCCAGCCATTTTACCGAGTCAACGCTCTGAATGGCCTGCTGGAAGCTAGTCAGCTCATCATAATCTATGACGCAATCCTCTCTATCCCCGTCTATGAGAAAACCGTAGTATCTCTCGGGCGGATGAGACTGCCTACTACTTCTGCGGAGCGGCATAGGAATGTCCTGATCTTTCGAACCCTCTGGTTCTACTAAGCTTTCAGCAATAGCTCGTGGTTCTGGAATTTCTTCCAGTTCTATTGCGTTCCCACTTATCTAATTTTCCAAAAATTCAGTTTCCAAGAAGTGGGCATGACGAGAAACATAAATCTTTTGTTCCTCTTCGCAATAGAAGAAATATCCCTTGGAGTTCTTTGGATATCCCACAAACTTGCACTGTACTGAGCGTGCCTCGAGCTTGTCCGCATGCTGCTTTTTGACAAAAGATGGACATCCCCATGTCTTAATGTGATTAAGATATGGTCTCTTCCCACACCACATCTCATATGGTGTAGTAGGCACAGTCTTAGTTGGAACTCGGTTCAAAAGGTATGCAGCTGATTCTAGTGCATATCCCCAGAATGATCACGGTAACTCAGCGTTACTCATCATGGACCGTACCATATCCAATAGGGTTCGGTTCCGTCTCTTCGATACACCGTTATGTTGCGGAGTGTATGGAGGAGTAAGCTGAGAGAGAATTCCGTTCTCTTTTAAATAGTCCAGGAACTCGGCACTCAAGTATTCACCACCTCGATCCGATCTTAGTGTCTTGATACTCTTGCCGGTTTGTTTTACTACTTCATTCTTATATTCCTGGAATTTTCCAAAGGCTTCGGACTTATGTTTCATTAAGAAGACATAACCGTATCTTGAAAAGTCATCCGTAAAAGTAATGAAGTAAGAATAACCGCTTCGCGCATGTGTAGACATTGGACCGCACACGTCGCTGTGTACGAGTCCCACGAGCTCGCTCGCTCTTACTCCGTGTCCAGTGAACGGAGTCTTTGTCATTTTTCCTTTGAGACAGGATTGACAAGTGGCATACGATTGATATTCGAACGGATTCAAATATCCTTCTGTATGTAACTTCGTCAACCTTCTCTCATTGATGTGACCCAGTCTACAATGCCATAAGAAAGTCTGATTTATTTCCGGAGACTTTCTTTTGTGTGTATTCTGGACATTGAAAATCTGTGGTTGGTTTAGTACGTATATACCATTGCTTAATGTACCTGACCCAATCAGAACTTGATTAAGGTGAATGTTTACAACATTACTTACAAACACAAATTCATAACCTTCTTTAGAAATCAAAGATACAGAAATGATATTACAAGTTGCGTTGGGTACAAAAAAGCAATTACGTAAAACCAAAACATGTCCATCTGACATTCCCAGGTGATAGTCCCCCACGGCCTTAGCATCCATGCTAGCTCCGTTTGCAACTTTGAGGGTCATGTCACCTGCCTTCAAAACCCTACGGTTTCTCAACGCCTGCAAAGAATTACAGATATGAGATCCTGATCCGGTATCCAATACCCAGGAAGTAGAGTTTATTGATAGACAGTTTTCAATAACATACACACCTGAAGCTGAAGCCGCAACTCGCTTCAGTTCCTGTGTTCTGGCTTTCCAAGCCCTGCAATCTTTCTTCCAGTGACTACTCTTATGACAGAAAAACACTCTTCCTTATCCACAAGCCTTCCCGCTACCTTTGTTGCTTTTGCTTTTCCCTTCGTATCCACTTTACTAACACCGCCCCTTGGTTTGGCGGAGGCTTTCTTCTTCTTTCCCTTGGCTTTCTCCTTGGACCTAGAAGATGAAGATCTTCCTACAAACAAAGTGGATGTTTCCCTACCTTTCTGTAGGATGCCCTCTGCACTCCTCAGCATGTTAAGGAGTTCTGAAAGTTCAACTTCTTTTTCTTGTAAGTTGAAGGTTAGGATAAACTGGGCGTAAGTGGAAGGAAGGGACTGGAGAATCAAGTCCGTATAGAGCTCGTTCTCTAACATGTTCCCAAGTTCTACGAGCTCCTCAATGAAGCCAATCATCTTAAACACGTGTTCCGCTACCGATGATCCGATGGCCAACCTTGCCAAAAATAACTTCTTCGACACTTCGTATCTTGCGATACGAGATTGCTCTCCATACAGTTCTTTTGTATGGAGAAATATGGATTCGAGGTCTATATTCTCGTGCCTCCTTTGATGTTCGTTGTCCATAGAGGCAAGCACGAGGCACCTGGCCTTCACGCAATCGATCTCTCAAGTCTTACGGATTTCCTTATCCGCGACGCTGGAGGTGGGACCTGGGACAGGGGGAGCTTTGGTGGTAAGGAGATACCCCAACTTGTCATAAGTGATTGCCATTTTGACATTCCTGAGCCAATCTTTGTAGTTTGACCCTGTCAGTATGTTTTTATCTAGTAATAACTTAAGTCCGGTCATGATGTTTGGTCGCTGCAATTAGGAGAGAGAGAAGAAACACTTTAGCATGATGCTCTTGCAAGTTTAGAGTGGTTTTTAATTTGTCTAAACAGGATGGCTCCCACTGTCTCTCGAATCCCTCCTCAAACCAAAAAGGAAGAATTAGTCAGAATCAATCTTACCGTACAATACTTGCTTAACCGTTCGGCCAGGCTGGTGTCGGTATTTCGAGGGAGGTTTTCCAACGCTTTCGCGAAGTTCCTTAATTTAAGAACCTCTTTTCCCTGGGGGCGTAGCCTCGCTAACACCTTTCTAGACACCTACTTGGTTTATAGCATTGATCGTTAAGTGAGAAATTTCCCGAGGAGTAGCATATACTCACAGTAGGATCGGGATCCAAATATCATTGCGTGACAAAACTGAAGGAATCCTACCAGAATCATCACACTCCAAATGGTATGCAGTGCTAGCAAGTTTCAGTTCTTTTGAAACTCCCGATGTGCATTTTTGCCCCATGCTCTTATGACCTTGACTTTGGCCAACAAATCATAAGCCACATGTCAAGTTCTACCCGTCATTCTCCAGGTTAATTTGAGTCCACCCGCACATACCCTTGACTTTGGCCAACAAGGTAGAACGACTGCCCCAAACCAACACATTTATCTATGCTGCACATGAATACCCAATAGCTACCAATCACTATGCCTTGACTTTGGCCAACAAACATAGCTTGAATACTATTGACCATCCATGTGAAACGACGGAGGGCTACAAATGGTTTTGGCGAAACCGTGAACGTAGTGAACTTGATATAATCGATGGAACGAGATAGATTTTAAAATGAGTGGCTTAAGCTCCGCGTTTAAAAGTTATTTTAAAAAGAAACCGAGTGGTTTTTGAAAGTGTTCCAATGACTTTTACTTGGTTTATTTTTCTTGCATTAGTTCTTTTAATGCGTGTTTTTCTTGCATTAGTTTTTTTAATGCGTCCCATCATTTAATCCTACCATTGCAGAAAACAACCAAAATATGACGTACGCTTATACCATTCGTATTCGCCACGGGGCCCCGTCATTACCCGTTAGGTTACTTAACTAACGACAGAGCGGGGGCTGGGCTAGCGCGGCTGTAAAACATAAGCAACGCCTAAATAATATCATATATAGATATATTGCAATGATAGCCATTTCAGATCACAGATGAATACATTGGATATACTAGGAATCCGCAATTTGAACGAGCCTGTAACGAAAAGTGGATTACACGGTCGTGATGAATAGCCAATACCCTACCCTAGATCCCTATGGGTGCGGCAAACTACCCGCTAAATATCCGAAGTGGAGCAACCTCCCTCAACGACGTGAGCAGGCCACTCGGCACTTCGAGATACCCGGTAGTTTGTGCACCCCACCTTGGGTCTATCCTAAGAGCAAAAACAGTAAAAAGAAATTATACAATGACGGCTACAACCCCGACCCGGTTGTGCGGCCAAAAATAATATTACATCAATTTACATATTACATGAATTGAAAGATAAAAGAAAACTCTCATCTCACAACTCCCGGCTATTCATCCGCGATAATCCAACGAATTCATATGCACATACCATCAACATTACAGATCACATATATGTATAATCCCCACTAATCGACGTATAGCGATTAGCGGACATTCAATACATATATCACATCACAGATATAAACCCGTTAGCCTTAGTCTTTAGAAGTTCGATAAAAATACGGATTTTCAAGCCCCAAAAACAAATTTTTCTTTCTGGAAAATCTGGGCTGAAAAGACTTGCTTCAAAAATCCCAAAATACACCTATGAACAAACTGCAAAAATAAAACCCCACGACCGAGTCAACTCGGCCGCGGATCCGCGGCGGGAGCAAGCTCCTGAAGCGGATCCGCGGTGGGTTGATCGATTCAGTGGGCCAATTTTTTGCAGTTTCTTCTAAAAACCCTGATTCGATTTTTGGTATATTTCAAATAATTTTTACAGCACTTTGAAAATCGACAGAAAGTTTGAGTTCCGGGTGTATTTCGCGACTTTTTCTCCGATCGAACTTCTACTTACATTGCTAACATGTTAGATAGTGTTTAACCTGGCTCTGATACTACTGTAAGTCCATGCCACCCTTCCCCGGTACTTACGGGGTTGCGGAAGTGGTGAAAAACGATTTTCAAGAGGGTGGTAACATGGACTACCAATACGGATCTTTGTTAAACGACTAACTAACAACCTAACAAGAGTTTACCTACTCGGTTAGGGGGCTATACCTTTTTTGAACTCTTTCGTCTTCAACTCCTCCCGGTGTTCGGATCGGCCTCACCTCGTCCTCTCCTTGCGCCGAAGATGGATCCACCCGAAAGCTTCTACCTTTGGCTTCTTCTTCAAATTTTGAAGAAATTAGATCACTTGGCTTGCTAGGCCTTATGAACTAGAATGAGTAGAGGAATGTTTTGGTGTCTTTTTATCTCTAAGGCAATGAGTCTCAACACATGAGAATGGTTTGCCTTGAGCTAGAGAGAGCAAGAGGAAGAGGGAGAGCTTGAGAATGAGAGAGCTCAAGAGAGAGAAAAGCAAATGAAAGAATGAACCATACTCTTCTCATTCTCACCTCTCATAATCCAAAAGCCATCATAACAAAAATAGTAATCAAGTATTGTGTAATGGTTTAAGTCAAAATGGCTATATCATTTCATGCACTCATTTTGCATAAATAAACAAGCAAGCAAAAGTCTTTGCCATGAAATGATAGCCATTGTCATGATGATGGTCAACTAGTCCAACCTAGTCAACCGGTCAACAAAGTCAACAAGTCAACCCCTCAACAACCATGTCACTATAATACTTAATTAATATTAATGTTAATGATATATCTTATTCTCATTAGGGTTAAGCAAAAGTCAATGGTCAACAGTCAACTGTCAACAACCCCTAATGAGAATATTCTGCCTCTGTCTCTCTGTCAACTGTGCATACACACCCGCATCCGCGTTCCGAGGAACACGAATACAAATGAGATAAAACCAATCCTAAAACGTACACTAGGATCTGGCTTAAACCAAAGCCCGCTAGTGTTAACTGTCCGGACACTGTACGTGCACAAGTGCACGGATGTGACCGAACCCTGTCGCAAAACCATGCGACCTGTCGCAAAACCATGCGACCTGTCGCAAAACCATGCGACCTCTACTCTTTTGCCTAAAGGCGAATAGCTTTCTGTATGGGACTCTAAAGACTCGACACTATGCTGGCAGTGGGTTTAACCACAGACCGCAAGCGACACTAGCTGTGCGTAACGGTCCCCAGGTAGATGCCGACAAGAAGACTGACGAGGTGAAACCAATCTGAACTTCTACTGAGTCTGAATGTGACAATCTCTTTACAGTCCGGTCTGTTCGTCTGATACATCGCATGGCGGGCCTAGGGGGCGGTAAACGTCAGTCCCCTAATAGCGGTACAAGTCGTGTCGGAGTGAAGCCCAGAACACCCTGAGATAGCACTGGAAACCTACCAGTATATCTCGCTTGCCCTGGCCAGGGACTACTTGTGTAATGGCTCTCCTAGACACAGCGCGATGTCAACCCCCAATACCGGGAGAGACGAATCCTGTCTAACCGTCACTGCCTCCAAGTGCTTCGGGACTGCACCCAACTACTACCTGTTTGCACGACTCTTTTGAGCCGTGGTAGGGTGGTAATCTAAGTACAGTGGGAACACACTCGAGGCGAAGTGACAGTGTCAAGTCAGCGGACTAAGCTTTACTCATGTCACCTGGGAACTGATAACTGACGATAGGTATAGTACCAACCAACAGTTCCCGACGAGTCCTGTCCAGTGTACTCGTAACCCAACGAGCACCCGCATACTATCTCCAGTACGACGTACTGATAGCTGTGGGACAGACCATTTCCCACACTGGGATGAGAAGCGCATACGCTAGTCTACTCCGGAGTATCGATGCCCTGTCTCGATAGTCCTGCGACTAGGGACCTGCATAAGGACGTGCTTATAGATTACCCAGCCCCCACTAGTGTGACTGCCATCACAACGCTGGTAATCAAGCAAAGATCCTAAGGGCTCCACTAATGTGTATATGTAATATACTAAAATAAACACATGTACACATTGAAGTAGAAACAAACCAAGTAGCATACTACTATATTGAGCAAGATTGTTTATATAAGGTGAATATCCCAAGCTTCTATTAAGTAATATACAAACTAGTATGATACAGTAATGGCCTCTAGGGCATATACACTAACATAGTGCGCGGTAGCTAATTAGTGCTTATCTGTAATCGTATGATGCGATTGGATTAGGGTAGTCGTATGGCTTTGTTGACTATGTTAAGGGTCGTACGGGGAGGTTTAATTCAATCAGGAAATGACGGGTTGAACTTGGCTAGCGCTTATGATTTGTTGACCTTGTTAAGGTCATAAGTTGCTAGGGACAAAAACAGATATTAGGAATTTCATGTGTTGAAAATTTGCAATGAGATTGCATACCTTCTATGAGATAGCTGGATCCCGATACTCACTGGGAGTAAATGCTACTCCTGGGAGTAAATGCTACTCCTGGGAGAGTTTTCCACTATACAATTAGTCGATCCAGTAGGTTTCTAAGAAATGTGTTAACGAGGTTATGCCCCTGCGGAAACGAGGTTATTTAATTAGTTCCATGCGAAAGCATTGGGAGACTCCCTCGAAGTACCAATACCTGCCTGGCTGACCGATTGGCGAACTTGTAGGGTATAATTAATTCCGGCTAATCTTACCTTTTAGGGTTTGAAGGAACATTTAATAAAAACAGTAGGAGCCATCCTAATTAGATAAGATAATAACAAATCTAATCCTGCAAGAGCATACGCTAAAATGTTTTCTTCTCTCTCTCTCCAGGAGACACGCCTTAATAAAGATAATAATATCGATGTATTGACCGAACCCGCTTATTATACTGAGTTGGGGAACGTTGGTTCCGCTCTACCTTATAACTGTCATAAGTCCGAGAAAGAAATAGGGGAATACCCGGATTCCTACGCAACCCGAACGAAGAAAGAGCATGTTGATGCATCTTCTTCAGGTGTGTTCGTTACCGAGAAATGTTTCTCAGTTTGCTCTACGTCCTGGGTATTAGATACCGGATCAGGATCCCACGTATGTAATTTGTTACATGGGCTAAAGAAAGGTAGATAACTGGGAAAGAGTGATAAGTCTCTCACAGTAGGGAATGGGGCAATTGTTGTAGCCAAAGCTGTTGGCGAATATCACCTTGTATTACCTGGTGGTAATACTTTGATTCTGAACGACTGTTATTACGTACCAAAAATGATATGCAATATTATATCAGTTTTTTATTACATAAGGAAGGATATAATTTTGTATTGGAGGAAAATGTTATGACCATTTTCCTAAATCAAGTGTTGATTGGGTTTGGTACGTTATGTAACGGCATATATGTTCTAAATCAGAACACGGTTCTTAATATACAAAATACAAACAAGAGGAAAGGTTCAGAAATGAACGAAGCCTTCTTGTGGCGTTGTAGACTAGGTCATATCAATGCGACACGACTAGCTAAGTTGCATAAAGAAGGATATTTGAATCAGTTCGAATTTACATCTTATGAAACTTGCCAGTCATGTCTCAAAGGTAAAATGACCAAAACTCCGTTTACTGGACACGAAAAAAGAGTTACTGAACTCTTAGGACTGATATATAGTGATGTATGCGGTCCCATGTCTACACATGCCAAGAATGGTTCTTCGCACTTTATTATATTCACCGATGATCTCTCAAGATTCGGACATGTGTTCCTGTTAAAACACAAGTCTGAAGCTTTTGAGAAATTCAAGAAATACAAGTATAAAGTAGAGAACCAAACGGGTAAAAGTATTAAAATCCTTCGATCTGATTAGGGAGGAGGATACTTAAGCATGGGATTCCGTGACTATTTAAAAGAGAATGAGATTCTCTCTCAACTTACTCCTCCGTATACACCACAGCACAACGGTGTATCGGAGTGGAGGAATCACACCCTATTAGATATGGTGCGCTCTATGATGAGTACTGCTGAGTTACCTATTTCCTTTTGGGGTTATGCGCTTGAGACAGCCGCATACCTATTGAATCAAGTTCTATCTAAATCTATGCCTAAAACACCATATGAGATATGGAGTGGAAAGAGAACACATCTTAAACAAGTTAAGATATGGGGTTGTCCGGCCTATGTCAAAAAGCAAAATCCGGACAAGCTCAAGGCAAGGCCAGTTCTTTGAAAGTTTGTGGGATATCCAAAGAATTCACAAGGATATATTTTCTACCATACAGAGGAACAAAATGTGTTTGTTTTTCAATATGCCACCTTTTTAGAAAAGGAATTTCTTGTAAAAGAAATTAGTGGTAATGAGGTAGAACTAGAAGAAGTTTCAGCTGTACAAACTACAACTGACGATTTAATGGAACCAGAGGATTCGATAGTCCTCAACAAACCTCAACCACTCCACCGATCTAGTAGAGTTTCTCATCCACCTGAGAGATACTACGGTTTTCTCATAGACTGTGGAAGTGAGGATTTCATCATGGAAGATGATGAACCAACTAGTTTCGAGCAGGCCATCATAAGTGGGGACTCTGTGCAATGGCTGGATGCTATGCGATCTGAGATGGAATCCATGTACACCAACAATGTATGGACTTTGGAAGTTGCTCGTGAAGGGGTAAAACCCATCAGGAGCAAGTGGATCTTCAAGAAGAAACTTAGTGTAGATGGAAAAGTTGAGAATTTCAAACTTAGACTTATAACAAAAGGTTTTCGTCAACGACCGGGTGTCAATTATGATGAAACCTTTTCTCTAGTGGCTATACTTAAGTCCATCAGGATCCTACTTACCATTGCTTCATACCATGACTACGAAATCTGGCAGATGGACGTCAAGACCGCTTTTCTAAATGATGATTTAGAAAAGAGCGTGTACATGACACAGCCAAAAGGATTTGTAGATAGTGGGAGTAGCGGAAAGGTGTGCAAGCTATTTAAATCAATTTACAGATTAAAGCAGGTATCGCGGAGCTGGAACATCTATTTTGATGTGGCGGTCAAAGAATTTGACTTCATCAAAAATGTAGATGAACCTTGTATATACAAGAAGGTTGTAGAGAGTAAGATTGTCTTCCTCATATTATACGTGGATAACATACTCTTGATAGGAAATGATGTTCCTATGCTACACTTGGTCAAGCTTTTCTTATCACACAGGTTCTCTATGAAAGATTTGGATGATGCCTCCTGCATCTTAGGGATTAAGATCTATAGAGATAGATCTAAGTGGATGTTGGGATTGTTCCAGTCCAGGTACATTGACACCCATACTAAAGAGCTTTAGTATGGAAGATTCTAAGCGTGGTAATTTACCCACTTGCTCAGGAATCAATCTCTCCAAAGAGATGTCTCCCAAGACTGATTTGGAGAGGGCCCGCATGCAAGGGATACCCTATACTTCGTCAGTCGAGTCTATCATGTATGCGATGTTATGTACCAGAACGGATGTAGTTTACGCACTTAGTGTGGTGAGCAAGTATCAATCAGATCCTGGGGAGAATCACTGGACAGCTGTGAAGAACATTCTTAAGTACTTGAGAAGGACTAAAGAAATGTTTTTGGTGTATGGTAACGGAGAACTCCAGGTGCAGTCCTTTACCGATTCGAGCTTCCAGAGTGATAAGGACGACAGTAAGTCAATCTCGGGTTTTGTTTTCACCCTCAATGGAGGAGCGGTATGTTGGAAGAGTTCCAAGCAAGATACTGTGGTAGACTCGACGATGGAGGCTAAATGCATCGCTGCCAACGATGCCGCCAAAGAGGCTGTCTGGATGAAGAAATTCATAGCTGAACTTGGTTTGGTTCCATCCATTGAGCATCCAATACCTTTGTATTGTGATAACAATAGAGCCGGGGGTTTTGCCAAGGAACCCCGGTCCCATCAGCGATCCAGACAT
The DNA here is from genome assembly GCA_030015575.1 of Agapanthus africanus. Taxonomy (NCBI): domain Eukaryota; kingdom Viridiplantae; phylum Streptophyta; class Magnoliopsida; order Asparagales; family Amaryllidaceae; genus Agapanthus; species Agapanthus africanus. The sequence goes on along the minus strand of JASDDO010000012.1, from coordinate 102,661,978 downwards.
ATTCTGAGGCGGTATCACTTGATCCGGAAGATAGTAGATCGCTGGGAGATCGAGGTCAGGAGAGTTGACACGAAGAATAACACGGCGGATCCACTCACGAAGGCCCTCCCCCAGACACAATTTGAGAGAGTTTTTGGGATATTGGGTATGCGATACTATAACAACTGGCCTTAGTGCAAGTGGGAGATTGTTAGTCATATGTATGCCCTAGAGGCCATTATTATACATTATTATATATTATAGTGGATGCTTGGACATATATATATATATATATATATATATTTATTTATTTATATAGGACTTTCTTGCTCGATATGATAGCATGCTATCTGGTTGCTCTTTATCTTAACATGTACACTTGTATTATTATACTGTCTCTCTGATATATATTGATAAATCTCTTAGGATATGTACTTGACCACCAGGACTATGATATAGATCATACTAGTGGGACTAGGGTGGTTCACAAGTACATTCTTTAAAAGTTCCTAGTCGAAGGAGTATCGAGACATGGCATCGATATTCCAGAGTAGACTAGTGTGTACGTTTCTTGACCCTGTATGGGGCGATGGTTGATCCCATAACCATTGCTGTTTGACATCAGAGATTGTATAAAGGTGCTCATTAGAGAATGGGTACACCGAACAGGATTCACCGAGAACAACTAGATGGTACTATACCTATCGTCAGATAGCAGTTCTCTGGTGACACTGGTACAGGTTAGTCTGTAGATCCGAGATTGTCATAGAGTCTTGTGTGGTTCCCACCGTGGTTTGATTTCCTCCCTACCACGGCTCAAAGGAGTCGTGCAAACAGGTAGATTTTGGGTACAGTCCCGAGACATATGGAGGCAATGAGCGATAGGGTGGGTTTCGTCTCTCCCGGTTTTGGGATTTGATGTTGCGCTATGCTCGATTGGCTATAACAGAAAGTCCTTGGCCAGGGCTGATGAGATTTACTGGTAAGTGTTATCAGTAGTTTCTCGAACCATTATGAGCCTCACATCGGCATGACTTATCAAGTTATTGGGGTCTGACGTATCCACACCCAGACTCGATATGCGACATATTAGACGAAGAGACCGGACTGTACGGTAGTGTTACTTATAGGCTTCATGGTAGTTTGGACAAGTTTTCTTGTTGATCTTCTATTCGCTCAATATCTGGGTAGCCGTTTCCCCCAATAAGAGAGCAAAGCTCTATTCAAAATTTGAACTGAGACAGTGCCTCACGTGCAAAACACGAGAGCACCAGTGCTAAGAGTCAAAGACTTTAAGGCAGCGCCTCACGTGCAAAACACGAGAGCGCTAGCGTCAAGAGAGCCAACGCCATAAGTCAAAGACTCTGAGGCAGCGCCTCACGTACAAAGCACGAGTGCGCCAGCGCCAAAAGCGCCAGCGCCAAGAGTCAAAGACTCTGAGGTAGCGCCTCACGTGAAAAGCACGAGAGCGCCAGCACTAGAACTAAATGTTCTCCACCATTGGATCAAAGATCCAATGAAGATGATAAATCATCAAATTACCAGAATAAAATTCTGTTGAGGAAATACTCCTCAAATCTTTCCAAATAAGAAAGATTGTGCCCTGTAAATCAGAGCACCGTTGGATCAAAGATCCAATGGTGATTAAACATCACCAAGATATAAAATAAGTTCTGTATGGGAAAATATTTTCCCAATCTTGCTAAAACGAGAAAGATGTCTTCTGTAAAACAGAAGTCCTTAGATCAAAGATCCAATGGTGAATAAAATCCCCAAATCAATCAGAGATCTCTCAATGAGAGATTTCCTTAACTGGTTCAACAAATCATCCTCCCCTATATAAAGGACCCATGACTTCAAGTCTTATAGAGAAGAAACCCCCCATAAACTTCAAGTTCTCAGAAAAGAAAAAGAGAAGAGCAAGCTCTAAGAAGAAGAACCTTCTTCAAGGTAAATAAAAAGTAGAGAGATCATATCATCTCCTCCATATTTGAGAGTTTAACTCTCACATCAGAAGAACTTAGTTCTTTTTCCAGATCACAGATCTATAAGACAAAGTCTTTAATAAAAGAAGGGAGATCATAGATCTCCTCCACATCTAAGAGTTTAACTCTTACATCAGAAGAACTTAGTTCTTCTTCCAGATCTCAGATCTATAAGACGAAGTCTTTCACAAGGGAGAACTAAATTTCTCAGAGAATTGAATTGTGCTTAGCACTCAAATCTGGCGCTCAGCGCCGAGCGCTCTACGTGCTCCTCAAGTGGGCGCTATTTAATAAGAAGTGCTTAGCACTCAAATCTGGCGCTCAGCACCGAGCGCTGCACGTCTCACGTGGGCGCTATTTAATAAGAAGTGTTTAGCACTCAAATCTGGCGCTCAGCGCCGAGCGCTCTACGTGCTCCTCACGTGGGCGCTATTTAATAAGAAGTGCTTAGCACTCAAATCTGGCGCTCAGCACCGAGCGCTCCACGTGCTCCTTATGTGGGCGCTATTTAATAAGAAGTGCTTAGCACTTAAATATGGCGCTCAACGCCGAGCGCTCCACGTGCTCCTCACATGGGCGCTGCTCAATAAAGAGCGCACAATACCCAAATGCTGGCGCTCAACGCCAAGCGCTTCATGTGCCCTTCATGTGGGCGTTTCTGAAAATAAAAAGAGCGCTTAGCGCTCAAATGCTGGCGCTCAGCGCCAAGCGCCCCACGTGCCCTCACGTGGGCGCTATTTAACACAGAGCGCTCTGCGCTCCTCAAGAAGAGCCTAGCGTCATGAAGAGTGTTCAACACTCATAAAAAAACAAAAAGAAAGTGGGTGTCAGTATTCACATAAATGTTTAGCATTATGTGCACAGAGAAAGGACTGTGTCCTAGTAAGTGTCTAACACTTTATAAAAAAGGGAAATGACAAAGACAAAGTGGGCTGAGCCCAAGGTTGGCCAAACCCCAAAATCGACCGAGCCCATAGGTCTTCTTCTAAATTGGACTTAGTCCCAAACAAGGTTATCAAATCTTTGATGAACATTCATTAGTTCAAGGGTACATCTCTCCACACCTCTGATACATGTCGTTGTAATTTTTCAACGTCTTCAGAGAGGTGGAGGGTCCCAATAACCAATAATTCTTGGTATACCCCCAAACCAACAACCCAGTGGACCGCAACGTACTTAAAACTAAATTGTGGACCACAACGTCCCTAAAAACTAAATTGTGGACCGCAATGTCCTTAAAACTAAACTTCATGGACCGCAACGTCTTTAAAACTAAATTGCGGACCGCAACATCCCTAAAAACCAAATTCCACGGACTATGATGTCCTTAAACTTTGGACTGCAATGTCCTTAAAACTAAACCCTTTGGACCGCAATGTCCTTAATACTAAATTGCGGACTGCAACGTCCCTGAAAACTAAATTGCAGACCACAATGTCCCTATAAACTAAAGAAAATCCTGTTGAGTAGATCTTAGTCTAAAATTAGACTAACGTATCCTCAAAAAACGTTTGAGTTGATCTTAATCTAAAACAAGATTAACGATCCTTAAACCAACCCAAACCCAACTCTCAGAAAATACGGATTTGGCCTAATTCACGCCCTACGGGTGACAACACAAATTAGTCTCCGTATACAATCCATGGGCAACCGAAATAAAACAAACACAACACGACATGAAGTGAACATCTGGAGCAGGAGAAAGTGGTTATCACTACACGGTAACGTAATTAACTGCAGGGGCTTGCGCTTTCAGGGAAGAGCGTCCCCACAATCAAAAACTCTTCACAAATGAGGGGGAATCTGATGAAGTCTGCTACAACGGCCGCATCCGTCCAAACCTCCGATACATGGTGCCATAAATCAACTTGGCATCTTCGGAGAGGTGGAAAGATAAAACCAAATAGCATCTGGCCCCCAAAATTCAGGCCGGACGTCCTAACGTCCCGGCCGTGTCTTTCGGCGGCGAACAGATTCTGGCACGCCCGGTGGGACCTTTTCCTCTTTCCACTCCACACTTCGTGTGTCGTGTTCACGAACAAATCGCGGTATAATATGGTTGCCCCTGGACTTGAGGTACTAAGATTTGGTGTCTTGCTCCGTCAAGAAGAGAAGATGGTGTCAATGGCTTCCAACTGCACCAACTGTAACAACAACTCCCGTTCCGTCCTCGTCGGTGGAGTGACCTATGGGCCCCAAGCGGCTTTCATCTTCGCAATTCCGGTTGAACAGGTGACACAGTCCACCACTGGGTTGTTCTTCGGGACCATCCTCCCGCCAATGAGCTTCAACACTCCGGCACCGTCATAGGAAGCTCCAAAGAAGTCGGTCTTTGATCGGCTTACTACTACTATGGCCCCTCTGAACGGGTCGTCCAAGTCCAGCACCTCGGTCTTTAACTGACTAGGCCAAAGCTCAAACGGGCCCGTGAATAAACCTGCAATACCGGAAGGAGCTATCCCGAAGCGGATAGCCATTCCAGCTCCGGTAAACGAAGTCATCAGAGGGGCTTCTCCAGCTAAGGGGTCAGTTTTCGCAAGACTGGCCATTCCAACTCCCGCTGCGGGTGGAGTCGTCCAAACTACTTCCCCTGCTCGAAAGTCGGTCTTCGACAGATTAGATGTCCCCCTCAACGGACGTAAGTCTTTGATAGGCTGGCACTAACAATAGCCTTTCCTTAAAGCAGGGGGTATGACGAAGTGACCCCTGTAATTGAGCCGGTCCCGTATGCAAGACATGCTCGACGAAACCATTGGCACCGAGTGAGAAAAGCTGGGGGCAATTCCCCTTCTGGATTGACTCCACCAGCTCCGATGTTGGAAATTGACGCTGCTGTTCCAACTGGGAACAACTTTGGGCCGCTCAGGAGGGTGTGCGAGAATTCTTCAACTGCCATACTAAAAAGGTCTTCTCCACCCGTTGAAAACTTCACGAAGGCGAAGCCGGAGCAGCCCTCTCAGCGGCTGTCCTCCAAAAACCACAAGGTCTGATGAAGAGTCCAAGACTCTGTAGTTGACCAAGACTACCCCCGCCGACAGAAGAAAATAAAGGGTCGACAGAAGGGGGACCATCTCGCCGCCATGCCACGGAAGATATCATCTATATGGGTGCCCGCTGCAACGGCCCCCTCAACTTCGACCGCCCATAAAAGGAGAAGGCCGGAGAAGATCCCTGTGTCTGCGACAAATCTCAAGGGTGCTGAATCCAAACGCCCCAAGTCTGGAGGCATGGTAGTACATACCATCTATATGGCTTCCGGGAAAGAGGATAGCCGTATCTCCACGGGTCATCGACCACTCACTTGGTCTGTGACAAAAGCTCAGGAGCAACAGCAAAAGCTCCAGGAGATGCTAACAAAGATGGCCGCACTCACTGGGCCGAAAGAAAGCCCAGAGATGTCGTCGGAGCAGCGCCAGGAACATGAAACCGACACCGAGTTCCTCCGAAGAATGCTTGAGAAGAAAGACAAAGAGGCCGCGGAACAAGCGGCCAACATAAAACAAATGGCGCTCTTGTTCCAAGATATGGTCGGGATGATGATACAGCCGGATCCTCCAGCTGATGACCCTCCAATAATCCTTGAAGACGACAGAGGGGAGACATCAAACCCTCTTCCGGCTCTATCAGCAGCTAAGGAAAAGACCATCTCCAAAGCCGCCCTTGACGACTATATAGCTCAATAGATACGGGCTCATCAGGCGAGCGAAACGGCCGGCCAAATCGTCAAGACTGGACGACCCTATCCGGGTTGGAACGATCAAATAAAGTACCCGCCAGGATATACGATCCCTAAATTCCATGTGTATAAGGGGACAGGTAATCCACACCAGCACGTTGCTCAATTCAGGGCTCTATGCGGTAATACTAGGGGTGACGACAAACTGCTGCTTCGCTGGTTTGTTGGCAGCTTGTCGGAGACAGCATTCGAATGGTACTCCGAGCTCCCGAATGACTCTGTCAAGACATTTGCAGAAATGGAGCTATTATTTACACAAAGATTCATGAGCGAACCCCGATCACCACACTAATTAATGCTAGAGTGAAGCCGGGAGAAACCTAGGTTCAATACGCCATTCGGTGGCGGAACCTGTGGTCAAAGTGTGAACAGCGCATAGAGGAAGCTCCTGCCGTGGGCATGTTCATGGGGACCCTGGACCTTCAGGCAACCATTTCCCAATTCATGATGTTCTTCAAGCCGACCACTTTCCAGGCCTTGATCGACAAGCTGGACTAAATGGACCAGATGGGCCATAGACCGTCCTCCTTAAAGACGGATCCTCGGAATGAATGGGAAAGGGAAAGCGACCTTCATCACCAACGCTCAGCAACAACCGCGTGGCCTAAAGCCGGTCGCTCACCAAAATGATAAACAACGATCACTCGGAGAAAAGATGAAACGCCTTTACTCATTCCCTCAGGATAAAACGAAGAGATTATTCGAGCTAGCGCTGCGCAATAGGCTCATCACTCTGCCAGAGCCGAGACACCCAACGCAATCAGGCGACGTTAATAGCCCCAATTACCATCCTTACCACCGAATATTGGGTCACCCAATCGAAGATTGTTACATCTTCAAAAGTTGGATCAAAGACCAGTACCGACAGGGCAAGTTCATGCTGTCCAAAAAATGGAGGGTGAACCCGCCATAACCGCACACTCCTAAAAAGGTGGACACGCCGGGAGAATCATGCTCACTTATAGAGGAAGCCCCATAGGAGGTGTCCCTTTTAGCTAAGACTAAAAGAATGCTGAAGGACTTTCAAGTATGTCCAACGATTAGGTGGAAGAGCCTGCTAGAGCCTTAGATTATTGAGGGGATGCCGAAGCCGCGCCCAACGCTGAAAGTTGGTGATGGGGGACAGAACCTTCGGGCCAAGCCTCCGAAGTCTTTAAAGAAAAAGAAGAAGGCCAAGAAGCCCATCCAACCCGAGGACAACCGTATAGGTTTGCAGAAATACATCGACGCACTAGAAGAATATAACCAGAAGGCACGGACCCCAATTACATTGGACGAATTCTTCAAGCATGTTCTTGAGAATGAAGACGATAACATTGATGAAGGAGACGATTCTTCAGAAGAGCCCGAGGATTATGTGGCAAGCTGCCACATGATCTCTCCCTTGTCAATAGATGGTAAAGAAGCTCCTGATGCAAATAGACTATGGGCAGAACCGGAACGAAAATCCCTGGAGCCATCAGACGAATTGATTGACAGGCTGCTGAGCGAAGCTCTTCAGATGAGCAAAGCTGACCGAGAGCGTGAAACGGCCATATATGAAAAGGCCAAGCGGCGGTGTCAAGCTGAAGAAGCTCCGGTAATGAGAAGCCATAAAATACCCCAACCGGGTCAAAGTGCCCTTGTTACTGGCAAAAGTAGGCTTAAGACGAGGAAACGACTCGCTAAGGCCCTATCAATGGGAATGAAGTTGCCACCTTTTAAAGAAAGCACTTCAGAAAGTACGTGCCCCGACGAATCGGATGCTCTTATACCATCAGAGGATTACTCACCCTACCGAAGAGTGTAACGCCTTTAAGAAGTGGTGGCAGGAATACGTCGCCCATCGACAACAGTTCAAGCGAATAAAGCACAAAGCTCGTCGGGAGCAGAGAAGCACGACAAATGGGCCCAAAAGAGCTTCCGGCAACTGTCACGTGGTTGATGCCGTGGGATCGCAAGTTCTCACATTTGGGAGCGATTCTGACAAAGAAATGGCCCTTGACCCCCTCTTTAAGGAATCCACCTCTGGAAGAGAAGAAGAGATGAAGAACCGCGAGAACATTCAGCTGCGTAATCGTACGTTGCCTGAAAAGAATCTCGGACCTTCAAACAAAGTTTCGAACAGAAAAGACAAGGGGAAGGAGAAAATCCATGAGGAAATTGCCCTCGGTGATGGGGTCGTCAAAGAGCTCGCAGCCAAGGACCCGCCGTAGAAAAGCAAGGTGGATTACAATATCCTAGCGCATTTGAGGAAGATACCCTCACAACTAAGCATACTGGATGCCCTCTTTCTGTCTAAAGAAGCACGAGATTCCTTGATCAAAGCGTTACAAGAGCCCGATCAGTTTCAGGCCTTCATTGCAGAGAAGAAAATATAAGATGAGCTGGCGGAAGTCCACACGGCTAACATTACATTTAACGATGATCTTCTCCTTAGTACGTATGACCACAACCGTCCTTTATATGTCACTGGATACTGCCATGACATCAAAATAGGGAAAATACTTGTTGACAACGGGTCCTCTGTCAACCTTCTCAACGTGTGGGTGCTAAAAGAAATCTGCACGAGCGTTCAATATTTAGCCCAAGATAAAATCATTATCTCTGGATTTGATTCGCAGTCGTCGCAGACGCTCGGGTCCGTGATACCGGCATTGCGATTTGGGCTTCTCGTCACAGACATCAAATTTCATGTCATCGACGCTAGGACTTGCTACAATGCTCTACTTGGTCGGCCTTGGTTACACGAATATAACGTCATCCCTTCTACACAACACCAGTGTATGAAGTATTTCAAAGACGACCTCTAGTACACCGTTACAGGAGAGCTAAACCCATTATCTGTGAATGATGTCCGAAAATATGAAGGCGCCAAGTACTTCCTACCAGACTTCGAAGACATGGAGAAGTGTCATAAGCCGGAGCTTAAACAGAAGCCTGTCACTCCCATTCCTGCCTTTGGAAGCGATACTGAAAAGGATGAAGAAATAGTCTACTCGGGACAGCCTCAGAAGCAGAATGATAAACCCGGACCATCCGCTCCGATTTTGTTCTTTGGCAGCGACTCCGAAGATGAAACCAACGCCGTATTCTCTATCCGCCCGTCGATGCAAACCTTCGTTGGAGTAGACCGGAGTTTGCAAATCGCCATGGTTCTGTGGCGGCACTACAGAGAGCTTGATGCGCTGGAGACTTATAGTGTGCAAGAGTTGCAGACGTTCTACGTCCCTCCCAGGTGAAGAGGTGAAAAGGCGATCCTATTCTATCGATCCATGGAGACTAAAGTCGAAAGAGAAGTTTGGTATGGTGCCGATCCTGCGCTCGACAGGCTCCAACCCATTCGGCTGCCCAGGTATTACACCGAGGGATTGAAAAGGTTATTAAAATGCCTAGGCATACCATTCAAACAAACTCCTCGACAAGCTCATTTCTACAACAGGATTTGGAACGTCCCCGGAACGCAGCAAAAATTACCCAACGGAAAAATGGAAACGATTGGGCTTGGATATGTCCAGTCCAAGAAATGGGAGCAATTCCATGACTGCCATGTCATAAAGGACCTTGATGAAGAAGAGGATGCTCTTTTAAAAGACGCCGACATTGAACCAGAACGAGCTCCTGCCATAAAAGTGCTGAGTCTGTCATTTGAAGAACAGATGGACAAGCTAATAAGGGAAACGAGTCAAAAGGTTCGGAATGACTACAACCACGAAATGACCATTTACGAGAAAGCCAAGACGCAATGCCTACTTCAGCAGGTTACGGAGGACGACGATGCCCTTCACCGTCAGCCCGCCATGCATTCCCAAGACAAGAAAAAGGCCCGACGCAGAGGCAAAAACAAGTCAAAGAACGGAAAAAAACGTTCGACAGTGGCAAAACGGATCCAAAATACCACGTGATCAAGAAAAGGTCAGCCGGAATCCGTCTCTAACGAAAAAGATGGGTCGAGCATATTCCTTCCCTTAAGACAAGACAAGGAAGATATTCGACCTCGTCATGAAAAGTCAGATGATTACGCTCCTGGAGTCTAAGCACCCCGAACAAGCAAATGAGGTTCATCGCCCAGATTATTGCTCCTATCACCGAGCAATAGGACATCCTCTTGAAGACTGCTTCACCTTCAAAAACTGGGTCGAAGACCAATATTAACTCGGCAGATTCGCTCTATCCGACAGTTGGAAGGTAACCCCACCACAAAAACAAGAGCCAAAAGCAACGTATATGGCAAGAGTATGACCAGATCAACATCGGTCTTGGAAACGGTCTCGTACCTGCCACGTGATAATGCTGTCAGAAGAAGGAGTGCCCGAGAATATGGATGACCTCTCCTGGTGCTTCGAAAACGAGGATGAAGAGGAATTGATCTCAGAATTTCCATCGGGGCCAAAAGAGTTGGAAGATGGAATACATACTACCGCGGATAACCTAAGGAGAATCGACTTAGGGACAGCAGGTGACCCACGACCTACATTCTTCAGTGAGCTGCTGTCTAAAGAGAAGATGGCTACGCTAAAAGACGTACTCATGCAGTATAAATACTGCTTCGCATGGAATTATTCCGAGATGCCGGGATTAGATCAGGAAATAGCTGTGCATAAATTGGCGATATCTCCGGACGTCAAGCCAGTCAAATAAGCACCAAGAAGAATGCAGCTCGTACTTGAAATGAGCATCAACGCCAAAATTAAGAAGCTAATCGACTCCGGCTTCATCCAAGAAGTTCAATACCCCGACTGGATCGCCAACATTGTCCCATTGATGAAGAAAAATGGGATGGTGCGCATATGCGTGGACTTTCGGGACCTCAACAAAGTATGTCCGAAGGATTATTTTCTCGTACCGGTTACCGAGCCGATGATAGACAACACGTCCACTCACGAAGTCTTCTCCTTCATGGACGGCTCATCAGGGTACAATCAAATAAAGATGCATCCCAAAGACCAGAAGCATACTGCTTTCCGGAATCCTCTGGGCATATTCTGATACAAAGTGACGCCTTTCGGTCTGAAGAACGCCGACGCTACCTATCAGAGGGCCATGACGAAGATTTTCGATGACCTCATACATGAAATCGTCGAATGCTATATCGATGACCTCATGGTGAAAAGAAAATCATATGAGGAACACTGGGAGCATTTGAAAATAGTGTTCCAGCGTTTTCGGAAATACAATCTGAAGATGAACCCTCTCAAATGCGCGTTTGGAGTTTCCTCGGGCAAATTCCTATGGTTCAACATCCAACACCGGAGTATCGAAATAAATCCATCAAAGATAAAGGCGATTATGGAAATACCTTCGCCAAGAACTCTCAAGCAATTGCGGTCTCTCCAAGGAAAGATGGCTTATATCCGACGGTTCATAGCCAATCTCTCAGGAAAATGTCGTCCCTACAGTCACCTGATGAAGAAAGGGGCCCCGTTCGTTTGGGATCGTAAATGCTAGGGTGCACTCGACGAAATTAAGCAATACCTACAGAATCCGCCGATATTGACCGCTCCAGTCAAGGGAAAGCCCCTCATCCTATACACAACAGCCCTTGAAGGTTCTTTAGACACGCTATGAGCACAGGAGAATGATCAAGGGAAAGAGAGAGCTCACTACTATTTGATCCGAGTTCTCTTGGGGGCAAAAAACAACTACCCCCCTATCGAAAAACAATGCATGGAGTTAATCTTCGCTATTACAAAGCTCAGACACTATGCGTTGGCGCATGAGGTCCATCTCATATCAAAGGTGGATCCTTTCAAGTATTTGATGTCAAGAGCCATACTAACGGGACGACTTTCTAAATGGGCCCTGCTCTTAATGGAATTCTTGATAACATACCGACTTCTCAAGGCGGTGAAAGGCCAGGCCATCGTCGACTTCCTCGCCGAGCATCCGATACCTGCCGATTCACTCCTAAATTATGAATTGCCGGATGAGCACGCGTTTGACATGATCGACAGGGAGAGAGGAGGGAGTGATACCCGATGGGAACTTTACTTCGATGGGGTATCTTCCATGAAGAAGAGAAATCACACCATCCCTATAATCAAATCGGGGGTAGGCCTTATTTTCATGACTCCGCAAGGAGGGATAATGCGCTTTGCCTTTTCCTTAACAGAGCTAAGGAAAAATAATGAAGCGGAATATGACGCCTTGATAGCAGGTCTTGAGATCGCTGTCGACATGGAATCGAAAACCTCCTCATATACGGAGACTCCCAGCTGGTCGTTAGTCAAGTAAACGACGACTATCAAACGTGCAAACCAGAGTTGGTAAAGTACGGCGAGAGAGTGCAACAATTGCTTACTCAAATCCCTCCCTAAGTCCTAGAAAGCATACCGCGTACGGAAAATAGCAAGGCGGATGCATTAGCCAAACTCGCTAAAGAACTGGCCGACGAAAACCTTGATGACGTGAGGATCGTTATACAAAGCCTTCAGGTTCTTGCGCCAGCAGAAATGTCCACGGAGTCGTCTGAAGAAATGGAAGTGACCAAGCAAATGGTCCTACAAATAGAGAACCAAGAAAAGGCCAAGAATTGGAGAGAAGTCTTTATAGACTACTTCAAATCCCGTCAAACGCCGGAAGATGCATCCTCAAGACATCAGCTCATGAAACGAGCTCTGTATTTCGCCTTGGTTAATGATACTCTATATAAGAGATCATTTGACTCTCTGTGGCTGAGATGCCTGGGACCGGAAGAAGCAAGGAGAGTCTTCCAAGAAACTCACGACGGACTCTGCGGTTCTCATCAAGCCGGGCCAAAGATGAAGCTGAAGATCAAAAGGATGGGCTACTATTGGCCCACGATGATTCAGGATTGTCTCGAATACGCAAAGAAGTGCCACTCGTGCCAAATTCATGGAGACTTCATCCACCAGCATCCAAACCCGCTACACCCAACAATGGCTAGCTGGCCGTTCGAAATGTGGGGAACCGATATAATCGGGCCCATCGAGCAAGCATCGTCTAGGGGACATCGGTTCATATTGGTAAAAACCGATTACTTCTCTAAGTGGGCAAAAGCAGTACCGCTAAGAGAAGTGAAGACGGAGAATATTCTCCATTTCTTCAAGACACACGTCATTTATCGGTTCGACACTCCGCGACGGATTATCTCCGATAACGCGCTGACCTACAGAAGTCACAGAATCAGCCACTTTGCACAACAGCATAATATAGACTGGAGACACTCTTCGGTCTATAATCCCCGAGCTAACGGTCTAGCTGAGACTTTTAACAAGACCTTGACGAAGATCATAAAGAAGACCGTATCCAAAAATAAGAAGGACTAGCACGAGAGACTGTATGAAGCTCTCTGAGCATATCAGACGATGTTCAAAATGGCCACAAACACAACGCCATATGCATTGGCATTCGGCGCTGAAGCAGTACTCCCCTTGGAGATAGAGCTACCCTCTTTACGAGTGGCGGTTCATTATGAGCTAACAGACGAAGAGAATGCTCATCTTCAACTTGAGGGGCTCAACGCCCTCGATGAAACTAGTCTCGTGGCGCAGCAAAATGTAACATTTAAAAATAATAAAATATTATTTTTGGGAATTTTTATAATTTAATATCAATTTTAAATGAATATTTTAATATTTCGGTATAATAAAATACCGATAAATTGGAAAAAAATTGGAAAATTATAGAAATTACTAGAAATAACGTGTTTTATGTGAATTATGCAAATTTTAAGTTTTTATGATTAATTTGACACTAATTTAGTGCTAATCGCAATTAAAAATCGCTAATCGCGCTTTAAGCGTATTTTGTGCAAATATGCACCATATCTTTTTATTGACACTTGTCGCATTTTCCTACATGTTTTGGGTGCATGGCTTGTTATTTTGGGGTTACTATTGTGGAGAGAAGAAAATTAGAAAAGAGAAAAGAAAATATATGAATAGAATATTAGGTATGGGTGAGAGAGAGAAAGGGAGGGTTTACCTTGACTTGGACTTGGCCATTCCCTCATGATTTCCAGCACTCATTTCCTCTCCCTCTCTTTCTTCAGCTGCTGCTGCTGCCCCCCCTCTTCCTCCTCCATCTTCAAGCCATAAAACTCTATGAAAAACTCTCCAAAACCTCACACCCATTTCACAAAAAAGGTGCACAAACCCTCTAGCTACCCAATAGACCAAGAAAAATTTGATTTTGGCGCTGTAGAGGATTCTTGAGATCTAAATGAGGTAACCCCTTTCACAATTAGTGTAGTACTTCAAGTGTTTAAGCCTCATTTCAAGTTGTATATCGATTTGGCGAAGTTTAGTAAGCTTTGAAAACTCAAGTTGGGAATCAGGGTTTGATTTGAGTAGAGATTGTGCAATTGGACTTAACTAGTGACCTTAAACTCCCCAATTGTCCAAAAACCAGACCTAACCCAACCTGAAACCCAAAAATACGGAATTACGGAACTTCCATGTCGGTTTGTGACGACTTAGAGTGTGCAGGGAAATCTGGAATGAACTGGGATTTTTACTAGAAAAATAAACAAGTCCAGAGACCAAATTGAGACCCTAGGAACCCCCTGTAGCAAGTTGAACCACAGAGGAGCACCCAGGGCCGGCCTGGCTGGAATTTAGGGGGGAAAGCTCGGCCACTTGGTAAGGGGGTTGATCCAGGTTGCTTCAGTAGGTCATATGTACCCTATATATCACTCTAGTGTTGTTTTGGAACCTTGGTTTCACCTGAGACAAAATCTGGGGCATGTTTTCTTGGTTTCTGCCTTGTATTTAGTGTTGTTTATGAATTCAAGTTTTGATATTTGGTATTGTACTTGATCGCATATCAAGTGTTATTTGGTGGTTTTGAAAGAGTAGTCCATAGGTTCTAACCTATAGGCTTTTAAGCGTATTGTGTTGGTTTTCGTGTGTCGTTTTGGTTTTGATTTGGTTTTAATGCGATACGATACGTGTGGCATGTAGGTACCCCCACAGTGATCCGAGACGATGAAGAAGAAGTGGCGACATCGACACCGGCAAGCAAGATCAAGGTGAGTAGATTATATCTACGGGAAAAGTCGGGTGGATGGCGTATAGCACCCCCGCAATTCGATACCTAGTATTCTATATATACTATATATATATGTATGATAGCGTTAGGTGTGTCATGGATATTCTAGATGTGATTAGGTGTACTATGGATAGATTCGGGTTTAGAAGTAAACTAGTATAGTTTCCTAGTTGCGAACCCTAGAATAGGTTTACACTCCTCCCACACACATGCTTGCTTGTTATACCTATACCTGGATGATGAGGATAGTGGATGATATTTGGAGATGAGTCGATGATATTGGGCATAGTGCCATGAGATCGGTGATATGATGTGGTTCGTATTTGGAATACGGCATGAGATTTTAGCGGGCCTTTAGGCGTGTTTTCATACACGCACATATATTTATATAGATGGTATCGATTCTGTACTAGACTTAGATCAGTACCCCAGATCATGAGATATGATGATAAGGATACTTGATAATTGATGAGAGGTATGTGATATTGACCCATACCCAGCTTTTGGGATGCCGTACGATGATTTACCGTACGAGCTTTATTTGATGATAAGATCCGCACTCATGACTCGAGGATGTCATATGATTTTGTATCGTACGCGGTACCTTTGAGGCGGGATCACCGACTATTATATTATATATATATTTATATCGACTCAGATTTAGGTGGTTTCCATACCCCTCCCGATTGACCTGTTAGTTAGAGCTGTAGTTTTGCTAGTAAATGTTAGGCTAGGCCGATGTCATACCTATTTCAAAAACTAACGAATCGGGAGTATTTTAAAGACAGGCAAAGGGATTCTACAGATATTTTCAAAAGACGCATCTTTTATTAAAAACACCGTAGCCCTTATTTTCCTAAAAACCCCGATTCGTCTTCTTTCAAATGGCAAAACAGTATGATATGGATGCATTGATGTAGCTTTTACACTGTTGTGTTTATTATTCATTTGCTGCATATGCTTACTGTTTGCATCGCATCGCTTGATAAATATGGTTATTGTTATATTAAACTCATGCTGTTAGGACACCAGCACCATTATCGATGATGCATATGTTCCACGTACACCTGCTTGCCGGCTCACACACTTCATCATCGATAATTGCCATGTCACTACACTGTAGTACTGTTGCATTCACGATATGACCCTTGCATAGCATACTCGTGTACTTACATATTGTACACTCATACTTGTGCACACATCTATTGTACATTCATACTCGTGTACTTACATATTATACACTCATACTTGTGCACACATCTATTGTATATTCATACTCGTGTACTTATATATTGTACACTCATACTTGTGCACACATCTATTGTACACTCATACTTATGCACCTACCTGTTGTACACTCATACTTGTACACATACATATTTGCACATAAATAGATAATTCTGGTTTGACTTGGAGATCTGGGAACCGCAAGATACTTTCTAAAACTGATTCATTTTAAAGAAGCGGTCATCCCTAAATATGTGCATATTACTATTCCATGTTGCATGATATACCGGTATGCTTACATTTCTTTTATATGTCGCATACATCATGCTTTCTGATTATACGCATTGAGATATGTTGTTTCCATGATATTTCTGGATTTGGGAACCGTGTGTATTTTAAAAGGAAGTATGTATTGTTTGAAAAACCCGGTTACCCTTGATAGGATATTTCAGTGCATCCACCATGTGTTTTCTCGGTTCTGAGAGTGGCATGTGAAACCCGATTCGAGGAGCGGTAGGCACCGTCTTCGGGTACATGGTGGACCCGGTGAGGTATCCCGGGGCAAGAAGACTCGTATATGCTAGACGGTGAGCCCGGCAGGGGAATACTACCTACCGGTGATATTATTTGAGATCGGCGGATATCTGGGGGATACCGACCGGAGTTGAGAGATGATATAGGCCAATCCGGACGGACGGGACCCTATATATATATGAGGATTTACGTGCCGATGCTAGGCACATATTTCATGATGTTTTCGAGTGTCGATGCTTGGCACTCAGGTTCCACGATTTTGATATGTCACGAGCGACACATGTTGATTTACATCCTCATATTTCCATGCATACGTTTATGATATTTACATGCATGATGCTTGTTGTCATTAGGCGACACGTGGACGATTTCCACATACATATATTGACATTGATGACATTGATCACATAGTTGGATGATATCCACATACTCATAGACTTCCTGATATAGTTGACATTGATTACATTGCTCATACCTCATATTTTTGATATGTTACTACCTGGGACACTGATACGAGCACTTGGTATTACACATAGTATAGATGTTTACCCTTGCCACCTTTTCATGTTTCAGACTTATTCATTTGAGGTTTATATGTATATATCTGATCGTATTGACCTAGGATTATGTCATGCATACGATTTCTACTTTGCGATGTTTTCTATTCACGAGTTGGAAACTCACCCCCGTTGTGCCATAGTTCTTGCAGGTTTTGCCGTACAGGTTCCATTGCGGCTTTTCTGGCACACTGCTCCCTTTCTAGGTGATTGCATTGGTAGGTGGGCTCACTCGCATCGTGACCACCCTTGAATTATTTTATTCAGTTGTATCTAGAAATTCCATCAACCAAACTTGTATATTATTTCAGACTTAGAAAACCAGTTATGTATTATTTCGACCTTAGAGTCACGCGTTTTAGTATTATGGTTTTTATACTGAATTTGAGTTCTTTTTGAGTTTTGATCATCGCCCTTTGGCGTTGTATATTATATTGCTTGCGTGGTTGTGACCGTCGATTGACGAAGAGCTAGCTCCCGCTTGGGGATGCCTTTTACCATCGTGTATATATTATTCTTGTTGTACCCCGTTCGGGGCCATTATTTACAAAGGAAACTCTGCCAAAATTTTCAGAAAAGAATATAAATTTTAAAAATGCATATTTGGCTTACTTATTTAAAAACCTTATTTTTAAAACATGCTTTCCTTACTTCTTAAAAACTAGTTTTCTTATTTACTCCTTAAAATGGTTTTAGATTTCTGGGCTTTTGGTTTACTTGAATTAGATGGGGTCCTATAGACTTCATATGATTCAAGTGCCAGTCACGTGCTATTTCGGGTCGTGACAAAGTTGGTGTCAGAACGCTAGGTTAACCTTGGTTCGAGTCTAAGTTTGACTATGCAGAGCCTAGGGCGTTTATATATATACGGAACTTAGGCTTGACCTTACGGAACTTGGACTTAGTCGGGGGGGGATATTATACCCGAACTTTCGTCGCATAGAATGACCCTTGGTTGATGGAGTAGGTAGCTTGAGTAGAGTAACGTACCGTACGTATGTTCCGCGGCATATTTACGATATGCTACTCCGCTTAAGAAACCTTAGGATATACATTTCCTTGCACAGTATTATATTCATTCCTATGATCTATCCTCATCGATACTGGTTATGATTTTGCTGCCATGATCACACGGGCAGAGAGAGCTACGGCTAGAGTTGCGTCATCTTGAGCTCATCACGGACGAGGACTGACCGAGGCGTGATTCTAGAGATGTACGACTGCATAGAAGGCTTCGTTTTATTATGTTTTCGTGCCATGAGCGTTTGACAGATCGCCTTTACGAGATTTCCTGGATGTGCTGATCGGCACCAGAGGAGCAGGCTACTATTAGAGGCCAGCCAGAATGTGATGACCATCGATATATCGCTTATTCATGATGATTGAGGCGCTGTTCAGCGTACAGACAAATGAGCCAGTTGTCGCTGCAAATGACGAGATATTGCCTAGATGTTGGAGCTACTGCAGCATGAGTACATACTTAGAGATATGATGGTAAGTCGCTAGTCACCCGAGGATGGATGACTAGGACATGTGGTTCGTTCGCTTACCCCGATACGAGGTCATCAGATAGATTGATTCCAGCTAGAGACGACTTCATGCAGATTCGTTGAGAGTCGATAGAGACGATCGAATGTCAGGAACCCGATTCAAAGTTTAAAGTATTCGGAAGACAATGCAAGTAATGCTGTGGACCCTCTAGAAGAATGAAACCCTAACTCGACGTAATGACCATGGAACGCCTCTGAACATTAGGGTTTGCGGCAGTTTAGCGGTGCCATTTGTGAGGCTTGGGTTTGCCCTTATACGGTTGGTCAACATGTGCTGTGGTATGTACCGGAATACTATTAAACTGTACTCAAGATGTTGATCTTTTGGGGGATTATGAGGTTCTGAAAAATCGATCGGATGGTTCGACATCATTCGGATATCATGTGATGGGATACATTACTTGGGAGACTCCAGAAATGAGTATAGCCATTGGAGCGCAGTCCATGCAACCACGAAGAGACTAGTCCGAATCAGTCGACATTGGAGCAGAGTGAAGTAAAGAGTTCGCACGAGATTTCGACGAGATGACGTTCCACTCCGCTGACATCAGAGATGCGATACACATGCAGAGGCGTAGTATATGGATATACCTTCCATACGGAGTCGCGATGAGTATGCAGCCGTTCCGGAACAAGAAACAGATATAGTAAAGGATGGTAACTTCTGGGCAACTCGCCAGAAACGAGATTTGAGAGAGACCTCGACTGGACCTTTATGGAATACTATATGAGAAGAACTAGACCCAGGAGTGGTCATATTGCGCACACCCAGCAGGCCAGAGTTCGGCATCGTCGATGAGATAGTTGACCAGGTTCGAATAGAGGACCTCACCCAGATGCGTTGTGAATTGATCAAGAAAGGACGGGAATGGAGTATATCTCCTCAGGTTGGGACGAGTTCTCGAGGACGTGTTCGGCTAGATATCTTCCACAGAGTGATGAAGATACCGAGTTCGTGATTTCGAGTCCTTATGAGAGACTTCGGATGGACCGTAGCCGAGAACAATTCCAGTGCACAGATAGAGACGTGACATCAGTATAGACGATGATATAGACAAGTGGGACAGGAGGTTCGTGCGAGATGCTGACGAGCTGTTGTTACTCCCCGTTAAGGTTAAAGGTCGGATATGTCTACAGAGGCGTTGGGATGCGACCAGTTTCCGAGAAATATGCTGTGCTGAGGACGCAGATGACCAGAGAAGTGCCAGAATGGAATCGCCCCCATTAGCACACCCGACAGGGCCGATGAGCCGATAAATTGCGAGATTGGTAATCCACAGGGGAGATAAGGACCCAGAGACAGAGGACGCCAGACCATGAACAGGAGGCAAGTAGATATCTTGCGCTGCTAGCATTGGATGCACCGACACCTTCTCGATCTTGAACGAGGAAATATATCGACGACGGTATTTATGATTTGTGATGTTGTGATTCGATTATCATGTATCCGTCACCTTGGATTTCGGTATTTTGGGAGATCTGTTCGCATGATTTGGTCTTGATGGCTGAGTTCCATGATTCTGTTTTCGTGCACCATAGTTGCACCTACTGAGTATTGATATTTTGCACATAGTTATTACGCTTGAGGTATTGATTATGATTTCATGCCTATTTTATGCTGGTGATTTGATTTACGCTTCCCGCATAGTTTTCATGCACTTTTAGTGTTTTGATTTGATTTGTACACGCTGATGCACATGATTGTGAGCTTATACACCGCGGTATACCTGATTTGGATTGAGCCGTATAGTATACCGTCGATTTTGATTCTGATATTGAGGTTGATTTCTTGCACTCCGTGCATTTGATTTGGATTTTCGCGCATGTTTTGAGATACGATTTTGGTGCACACCAGATGCACTAAATCGGGATTCCTTGTGCATATCAGATGCACCTGATTTTGCTGTTAGGCACGCCCATTGCCCTTGGCAGATGTTTCGTGCACACCCGTTGCACCTAGATGATGTTTTTGTGTACATGTATGGATTTTGATTTTCATGCGCACCAGACGCACAGGGTATTCTTATATACATTTTGGGATTGACTCCTTATGGATCAATACGTTTTATGATATTTGCTATATGTTTTCGTACTGAGCAGGACTAGTCAGATGACAGTACCTGGATATATTTTGCATGCATTGATAGTTATCGAAGGGATTTCCAAAAAGGGAGCTATAGTCTCAGGATTTACCTACGTGTCCGATATGTCACAAAACGTTTAAAACAAGGAAACCCTTCTAAATTGTTTTCAAAACGGCGGAACGTACATATTAGACAAAAGGTATATACATACATGGTTAATTTCTTACAATAGACGTCCGCCATTGTGCAGTTTTATGCGCATCGTACATCAACTTAAAAAGGTTTAGCATGTATTTCCTCCAGATATTTATATGTATAGTTCTGATTTATATCATATTGGTTTTGTTTCGGATTTGACATTTGTGTCTTTACCATGAATCCGATGATTGCAGGATGCTTGACGGAGTTTTAATTTTGAGTTATCTACTCATTACACATGTGCGTGCATTGCGCCATGATGTGTCTTATGTATTGATGATTTCGGAGCCCCGACGACTTAGACTTTTTATTGAAATGTTTTAGAATTTAGGGGTTAAAATTTAAATTCGGGGACCGAATTTCTTTAAGGGGGGAAGATTGTAACATTTCAAAATAATAAAATATTATTTTTGGGAATTTTTATAATTTAATATTAATTTTAAATGAATATTTTCATATTTCGGTATAATAAAATACCGATAAATTGAAAAAAAAAATTGGAAAATTATAGAAATTACTAGAAAGAACGTGTTTTATATGAATTATGCATATTTTAAGTTTTTATGATTAATTTGACACTAATTTAGTGCTAATCGCGATTAAAAATCGCTAATCGCGCTTTAAGCATATTTTGTGCAAATATGCACATATCTTTTTATTGACACTTGTGTCATTTTCCTACATGTTTTGGGTGCAAGGCTTGTTATTTTGGGGTTACTATTGTGGAGAGAAGGAAATTAGAAAAGAGAAAAGGAAAGATATGAATAGAATATTAGGTATGGGTGAGAGAGAGAGAAAGGGAGGGTTTACCTTGACTTGGACTTGGCCATTCCCTCATGATTTCCAACACTCATTTCCTCTCCCTCTCTTTCTTCAGCTGCTGCTGCTGCTGCCCCCTCTTCCTCCTCCATCTTCAAGCTATAAAACTCCATGAAAAACTCTCCAAAACCTTACACCCATTTCACAAAAAAGGTGCACAAGCCCTCTAGCTACCCAATGGACCAAGAAAAATTCGATTTTGGCGATGTAGAGGATTCTTGAGATCTAAATGAGGTAACCCCTTTCACAATTAGTGTAGTATTTCAAGTGTTTAAGCCTCATTTCAAGTTGTATATCGTTTTGGCGAAGTTTAGTGAGCTTTGAAAACTCAAGTTGGGAATTAGGGTTTGATTTGAGTAGAGATTGTGCAATTGGACTTAACTAGTGACCTTAAACTCCCCAATTGTCCAAAAAACCAGACCTAACCCAACCTGAAACCCAAAAATACGGAATTACGGAACTTCCATGTCGGTTTGTGACGACTTAGAGTGTGCAGGGAAATCTGGAATGAACTGGGATTTTTACTAGAAAAATAAACAAGTCCAGAGACCAAATTGAGACCCTAGGAACCCCCTGTAGCAAGACGAACCACAGAGGAGCACCCAGGGCCGGCCTGGCCGGAATTTAAGGGGGAGGGCTCGGCCACTAGGTAAGGGGGTTGGTCCAGGTTGCTTCAGTAGGTCATATGTACCCTATATACCACTCTAGTGTTGTTTTGGAACCTTGGTTTCACCTGAGACAAAATCCGGGGCATGTTTTCTTAGTTTCTGTCTTGTATTTAGTGTTGTTTATGATTCAAGTTTTGATATTTGTTATTGTACTTGATCGCTTGCCTTTTGTACATCTATATCAAGTGTTATTTGGTGGTTTTGAAAGAGTAGTCCATAGGTTCTAACCAATAGGCTTTTAAGCGTATCGTGTTGGTTTTCGTGTGTCGTTTTGGTTTTGATTTGGTTTTAATGCAATGCGATACGTGTGATATGTAGGTACCACCACGGTGATCCGAGACGATGAAGAAGAAGTAGCGACAAAGACATCGGCAAGCAAGATCAAGGTGAGTAGATTATATCTTAGGGGGAAGTCTGGTGGATGGCGTATATCACCCCCGCAATTCGATACCTAGTATAATATATATACTATATATATACGTATGATAGCATTAGGTATGTCATGGATATTCTAGATGTGATTAGGTGTACTATGGATAGATTCGGGTTTAGAAGTAAACTAGTATAGTTTCCTAGTTGCGAACCCTAGAATAGGTTTACACCCCTCCCACACACATGCTTGCTTGTTATACCTATACCTGGATGATGAGCATAGTGGATGATATTTGGAGATGAGTCGATGATATTGGGCATAGTGCCATGAGATCGGTGATATGATGTGGTTCGTATTTGGGATACGGCATGAGATTTTAGCGGGCCTTTAGGCGTGTTTTCATACACGCACATATATTTATATAGATGGTATTGATTTTGTACTAGACTTAGATCAGTACCCCAGATCATGAGATATGATGATAAGGATACCTGATAATTGATGAGAGGAATGTGATATTGACCCGTACCCTGCTTTTGGGATGCCGTACGATGATTTACCGTATGAGCTTTATTTGATGATAAGATCCGAACTCATGACTCGAGGATGTCATATGATTTTGTATCGTACGCGGTACCTTTGAGGCGGGATCACCGACTATTATATTATATATATATATATTTATATCGACTCAGATTTAGGTGGTTTCCATACCCCTCCTGATTGACTTGTTAGTTAGAGCTGTAGTTTTGCTAGTAAATGTTAGGCTAGGCCGATATCATACCTATTTCAAAAACTAACGAATCAGGAGTATTTTAAAGACAGGCAAAGGGATTCTACGGATATTTTCAAAAGACGCATGTTTTCTTAAAAACACCGTAGCCCTTATTTTCCTAAAAACCCCGATTCGTCTTTTTTCAAATGGCAAAACAGTATGATATGGATGCATTGATGTAGCTTCTACACTGTTGTGTTTATTATTCATTTGCTGCATATGCTTACTGTTTGCATCGCATTGCATGATAAATATGGTTATTGTTATATTAAAATCATGCTGTTAGGACACCAGCACCATTATCGATGATGCATATGTTCCACGTACACCTTCTTGCCGGCTCACACACTTCATCATTGATAATTGCCATGTCACTACACTGTAGTACTGTTGCATTCACAATATGACCATTGCATAGCATACTCGTGTACTTACATATTGTACACTCATACTTGTGCACACATCTATTGTACATTCATACTCGTGTACTTATATATTGTACATTCATACTTGTGCACACATCTATTGTACATTCATACTCGTGTACTTACATATTGTCCACTCATACTTGTGCACACATTTATTGTACATTCATACTCGTGTACTTACATATTGTACACTCATACTTGTGCACACATCTATTGTACATTCATACTCGTGTACTTACATATTGTACACTCATACTTGTGCACACATCTATTGTTCTCTCATACACGTGCACCTACCTGTTGTACACTCATACTTGTACACATACATATTTGCACATACATAGATGATT
The DNA here is from genome assembly GCA_030015575.1 of Agapanthus africanus. Taxonomy (NCBI): domain Eukaryota; kingdom Viridiplantae; phylum Streptophyta; class Magnoliopsida; order Asparagales; family Amaryllidaceae; genus Agapanthus; species Agapanthus africanus. The sequence goes on along the minus strand of JASDDO010000012.1, from coordinate 102,637,724 downwards.
CTGGTTTGACTTGGAGATCTGGGAACCGCAAGATACTTTCTAAAACTGATTCATTTTAAAGAAGCGGTCATCCCTAAATATGTGCATATTACTATTCCATGTTGCATGATATACCGGTATGCTTACATTTCTTTTATATGTCGCATACATCATGCTTTTTGATTATACGCATTGAGATATGTTGTTTCCATGATATTTCTGGATTTGGGAACCGTGGGTATTTTAAAAGGAAGTATGTATTGTTTGAAAAACCCGGTTACCCTTGATAGGATATTTCAGTGCGTCCACCATGTGTTTTCTCGGTTCTGAGAGTGGCATGTGAAACCCGATTCGAGGAGCGGTAGGCACCGTCTGCGTGTACATGGTGGACCCGGTGAGGTACCCCGGGGCAAGAAGACTCGTATATGCTAGACGGTGAGCCCGGCAGGGGAGTACTACCTTCCGGTGATATTATTTGAGCTCGGCGGATATCTGGGTGATACCGACCGGAGTTGAGAGATGATATAGGTCGATCCAGACGGACGGGGCCTGATATATATATGAGGATTTACGTGCCGATGCTAGGCACATGTTTCATGATGTTTTCGAGTGTCGATGCTTGGCACTCAGGTTCCATGATTTTGATATGTCACGAGCGACACATGTTGATTTACATCCTCATACTTCCATGCATACGTTTATGATATTTACATGCATGATGCTTATTGTCATTGGGCGACACGTGGACGATTTCCACATACATATATTGACATTGATCACATAGTTGGATGATATCCACATACTTATAGACTTCCTGATATAGTTGACATTGATTACATTGATCATACCTCATATTTTTGATATGTTACTACCTGAGGCACTGACACGAGCACTTGGTATTACACATAGTATAGATGTTTACCCTTGCCACCTTTTCATGTTTCAGACTTATTCATTTGAGGTTTATATGTATATATCTGATAGTATTGACCTAGGATTATGTCATGCATACGATTTCTACTTTGCGATGTTTTCTATTCACGAGTTGGCAACTCACCCCCGTTGTGCCATAGTTCTTGTAGGTTTTGCCGTACAGGTTCCATTGCGGTTTTTCCGGCACACTGCTCCCTTTCTGGATGATTGCATTGGTAGGTGGGCTCACTCGCATCGTGACCACCCATGTATTATTTTATTCAGTTGTATCTAGAAATTCCATTAACCAAACTTGTATATTATTTCAGACTTAGAAAACCAGTTATGTTTTATTTTGGCCTTAGAGTCGTGCGTTGTAGTATTATGGTTTTCATGCTGATTTTGAGTTCTTTTTGAGTTTTGATCCTCGCCCTTTGGCGTTGTATATTATATTGCTTGTGTGGTTGTGACCGTCGATTGACGAAGAGCTAGCTCCCGCTTGGGGATGCCTTTTACCATCGTGTATATATTATTCTTGTTGTACCCCGTTCGGGGCTATTATTTACAAAGGAAACTCTGCCCAAATTTTCAGAAAAGAATATAGATTTTAAAAATGCATATTCGGTTTACTTATTTAAAAACCTTGTTTTTAAAACATGCTTTCCTTACTTCTTAAAAACTAGTTTTCTTATTTACTCCTTAAAATGGTTTTAGATTTCTGGGCTTTTGGCTTACTTGAATTAGATGGGGTCCTATAGATTTTATATGATTCAAGTGCCAGTCACGTGCTATTTCGGGCCGTGACACAAAACTTGGAGGCTTACAAAGAAAAAATGACGTGCTCATACAAGAGATTGACTAGGCCGAGAACATTTCGTCACGGCGAACTCGTGCTAGTGGTCAAGAGACCTATGATCCCCACTCGCGTCAAACGGGGGAAATTCAAGCTGAACTATGAGGGCCCATACATCATAGACAAAGTCTACCAAGGTGGGGCTTACTTGCTCATGGATATGCATGGAGAAAGACCCTTCAGGCCAATAAACGGCCGGTTCCTGAAAAAATACTACGCCTTACAAGTCACGGCCTAGGTTAACGATAGACGACGACGCCTATGTCCGCTCGCTATCTTCCCAAGCCCAAACTCTATAAGTAGTATCCAGCGAAAACTTACCTCAAAATCGCTATGGACCGAAATGTCCCTAAACTAATAATGGACTGAAACGTCCCTAAACTAACAAGGGACCGAGATGTCTTGAAACTAGCGATGGACCGAAATGTCCCTAAACTAACAATAGACCGTAATGTCCTTAAACTAACAACGGACCGAAATGTCTCTAAACTAACAATGGACCGTCATGTCCTGAAACTGGCTACAGACTGAAACGTCCCTAATCTAACAGTGGACCGAAACGTCCCTAAACTAACAAGGGACCAAGATGTCCTGAAACTAGCTACGGACCGAAACGTCTTTAAACTACTACAAACCGCAACATCTTAGGGCTGATGCAAAAAAAAAAAAAGAAAAAAAACAAAAAAAACGGTACATTTATAAGCAAGGTGGGCACGGATGAAAAGCCGAAAGGGCTCCGTGAGTAAAAACAGAAGGGCTACCGGCGAGTTTGTGAAAACCCGAAAGGGCGCAGACTCGTAATTTTTTTTCCATGTACACTTGCAAGGTCCTCTCGACCTTATAAGGAGAAAATACCTGCGTGAGATCCTTACGACTCATAAGGGAGCAACACACTTAGAGATCCCCACGATTCCTGAGGAGAAATTACACTTACGAGATCCTCACGAATCGTAAGGAGAACCATCTTATGATACCCTCACGGTTTATAAGATTCAAAAGCCTTAAGCTATAGGGATCTGAACCTGTTCTTAAGCCATCACATTTCCCAGACTTCCCTACAAATGGTTCAATGTTGACCCTTGTATACAATCCACGGGCATAAATAAACGTTTCCCCCATCCAGTTCCACCAATGGCGCGAAATTTCCTCATGTGGTGAATGACACTTGTTAGCCCTCTCGACTTATATGGAGAAAACACTCTTGTAAGATCCTTACGACTTATAAGAGAACACACACTTAAGAATCCTCACGATTCTTAAGGAGAAAACGCACCTACTAGATCCTTACGACTTGTAGGGAGAAACACCTTTATGAGACCCTTACGGCTCATGAAGTCAAAAGCCATAGTCGACAGGATTCTAACCCTGTTTGCTAAGCCATCTTTGTTTTAATCGACAAAGGCAAATGATGATTCGCTACTGGCAATATCCCAGTTGTAGCAATGCTGATACCTAAATCGGTAACAAATTCCAAGTCCTTTCAAGGAAAATGATGATTTGCTCCTGGCAATATTCCAGTCGCAGCGATACTGATGCTAAAATTTGTATCAGGTCTTGAGTGTCATACTCGTAACAAAATCGGCGAGCCAAAAATGCATATGAAATAGCCGAAATGATGGGAAAACTCGCAATAAAAATCAGCGAATAAAATATATGCATAAAAACTAGCTGAAATGTTTGGGCAACTCGCAATAAAAAGCAGCGAGTAAAGAAAAATAAAAATAGCCGAAATGATCGGGCACCGCGAAAAACAGCCGAAATGATTGGGCAATCACGGCTTTCGCAATATAAAAAGCTGAAATGATAGAGTATCGCGGAAAGAAATAAAAAAATGAAAGAATGAAACTTTTGCCCTGCAGGTAAGTCTATACTAACCCCTGTATACAATACATGGGCATAAAAGAAAAGGGAACCGCATGTTCCAACAAACTCTGTCAAAGGGAAAGTCAGATCTCGACAGCAACATCTGCATCCCAGAAGACCAACAACGGCGTTCCTCCTCATGCCAGCAGAGCACGGACGCAACACCACCAATCGGAGCTACGACAAAGTCCCCAGTTCCAAGACTCTAAGGTTCACAGACAACCTAGAGTCAGCCCCGACACCGCAGAAAGTGGAGCAAGTCAACCCGACACCGCAGAAAGCGGAGTATGTCAGCCAATGACCTCCGTCGTGGAAACACGTCAGCCAATGAACTCCGTCTTAGAAATACGTCAGCAAATGACCTCCGTCTCGGAAACACGTCAGCCAATGACCTCCGTCTCGGAAACACGTCAGCAAATGACCTCCGTCTCGGAAACACGTCAGCCAATGACCTCTGTCTCGGAAACACGTCAGCCAATGACCTCCGTCTCGGAAACACGTCAGCAAATGGCTTCCGTGTCGAAAACACGTCAGCAAATGACCTCCGTCTCGGAAACAAGTTAGCCAATGACTTCCGTCTCGGAAACACGTCAGAAAATGACCTCCATCTCGGAAACAAGTCAGCCAATGACCTCCGTCTCGGAAACACGTCAGCAAATGACTTACGTCTTGGAGACAAGTCAGGCAACGACCTCCATCTCAGAAACACGTCATCAAATGACCTCCGTCTCGGAAACAAGTCAGCCAACGAACTCCTCGTCGGAGCAATGCTTCGACTCGGAAACAAGTCAACTAACTAACCACTTATGGGTTCTCTCGACTTGTAAAGGAGAAAATTCTCTTGTGAGATCCTTACGACTCTCAAGAGAAAACGCACTTAGGAATCCTCACGACTCCTAAGGAGAAAATACACCTACGGGATCCTCTCGACTAGTAGGGAGAAAAATCTTTATGAGACCCTCATGAATCATAAAGTTGAAAAGTCTTAGGAAGTAGAGCTAAGCCTGTTTCCTAAGCCATCGCTGCCCTACAAAGAGGTCAAGATGAATTGTTATCTTCCGTATACAGGCCACACTTGCCAAAGTTACATGCCACTGAAATGGAAATGCTACTCAAGTGTACATAAACTACTTCGCGCCAAGTAAAAACAAGAAGGCATAACCCATGGACATCGTCCATATACTATGCAAGGCAACAACGAGAACATTTGACTCGCATCCAATTAAGCTTTCGAAGCATACCCATTCATGTATATGCGGAAAGGATTAATGCGTGAAATAAATGCATATAAAGGGAAAAATTTTCATTCATACTGCAGAAAATTATTACATTGATGAAGATGGTAAAACAAAAACATCATTAAGATGTTTACAATGGTAAAACATTAAATCCTGGACATGGATTGAGAAATTCAGAAGTAAGACCGTCTAAAATGATTGTGGCCTTTCTGACCATTCTCGTGTGCATCTTCTTGTGAATACAAGTGTCAGGATTTTCACTGAAATCATCCGCCCTTTGATAGACAGAGATTATCGTTGTCTGTTGGAAAACTTGATGCAAGATATCAACAAGACCATCTCTCCACCTCTTCGAGATCAAGCCCATCAGATACACTGAGTGTACCTTGTCTTCGGCGTTATCAAGCGCCTCCAGCGGCATGGCTTCGTAAAATCTAGGAAGGTCTTCCCAAATCGCTCCCACGATGATCTTCAACAAAGCAGAACGACGGGGGAGTAGTCGACCGTTGTGTTCATCGAGGCGACGCATAACCTCAGCGCATTGAGCGTCCGTAAACTCCTGGTTTTGACAACGGCCTTGGACGCGAATGTCTTCATAGGAGATAATTTCGTCAAGATCATACAAATAAACGGCTATAGTACCTGCGCGAAAAAGACAAGGGTTAGATGCCAATGCTACAGTCCAAATTCTAATACTTGGTACTTTAAATTTGTACCATACTGCAATGCAGTGGAAAGGGACCAAGGGGGACCCACAAAATCAAGGTGACGGCTCATTACTGATGAGACAATCACTCATTAAAAAAGAAATCCTAAACAAAAGAGATCATCATTTAATGAGAGACTTCTCGGTCCAAGGAGTTAAACTCCCTTGAGAGCAACGCTCTGCAAACAGGAGTGACATTTGTCAACTCTAATTATGAGGGAAATAAAATTCCAAGAGCTATGCTCTGTGAAAACGATGGAATCATCCATCAAAATCCTAAAAATCAAAGCTTTTACTGAGTTAAAAACTCCGAGATCTTTAAGATCTGCAAAACGAACTCTAAGAGTTCCTCATTAATGCGTTAAGAAACCCTAAAAAGGAGATTTTTTGATCGATGATCTAAAGAAGAGCAAAGCTCTGTTTTCATTTAACGGGTTAAGAAACCCTAAAACACATCATTAAGCTCTGTGATCTGACAAGAGCAAAGCTCTGTTTAATGCGGTAGAACATGATTCTTACCAAAAATTTGAACAAAGTTCTAACTTAAAGGAAGTTCCTTAGGCAGAGATCTATGCTCTGAAGAGAGAATTAAATTCTCAAGAAAAAGAAAGTAAGAAGATGAACAAGCAGTCATCTCAAGGGTCAAAGGCCCTACTTATAGGCAGGGGAAGCCGATTCAACTTCCAAGAAGATCCAACGTTGGAAAAGCTGCCACCGCTGCACTCACGTGTAAGCCACGTGAGCGCAATTGTGGGGGGCATTTGTTTCCCCCAATAAGAGAGCAAAGTTCTGTTCAAAATTTGAATTGAGGCAGCACCTCACGTGCAAAGCACAAGAGCGCTCGCGCCAAGAGCGCCAGCGCTAAGAGTCAAAGACTCTGAGGTAGCGCCTCACGTGCAAAGCATGAGAGCGCTAGCGCCAAGAGCGCCAACGCCATAAGTCAAAGAATCTGAGGCAGTACCTCACGTGTAAAGCACGAGAGAGCCAACACCAAAAGCGCCAGCGCCAAGAGTCAAAGACTCTGAGGCAGCGCCTCACGTGCAAAGCACGGGAGTGCCAACGCTAGAACTAAATGTTCTCCACCATTGGATCAAAGATCCAACGAAGATGATAAATCATCAAATTACCAGAATAAAATTCTGTTGAGGAAATACTCCTCAAATCTTTCCAAATAAGAATGATTGTGCTCTGTAAATCAGAGCACCGTTGGATCAAAAAAAATCCAATGGTGATTAAACATCACCAAGATACAGAATAAGTTCTGTATGGAAAAATATTTTTCCAATCTTGCTAAAAACGAGAAAGATGTCTTCTGTTTAACAGAAGTCCTTAGATCAAAGATCCAACAGTGGATAAAATCCCCAAATCAATCAGAGATCTCTCAATGAGAGATTTTCTTAACTGATTCAACAAATCAGCCTCCCCTATATAAAGGACCCAAGACTTCAAGTCTTAGAGAGAAGAACCCCCCCATAAACTTTAAGTTCTCAGAAAAGAAAGAGATAAGATCAAGCTCTAAGAAGAAGAACCTTCTTCAAGATAAATAAAAAGAAGAGAGATCATAGCATCTCCTCCATATTTGAGAGTTTAACTCTCACATCAGAAGAACTTAGTTCTTTTTCCAGATCACAGATTTATAAGACAAAGTCTTTAATAAAAGAAGGGAGATCATAGATCTCTTCCACATCTAAGAGTTTAACTCTCACATCAGATGAACTTAGTTCTTCTTCCAGATCTCAGATCTATAAGTCGAAGTCTTTCATAAGGGAGAACCAAATTTCTCAGAGAATTGAATTGGGTAGAACAAAAAACTTAGTGCTTAGTACTCAAATCTGGCGCCGAGCGCTCCACGTGCTCCTCACGTGGGCTCTATTTAATAAGAAGTGCTTAGCACTCAAATCTGGCGCTCAGCGCTGAGCGCTCTACGTGCTCCTCACGTGGGCGCTGCTTAATAAAAAGCGCTCAACACCCAAATACTGGCGCTCAGCGCCAAGCGCTCCACGTGCCCTTCACGTAGGCGTTGCTCAAAATAAAAAGAGCGCTTGGCGCTCAAATGCTAGCGCTCAGCGCTAAGCTCCCCACGTGCCCCTCACGTGGGCGCTACTTAACACAAAGCGCTCAGCTCTTCTCAAGAAGAGCTTAGCGTCATAAAAAGTGTTCAACACTCATAAAAAACAAAAAGAAAGTGGGTGTCAGTATTCACATAAATGTTTAGCATTATGTGCACAGAGAAAGGACGGTGTCTTAGCATCTGCCCGCCAAAATTTAGGCCGGACGTCCCAAAGTCCTGGACGCGTCTTTCGGCGGCGAACAATAGCCGTTATGTCCATCTAGTACCGCTGACGGCTTGTGGGTGACTGATGTGATCATTACCTACTGCTGGCGTATTGACGAGTCTTTAGAGTCCCACACAGAGGTTTCCTAGCTCAAGCAAAACGAAGTAGGGCACATATGGTGATATGTGTGGGACCTTGATTAAATATGTGTATGTGATACCGTATTCTAATCTTGTGATATATAATATCGGTCGGTTATATGTGATATGACCGGGTTATTGAATCAAGTGTTGATTCGATAAATTGATATACATATAAAAGATATTAGTCGGTTATATATGATATAACCGGATTATTAAATCAAGTGTTGATTTAATAATTTGATATATATATATATATATTTATACTTGATATATTAATATATATTAACTAATATTAGCTCACTAATGATTTTCTTCTCTTGCTTATATATAATGATATATATATATGTTTATTTATATATAAATTACTATTGTGTCATGTTAGATGATACATTGAACATGGGTGTATGAGACTCACACCAAAATAAAAATAATTAGGGTTTTTAATTATTAAGAGGAAAATAAAATTAGTGGGAAAATGAGCATGGCTTGGATGCTTCATGAAGCATGTAGAAACCATGACTCATTCCACTAATTTTATTTTACTCTAGATATTTTTAAACCTAACCATTTATCTTTAGCCATGGTCAACTCTCTACAAATATCTTTGAGATATTATTTCACCCTAGTTCTACACAAGAGTTCATCTTCTTCTTCTCTTGAATTTTCTAGAGTTGAAAAGAAAAAGAGAAATAAAATTCTAAAGTGAGAAAAATTCCTACTTCATCAATCTATACCAAACTAGCCCTTTAGTATAGATTGTTTCCTTCACCAATTCCTTAGTTAGTGAAGAGCTAGCTTGAGTTAGAGATTCTTCAAGGTGGATCATCTTCGGCCTCGAAGATCCTTAAGCAACCTTGTTCCTTTCACCAAGTGGAGCCTACGAAGAGTTCTAGGGACTACTAATGGGAGCTTTAGATGTGAAAGACCGGTCTACAAAGGTTGTATTCCTTTTTCACTTAGTGTAAGAAACCCTAATTCTCTAGTTCGATTCTAGGATGACATACATTAGCACACTAGATTTTTTAAAATTGTATACTCGATGCATGTTTAAACCTAGTAGTGGTGTTAAGGCATACTTTCAATTAAAAGTGGCATGATGATGGACACTAAAAGACACTTACATGAACATTCTGTGCCGTTGTTCCGTGGGATTGACGGGGCCTTGTACTGCGGGTTAGCTTAGTCCATGGGAAAAGTTGGACTCCTCTCGTATACACTGATACATTCTGTACCATGTTAGAAACAACTATGTTATTATAACAAACATATATACTTTACCGGTTCTTTCTCTATACTTGTCTATTCTATTCTATCTCTTGGGATTTATCGAGCGCTAGTTCGCTGACGACATTCTTGTTTCTTTCTTTCTTTGGAATGATCGTCAGGAGGACCCGAATTTCAGGAGACATATCCCAACCAGGAGCACTTGGAGTAGATCACAGAGCAGCACGACTTTTAGCTTACTTGTACTTATTTCCTTTCCAGTTCATATGCCACTGTTTCGGCATTGCTTTCATCATTATACATTTCCTTTTCAAAATCAGTTGTAATATAAAGAATGGATATTAATAAAAAGTTGCTATTTATATTTCATATCTTATCATTCTTGTGCTTTTCATTTATATTTCTTATTTACACTTAGCGTGTTTACTTTTGAGTAAATGCGTCGTGTTCCTTGTCACGTCTCCTTCCCCATACACTGGGAAGCGGGGCGTGACAGGTTTTGTTGGCGGCCCATGCAGGTCAGTTCTACATGAAGTCTTAAGCAATATATCATAAGAATTATAAGAATCAGCAATTTTACATTCTTTACATTTCCAATTCCTTGAATCTATCCTAACCTTTCCTTTATGGATTCTTCCAACAACACGAGCACCAACGTGAACGGTAACACTCCACCACCTACACTACCACCACCTATTACCGTTGAGGACCTAATAACAAGATCCATGGCGTTCCTTGAAGCAATCAGGAGTCTAGTTGAGGGACAGCAGGAGCAGGCTGCTCTCCTTCACCAAGGACTAGTTTGCACTAGGGCGGTTTTGAGGGTAGCTCATGGTTTTATCAAGAAGAAGGAAAAGAAACCAAAGACTTGCTATTATTGTAAGAAATTCGGACATGAGATGAAGTACTGCGGGCGTGGAAACGACCTGTGCTTAGTTTGTGGCGCATCTACTCACGACATTAGAGCATGTCCTCATAGACGCAACCCAGCTCCATCACACATCACTTTTCTGCAGCGGCCAGCTATTCAGGCTCCTGCACCTCGTCTTGCCCTACCCATTCCACCTCCACATGGACCTCCTACACAGCCTCCTCGTCAGTTCCATCAGGCACTGAGGAACATGCCTCTAGAGCATTGAAACATGCCCCAAGGATAGAGGAATGTGCCTCCAGTTAGGAGGAATGTACCACGGCGTCAGACTTTCACTTTAATGGCCGTCGAAGCCGAAGCAACAGGTTAAGGTAACACTGGTAATCCCCCTTCAACCTCTTCAAACCATTGCATTCTTTCGTTATTTTTCATGCACTTTCAGTAGTTCTTTCACCACCGCTGTCATCAAATTTTCCTTGAATCTGTTACAATTTACTTCTATAAATTTCGATGACGAAATTTTTATAAGGAGGCTTGAATGTAACGACCCTAAATTATCTGTACAATTTTTTTTCTTAAAGTACAGAAAGGAGTTCCTTACCCTGAGCACAATTTAAAAGTTATTCTTGCTTAAGAACAGCAACAAACAACTTGTAACTCATTGGTAAAGCCTTGCACTGCTGTGACATAACCCCTGTGTTCGAATCCCATTAGCCACATATTATTTTTACTGATTTTTCTTTTAAACTTTTTGAAAGCTCAAAAGTTTACACGTGCAATACACGTAAAAATGAAAAGTCAGATAAAATAAACATATGTACAATATTGTGTACAGCGATTAGGACAAGTGGCATCAATCCAACACCCCATCCCTTCAACTCGACCGGCGAGATCTTGCTTTTGGCCGACGACGCCGGGCCCTCCGTAGGTGATAAGCCTCGTGTTTTGCCCATTAAAACCTTTGGCCTACCCCACTACCCCTGTTCTGTTTATTTTCTCTGCAATTTAACAGAGAAGTAAATTTCATTCTTTAATCCAATTTTAAATGCATTTTAATTCTTTCTTCAATTTCAAAACCCTAATTTCACACTATAAATACAACCCCATACCCTAGCCCTTCTTCATTCTGAAATCTATAGTCAAAATTATCAAAAAATTTCTAAGTCTAAGAAGAGTACAGGTGGAGTTAGCCCAAGGTCAAATTCCGGCGAGAATTCGAGACGATTCCGGCGACCCCGCGACTCCACGCAGGCTACCATCCATTCCTCTACCTCTCCTCCTTCCTTATAACTTGTAAGTCCCACCCCTCTTTCTCTTTCTACAATAAAAAATTATCTTTTTCAAAACATGTCGGTAAGTGAAGTTATACCGACATTTGATTATAAAACCTTTAAAACTATAATTCTTCTTAAGAATCACTTGTTTATATGTATATACATTACTTGTTAATCACTAAACTAATATTTAGAAACAAATTTCACTCTAAAACTCCATGTTAAATAACTTTAATTAAGCTTTTACATTTAAATACCATGAAGTTTACATACAACATCTTTTAATTGCTTTTCTTAATATTACCTTTAGAAAACCTCACGAGGTAATGACCTACATCTTACATACAAACATCTTGACATAACACGATTCTCTTGAAACATAACTTTTGTGGCAAAAATACGACTTTTTATCAAAATACCTTGAACTATAAAAACCCGGTTTTCTTTAAATGGTGTTATCAAATTCTTTGCGATTATGCCTTGAACTAATCAATCTAAGTTAATATTCACTAAAATACTTCACATTCTTAAAATTCAAAAATTATGGAAATCCTAAAGAACATAAATAATTATTCGAGGTTTATTTTGAAAGTATACTAAAAAATATTTTTCATAAAACCCCCTCGAATTATATAAAATTACATTAAGAAGGTTAGTAAATATGGGTTTAAGCGGGATCAATTCTCTTGAGTCCTAGGAAGCCGGAGAAAGTGAGTGCTTTCCCATTTAAGGTAGAAAAACTAAAACGGGGTTATCGATGGTAATTGCCTTGGAAAAAGACACAAATCCTGCCGTCCATGTGCAACAGTTAACGATAACATCAGAACCTAATTCAGGATCCAAATCTGTTTAAGTGTCTGACTCCATCTGGGCCTCAGTCTAATCTGAATTCAATCCAAACATGACTCTAATCCAAACATGAATCCAATTCTACCTGAATCCAAAATATCAAACATGCATACTTGAACCTGAACATGAATACCAGATCAATATCCAACTTGCAATATGACTTGACTTGACCGAACCATGGCTATGACTTGACTTGACTACATGAATACTTGATACATCCTGAACCTGTTTACATGAACAACTTATATCATGGTCTCGACAAGTCTGATAACTACAAATCAATACAATATACATTACGGGGCTTTAAAGTGGTAGACTGGTACGGAATGTATTAAAATTGGCATGATGATAGACACTAAAAGACACCTACAAGAACATCCTGTGCCGTCGTCCCGTAGGATTGACAGGGACTTGTACTACGGGTTACCTTAGTCCACGGGAAAAGTTGGACTCCTCTCGTATACACTGATACATTCTGTACCAAGATACAAACAACTACGTTAGCATAACAAACATATATACTTTTGTCACGACCTGAAAAGGCATGCGACTGGCACTTGAATCATATGAAGTCTATAGGACCCCAACTAATTCAAGTAAGCCGAAGCCCAGAAATCTAATCCTTTTTAGGGAAAATAATAGAGGTGAAGTTCGAAATAAAGGTATAATGAAATTAAGTTTTTATTTAAATGCATAGGTAATGATATATGAAAATACAAGAGGATTATACTCTATTTGAAAACATTTTTCATCTTTAAAAATTTGGGCAGCACCTCCCATATAATTTTTGATCTAAAACCCCATACAAGTAATATATATAGGCATCCCCAAGAGGAAGCTAGCTCTTTGCCAATTGGCGGAATCACAACCACGCAATAAACATATATACGATACCCTACAGCGAAGATCAAACCTAGAAAGAATAATAATAAAGGAAGACATCATCATCTCAAAGAAGCGAACATACACCCATCACTCTAAGTCTCACAAAAACACAAGTCTGACTAGGTCTACCAATATACAAATTCTAATTTCTGATGGGTGGAGTTTATTTAGATACAATAGAATATAAAGGGTACAAGAGTGGTCACGATCCACCGTGTGTCCCACCTACCAAAGCAAAACACCCTGAAGGAACAGTGTGCCAGCAATGCCGCTGCTAATCCAAGCGGTCAAACCTGCAAAAAAAACCGTGGCACAACGGGGGTGAGTTGCCAACTCGTGAGTAGAAAATATCAGCAGGTAAAAATCGAATAACAATGATTCTTAGGTCATACTGTATCATGAAGATAATACAATGATATCTAGGGTGACTATGTATGCATATATGTCAACAATAGAGTCAGTGCAATTGGCATGTAGAAATAAACATCTGACATCATATGCCTGTATGCATATAGATATCATCCACATGTGTCCATCAACAACACATCAATATTATGGAACCTGAGTTTCCAACATCGACACTCAAAATATCATGAAATCATATGCTGTATGCATGTGGATATCAACCGGCGTGTGTCCATCAACGACACATCAATATCATGGAACCTGAGTGTCCAGCATCGACCCTCGAAACATCATGAAACCCGTATCCAGCATCGACACATAAATCCACATATCTCGGGCTCTGTCAGTCTGGATCGACCCATATCCCTTTCATGACTCCAGTCGGTATCCTCAGGATAACCACCGGGTCCAAACTATTACCGATAGGTAGTGCTCTCTCCTGCCAGGCTCATCGTCATCCCTACGATCTTCTTGCCCCGAGGTACCTTACCGGGTCCACCATGTACCCGCAGACGTTTCATCCAACTCCTCGAATCGGGTTTCGAAAACAAGCTCAGAACCGAGAAAACTCATGGTGGACGCCTCAAAATCACATCATGAGAAACCGCGTTTTTAAAACAATTCATAATTTCATTTGAAATATAACCACGATTCTCAAATCCAGAAATCTTATGAAAACAACATCTCAATGCATATAACCATAAGTACGATATATGCATATATAGAATATAATATGAGCATATCAAGTATATCATGCAAGCATGTCAAGTGATAGTACTGAACAATGAATGTATTTTACGGTTATGAATAATATCATGATATAGCAATTCTACTGTGTAAGTGGTATAGCAATTACCGATGATGATTGTGTGTGAGCCGGAAAATCTGTGTAAGTGTAACGTGCACATCATCGATAATTGTGCAAGTATACTACCAGACGATATCATAACAACTAATGAAAGCACAAGTATATATATAAAATGCAATGAGGGTAAAATGAATGTAGCAGAAAGGTAAATAGTAACGCAACAAGCTAAGATATGTCTTGATATATGAGCCATACAATTATTGTATCTCAAATAGCACGAATCTTTATTTTTAGAAAAGTAGGGACTACGGTGTTTTTAAAGAAAATCAATACCTTTGAAATCCGTAGCGTCCCTCGGTTTATCCTTTGAAATGTACACGATTTGTTAGTTTTGAAAATAGGTATGACTCAAACTCTATTCTAACATCTACTTAAGTAATTAAAAGATTACAAGTCTAAACTAATCCCGAGTCAAAAGTACGGATCAATCATCGAATATACATCTCGTACGGTATAGTCCGTCGTACGGCATCCTCAAAATCAAGGGTATGGGTCAAATATCATATATCATAATTCGTACGGTATGATCCGTCGTACGATATCATACTCAAGGCTACGGATCTAAGGTCACGTATAACATATCACTTCTTATTCTTATATATATATATGCGTACATATATAAATCAAGTCACATCTATATCAATCTCATATCATGTCTTGGCAAAATCATCTATATTCTCATATCACCTCACATTCGTATATCGACATATTAGCCAAGTCAATTTATTCCATCACATTCTCTTTTCATCATATCGATATCTCATATCAATTCATCTTGCATATACATCCTATTCTCATTTGTATGTACGTAAAATCTCATATCATCTATTGGTATAAGAATATAACATGTATATTGCCTTGCAATCCTCAAGCCAACATATCCACCAATGTCATCTATTATCATATCATCTCATATTAAAACCTTTAATCATATCCATAAGTTCGTAGCATATCTTTTCTCCAAATTATAATTTACATATCGATTTTCCATATCAAAGGTTGCGGGGGTGCTATACGCCATCCACCCGACATCACCCATGTTAGTGTATATGCCCTAGGGGCCATTATTGTATCATACTTGTATGTATATTACTTAATGAAAGCTTGGGATATTCACAGTTGTATATACAGTCTTGCTAAAAATAGCAGTATGCTACTTGGTTTGTGTCTACTTTAATATGTGCATATGTTTCTTGTAACGTATCACTGATACATATTAGTAGAGCCCATAGGATCTTTGCTTGATTACCAGCGTTGTGATGGCAGTCACACTAGTGGAGGCTGGGTAGTCTATAAGCAACATCCTATACTTATCCCTAGTCGTAGGATTATCGAGACAGGGCATCGATACTCCAGCGTAGACTAGTGTGTACGCTTCTCATCCCAGTTGGGGAGATGGTCTGTCCCACAGCCATCAGTACGTCGTACTGGAGATAGTATACAGGTGCTCGTTAGGTTACGGGTACACCGGACATGACTAGCAGGGGAACTGATTGGTTGGTATTATACCCATCGTCAGTTAATAGTTCCCAGGTGACATGAGTACAGCATAGTCCGCAGACTTGACACTGCTACTTCGCCTCGAGTGTGTCCCACTGTTCTTAGATTGCTACCCTACCATGGCTCAAAGGAGTCGTGCAAACAGGTAGCAGTTGGGTGCAGTCCCAAGCACTTGGAGGCAGTGGCGGTTAGACAGGATTCGTCTCTCCCGGTATTGGGAGTTGATATCGCACTGTGTCAGAGAGCCATTACGCAAAGTCCCTGGCCAGGGCAAGCGAGATTTACTGGTAGGTTCCAGTAGTTTCTCAGGGTGTAATGGGCTACGCTCCGACATGACTTATACATCAATTAGGGGACTGACGCTTGCCGCCCCCTAGGCTCGATATGTGATAGTCTTAGACGAACAGACCGGACTGTACGAAGATTGTCACATCAGGCTCAGTAGGAGTTCGGATGGTTTTCCTCATCGGCCTTCTTATCGACATCTACCTGGGGACCGTTACGTACAGCTAGTGCCGCTTGCGGTCTGTGGTTAAACCCACTGCCAGCGTAGTGTCGAGTCTTTAGAGTCCCACACAGAGAGTTTCCCTGCTCCAGGCGAAACGATATAGAGGTCGTATAGTTTTACGACAAGGGTTCGGACGCATACGTGTTTAAACGCACGTACGACGTTCGGACAGTTTTTACTAGCCGGCTTTGGTTTAAGCCAGATTCTAGTATCAGGTTATTGGATTTATACAGTCTAAAGTTTTTCTGTGTTTTCACGGATTGGAGGGGCGTTCTCGTAATTTTCCGGGAAGCTTCTAGAAGCATGGTGACTTGGGGGCTAAGGTGGCATTTGCATTAATTGGATTAGTGAGTCATGTAGTGATTCATGCAATGAGTTAATGATTCATTTAATGATTTATATGACTCATATGATTAATCACTTTGGGTATTAATGAAACATGATGATAATGCTTTATTAATTATTTACTTAATAATATCATATGTTTCATATATACTCAAATGATTTCATTCATCCAAAGTAATTCTCTTTCTCACCTTCTCTCTCCTCAAGCTCTCATTCTTGAAACCATAACCCTAACCTCTCATGTGTTGAGATCAAGAGTTAGCTAGACTAATACATTTATAACCTCACTCTATATCCCCTAGGTAGCTTAGATTAGCACTTTGAGCAACCTAGTTATCTCAAGTTAGAGATCAAGCTTGGCGTAGGAGCTCTCGGGTGGATCGTCTTTGACTCGAGGAGGCCGTTGAGGTGCCGATGTTCCAAGGAGCCTACGAGGAGTGGAGGACCGCGACGAAGACCCGAAGGACAAGTAACGTGAGGTATAACTTCGAATCCGAGTAGTTAAACCTTTCGTAGTTTGCTAGTAACGGTTTAGATACGATTTATGCGCTCAAGTCCGTGTTACGAAGCTTTAATAATCGTTTTTCATATATTCTGTCTTCCCGCAAGTTCGTGGGGGTGCGTGACATGGACTTACACCCCATAGATAGAAATCTACTCACCTGCGAATCTTCTCGCTTAGCCGAAGTCGATGTGCTTCGTCGTCTCGGAAGTCCATGCGAAGGTACCTACATATCAACACACGTCGTAACGTTATTAAAACCAAGTCCGAACACCGATACGGCACACGAATTACTTATAGGTTAGAACCTATAACTTACACATGCAAGAACAACCATATAACCATCGTCATTGACGTATAAACGTTCAACGACCAAAGCACATCAAGAAATTCATAAATCCAAGTTTCAAATATCGGAAAATATTGTCAAAACCAACTCAAAAAGCTCCCAGATTTTAGCACAGGTAGACTAGGACAAAACAACCAATACATTAGCTAGGTTATAATGAGTGTGAGCTACAGGCAAAACCCTATCACCAGAACCCAAAATTTGGCCGGTGAGATATGCTACAGTAACGGGTAGCACCGACCATATCTTTGAATTTGGGTCTCATTCTTCTGTGGTGGTCTTCTAGTGGTCTAACTAGGTCAATGTAGTTGTTTGATTTTCTTACTAATATCCCAAGTTGCTCCAGATTTCCTGTAAATCTCCAAAACTCCACAAAACCGACACAGGAAAAATTCTAAGTTCGTGTATTGGTTTCTATACTCTGGTCTAGGCCAGTAAACATCACTAGAGTCATGAAAACACCCACTACACCTCAAATACACCTTCACAATTCATAGAATCCCCTAAGCTTCATCTAGGAAATTTCTAACACCACTAATCTACACAAGTTTAACTCTAATGCACTATAGAATATTAGGAAACTCAAAAACTAAACTAAAAGTGTAGGATATAGCTCATTTGGCAACTCAAGAAAATTCTTGGGATGCCCAAAGTGCTCAAAACCTTAGCTTGATTCCTCCATGTGGTTTGGCATAAGGTTATGACCAATTTTTATGAAGGGAAACATAAGTTTGGAGGTGTTTTGAGGGGTTTGTGGAGGAGGTAGTGAAGGTGGAGGAAGTAGGAGAATGAAGTGAAGAAGATGATGAAATGAAGATGGAGGAAAAATAAGGATGATGAGGATAAAGGATAGCCAAGACATCTCTCTCTCTCTCTCATACCCATGCCCTCCATGTCTCCCATGCCTCCATGTCTGCCATGACCTTTTCTTTTCTTTTCTCAATTTCTTTTAAAACCAACATAAATACAAATGAAATCAACATGTAATCAAAATGCAACATGTCATAGTGCACTAACCAAGGATATTTTAAAAATACGGATTTGGCTTAATCGTGATTAGTAGTGCACTAATCCAGTTTAATTTAAATTTGCATATAATTAATTATAAAAATACCCAAATCTGATAAATATCTTTTTAATAAATAAATCCTTTTAAATCTCCAATTATTTTCCAAATATTGGTATATATTTATACCATTTTACGAAAACCCCAATTGGCAAATCGAATAGTTTTCGTGAAATATATTATTTTAATATTTAAATTCCAAAAATAATATTTTATATTTCTGAAATGTTACAATCTTCCCCGCTTAAATAAATTCGGTCCCCGAATTTAAAATTTAAACCCCCAAAATCTAAAACATTTCAATAATCGGTTTAAATCATGGGGCTCCGAAATCATGGAATACTTAAGAATATCACAACGCATCGAGTGAGCATGAAAACGAATGCAAAACGCAAAATCAAACCCTGTCAAGCGTCACGTAATCATTGGAGTTATAATGGAAATACGACTCTCAAAATCCACTACTGAAATCCAAATATACTATAGTCAAAATCATAATACGTATATAGTACGCATCCTTGTAAAATTCTCTAAAAACCGAATAAAACACATGCAAAATCTTTTCCGAATCGCCGTGTGATGCGTAACTCACGGCATAAGTGGCGGACACTCATTTGTAAAGTAGTAAATATATGTTTTGTTCAAAGTATACGTTCCGCTTTTTTGAAATATCCCAGAAGGTTTTTCTTTGTAAAGGTTCGTGTCACTCGCGGATACATAGCAAATAGCGAGACTATAGCTCCTTTTTGAAAACCTCTTGGTAACTTTATGCATGCAAAATTACTCAGGAACTGTCCTCAGATCAGTCCTGCTCGGCCACTATATAATATAGTACCCAACATGAAAATACGATGCTCATGAGTAAACTCAGCCTCAAAAGGCGTATCTAACATCACGTGCGTCTGGTGCGCACAGAAATCGAAGTCCAATACAAGTGCCACGAACATGCACAAAAGCAAAAACTAAGTGCACGGGTGTGCATGAAAGCATTTGTCAAGTGCAACGGGTGTGCACGACAACAACATCAAGTGCATCTAGAGTGCACGAAAATCTAAATCAAGCGCAACAATCATGCACGAATAAAATCCTAATTGAGTGCACCTGGTGTGCATAAAACCACATCTCATGCGCCCAATGTGCGCAAAAATCTAAATCAAGTGCGTCAGGTCTGTACAAAATATCTTGTGCAGTAGCGTACACGATAACGAAAGTCAAGTGCAGACGCGCACGAAAACATAAATCTGGTGCAACAAATGCACGAAATACAGATCTGGTGCAACAAATGCACGAAATACAGATCTGGTGCAACAAATGCACGAAATGCAAATCTGGTGCACTAGATGCCCGAAAACTCATCAATATCTCAAATGCGCACAAAAACAACACCGAGTGTGCCAAGGTGTATAAAATTATAAATGTGTGCAGCTGTGTGCACAAAACACGTATCAATGCACTGCAAGCACATGCGAGCTATACCGAGTGCATAAATCAAGTCGAGTGCATATAATATGTACAAAATCAAATCGACAGTACAAAATACATAGAATCATAAATATGTGCAATCAAATGCACAAAATCGACATCAAGCGCAATAGATATGCACAAATCACAAACCAATGTAATGGTGTATAAAACATAAATCAAGTGCAATAACTTTGCACAAAATGTAAATATCCAGTAGGTGCAGCCATGGTGTACCAAAACAAATATCATGAAACTCAATCATCGAAACTCAAATCCAAGTGATAAAAGTGTGATACTCAGATCACAAAACGCAAATCGCAATAACTGACATTGAGGATGCCGGTGCGCCCAAAGCTGGAAGAGAAAGAATATCCGCTTGCCTCCTGCTCACGGTCTGGCGTCCTCTGTCTCTGGGTCCTCGTTTTCTATTTGGATTATCAATCTCACAATCTTTCTGCTCGTTGGCCCGGTTGGGTATAATAACGGAACAGTTCCGCTCTGGCACTCCTCTGATCATCTCTTGGCTAATTAACACGACCACTAGTAAAATAGCACGTTACTGTTGACGGTATCTGGCCCTCTAATTATGTGCGATACAACTGATCTTGGGTGCAAAAATTTATCGCTGCGACATCCTGGAAAGAACCTACTTACGGTCTCTTCCGATATCACCCATTCTGAACTATACAGAGGTTGGTACTCCTTACATAATCTTTTTCTCATCTCCGGACATCTGCGTTCTCAACATGGATTTCCTCTGGAATTTGGCCGTATCTAACGTTTCTGTATACATATCAGTCCTCTAATCTCAACAGGGAATAACAACAGTTCGATAATATCCTGCACGAACCTCTCGTTCCACCTGTCTTTATTATCGTCCACATCGGAATCACGTCTTGCAGTCAGCGTACTGAAATTCGCTCTTAGCTACGTTAATCCGGAGTCTCTCACACGGACTCGAAATTACGAACTCAGGTATCTTCACCACTTTGTGGAAGATATCTAGCCGATTACATCTTCGGTAACTCATCTAATTTATCGGAGGAATATGCTTCATTCGTCCGTTCTTGATCAACTCACAACACATCTGGGTGAGGTCCTACTATCCGAAACTGGTCAACTTACCGATCTCACATCGGAGTATCTAATGAACAATGTCCTCTCTTGATCGATTTACTCTAAATCTGAGTAAAATTCTTCAAACTGGAAATTTTCAATTCAACTGAGCCTGCGTCGGGTATCAAATCAGACGAATCATCTCAGTCGCTCTATTCAAGATGGATTAGCGGTCTTCTGTCACATCTCTGTCTGAAAGCTCCTATGGTTTCAGCTCATAACTATGGACGCTACATCCCGTCAATCTCAGCAACAGCTGGATCGTCTGTCTGCACGGTAGACAACATCGCGACCTCTGGGGTAGGCTGTACATCAACAGTCCTCTCAATCTGGCAGCCACTATCAATAGCCCGATCATCCGGTGCAAATCCGAATGCTTGCCTCAAACAAGAAATCCTAACACAAACAATACACCGATACGTTCCTATGTCACCAGAAGAATATCATGGTCAGTCCTCGTCCGTGACGAGCTCGATCTGACCTCATCTCAAGTTGCCGCCCTCTGCGCTCAAAGCCATGGTGACATGAACCTCAAGCAGGTATCGACGATGATAGATCATAGGAACGAATACAAATACAGTGCATAAGAAATGTGCATCCTAAGTCTACTTAAGCGAAGTAGTATATCGTAAGTATGCCGCGGAACATACACACGGTACGTCACTCTACTTAAATTACCTACTCTATCAACCAAGGTCAACCTATGCGACGAAAGTTCGGGTCTAATACCCCCTCAGCCAAGTCTAAGTTCCGTAAGGTCATGCTTAGGTTCTGAAATAAATACGCCATAGACTCCGCATAGTCAAACCTAGTCTCGAACCAAGTTTAAACCTAACGTTCTGATACCAATTTTGTCACGACCCGAAAAGGCACATGACTGGCACTTAAATCGTGTAAAGTCTATAGGACCCTACTTAATTCAAGTAAGCCGAAGCCCAGAAATCTGAACCTTTTTAGGGAAAATAATAGAGATGAAGTTTGAAATAAAGGTATAATAAAATCAAGTTTTTTTAAATGCATAGGTAATGATATATGAAAATGCAAGTGGATTATACTCTAGTTGAAAATATTTTTCGTCTTTAAAAATTTGGGCAGTATCTCCCTTATAATTTTTGATCCAAAACCCCATGCAAGCAATATATATAGGCTTCCCCAAGTGGGAGCTAGCTCTTCGCTAATTGTCGGAATCACAACCACGAAATAAATATATATACGATGCCCTACGATGAAGATCATACTAATAAAGCAAGACATCATCATCTCAAAGAAGCGAATATACATCCATCGCTCTAAGTCTCACAAAAACACAAGTCTGACTAGGTCTACCAATATATAAATTCTAGTTTCTGATTGATGGAGTTTATCTAGATACAATAGAATATAAAGGGTACAAGAGTGGTCACGATCCAGCGTGTGTTTTACCTACCAAAGCAAAACACCCTAAAGGAACTGTGTGCCAGCAATGCCGCTACTGATCCAAGCGGTCAAACCTGCAAGAAAACCGTGGCACAACAGGGGTGAGTTGCCAACTCGTGAGTAGAAAACATCAGCAGGTAGAAATTGAATAACAATGATTCGTAGGTCATACTATATCATGAAGGTAATACTATGATATCTAGGGTGACCATGTATGCATATATGTTAACAATAGAGTCAATGCAATTGGCATGTAGAAATAAACATCTGACATCATATGCCTGTATGCATATGGTTATCATCCATGTGTGTCCATCAACAACACATCAATATTATGGAACCTGAGTGTCCAATATCGACACTCGAAACATCATGAAATCATATGCCTGTATGTATATGGATATAAACCAACATGTGTCCATCAACGACACATCAACATCATGGAACCAGAGTGTCCTGCATCGACACTCGAAACATCATGAAACTCGTGTCCAGCATCGACACGTAAATTCACATATCTCGGGCTCCGTCAGTCCGGATCAGCCCATGGGTTCCGTCAGTCCGGATCGACCCATATCCATCTCATGACTCCGGTCAGTATCCTCCGGATAACCGCCGGGTCCAAACTATCACCGATAGGTAGTGCTCCTTCCTTCCAGGCTCATCGTCATCCCCACGATCTTCTATCCCCAGGGTACCTTACCGGGTCCACCATGTACCCGCAGACGGTTCATCCAACTTCTTAAATTGGATCTTGAAAACAAGCTCAGAACCGAGAAAACTCATGGTGGACGCCTCGAAATCACATCACAAGAAACCGAATTTTTAAAACAATTCATAATTTCCTTCGGAATATAACCGCGGTTATCAAATCCAGAAATCTCATGAAAACAATATCTCAATGCATATAACCATAAGTACGATGTATGCAAACATAGAACAATAATATGAGCATATCAAGTATATCATGCAAGCATGTCAAGTGATAGTACCGAACAATGAATGTACTTTACGGTTATGAATAATATCATTATATAGCAATTCTACTGTGTAAGTGGTATAGCAATTACCGATGATGATTGTGTGTGAGCTGGAAAATCTGTGTAAGTGTAACGTGCGCATCATCGATAATTGTGCAGGTGTACTACCAGACAATATCATAACAACTAATGAAAGCACATGTATGTATATAAAATGCAATGATGGTAAAATGAACGTAGCAGAAAGGTAAATAGTAACGCAACAAGCTAAGATATATCTTGATATATGAGCCATACGATTATTGTATCTTAAATAGCACGCATCCTTATTTTTAGAAAAGTAAGGACTGCAGTGTTTTTAAAGAAGAGCAATACCTTTGAAATCCGTAGTGTCCCTCGGTTTATCCTTTGAAATGTTCACGATTCGTTAATTTTGAAAATATGTATGACTCGAACCCTATTCAACATCTACTTAAGTAAATAGAATACTAAAAGTCTAAACTAATCCCGAGTCAAAAGTACGGATCAATCATCGAATAAACATCTCGTACGGTATAGTCCGTCATACGGCCTCCTCAAAATCGAGGGTACATGTCAAATATCATATATCATAATTCATACGGTATGATCCGTCGTACGATATCATACTCAAGGGTACGTATCTCAGGTCACATACTATATCACTTTTTATTCTCAAACACACACACACACACACAAACATACACGTACACATATAACTCAAGCGACGTCTATATCAATCTCATATCATGTCTTGGCAAAATCATCTATATTCTCATATCGCCTCACATTCGTATATCGACATATTAGCTAAGTCATCTTATTTTATCACATTCTATTTTCATCATATCGATATCTCACATCAATTCATCTTGCATATACATCCTATTCTCATTTGTATGTACGTAAAATCTTATATCATCTATTGGCATAAGAATATAACATGTACATTGCCTTGCAATCCTCAAGCCAACATATCCACTAATGTTATCTTTTATCATATCATCCCATACTAAAACCTTTAATCATATCCGTAAGTTATTATCATATCTCTTCTCCAAATTATAATTTACATATCGATTTTCCATATCAAATGTTGTAGAGGTGCTATACGTCATCCACCCGACTTCCTCCATAGATATAAATCTACTCACCTGCCAATCTTCTCGCTTAGCCAAAATCGATGTGCTTCGTCATCTCGGAAGTCCACGCGAGGGTACCTACATATCAATACATGTCATAACGTTATTAAAACCAAGTCCAAAAACCGATACGACACATGAATTATTTATAAGTTAGAACCTATAGCTTACGCATGCGAGAATAACCATATAACCATCGTCGTTGACGTACAAACGTCCAACGACCAAATCACATCAAGAAATTCATAAATCCAAGTTTCAAATATCAGAAAACATTGTCAAAACCAACTCAAAAAGCTCTCAGATTTTAGCACAGGTAGACTAGAACAAAACAATCAATACATTAGCTAGGTTATAAGGAGTGTGAGCTACAAGCAAAACTCCATCACCAGAACCCAAAATTGTGCCGGTGAGATATGCTACAGTAACGGGTGGCGCTGGACATATCTTTAAATTTGGGTCTCGTTCTTCTGTGGTGGTCTTCTAGTGGTCTAATTAGGTCAATGTAGTTGTTTGATTTTCTTACTAATGTCCCAAGTTGCTCCAGATTTCCTATAAATCCTTAAACTCCACAAAACCGACGCGGGAAAATTCTATGTTCGTGTATTAGTTTTTATACTCTGGTCTAGACTAGTAAACATCACTAGAGTCATGAAAAGCACCCACTACACCTCAAATACACCTTCACAATTCATAGAATCCCCTAACCCTCATCTAGGAAATTTCTATCACTAATCTATACAAGTTTAACTCTAATGCACTATAGGATATTAGGAAACTCAAAAACTAAACTATAAGTATAGGATATACCTTATTTGGCAACTCAAGAAAATTCTTAGGTTGCCCAAAGTGCTCAAAACCTTGATTCCTCCATGTGGTTTGGGATGATGTTGTGATCAATTTTTATGAAGGGAAACATAAGTTTGGAGGTGTTTTGAAGGGTTTGTGGAGGAGGCAGTGAAGGTGGAGGAAGGAGGAGATGGAAGTGAAGAAGAGGATGAAATGAAGATGGAGGAAAAACAAGGAGGATGAAGATAAAGGATGGCCAAGACATCTCTCTCTCTCTCTCATACCCATGCCCTCCATGTCTCCCATGCTTCCATGTCTCTTATGACTTTTTCTTTTCTTTTCTCATTTTTTTAAAACCAACATAAATACAAATAAAACCAACATGTAATCAAAATGCAACATGTCATGGTGCACTGACCATGGTTATTTTAAAAATACGGATTTAGCTTAATCGTTATTAGTAGTGCAGTAATCCAGTTTAATTTAAACTTGCATATAATTAATTATAAAAATGCCCAAATCTGATAAATACCTTTTTAATAAATAAATCCTTTTAAATCTCCAATTATTTTCCAAATATTGGTATATACTTATACCATTTTACGAAAACCCCAATTCGCAAATCGAATAGTTTTCGCGAAATATATTATTTTAATATTTAAATTCCAAAAATAATATTTTATATTTCTGAAATGTTACAACTTTACCAGTTCTTTCTCTTTATCTGTCTATTCCATTCTATCTCTTGGGACTTATCGAGCGCTACTTCGCCGACGACATTCCTATTTCTTTCTTTCTTTGGAATGATCGTGAGGAGGACCCGACTCTCAGGAGACCTAGCTCAGCCTGGAGCACTTGGAGCAGATTATAAAGCAACACGACTTTTAGCTTACTTGTACTTATTTCCTTTCCAGTTCATATGCTGTTTCGGCATCGCTTTCATCATTGTACATTTCCTTTTCAAAATTAGTTGTAATGTAAAGAATGTATATTAATAAAAAGTTGATGTTTATATTACATCTCTTGTCATTCTTGTGCTTTTCATTTATATTGCTTATTTACGCTTAGCGTGTTTATTTCTGAGTAAATACGTCGCGTGCCTCGTCACGTCTCCTTCCCCGTACACTGGAAAGCGGGCGTGACAAAGTTTCAAAATGACATCTTTTCACATAAATATCTAAGAATTTCTGAGACCAGTATTTAGGTAACTGATGGGTTTATCTGTCATATTATCTCTTAAGGCTCGGGAGCCGGAGACAATGAGTGTTATCACTTGCCTATCTTACTTTTAATCAAATCAATTTGTACCGTCTCAAAATGAAAATTGGTTTTAATAATCCACTTGTGACCCGAATCACATCTGTTATCATACCAGTCCTATATCATATACCACATGGTTGAATCACATGCATAAACCTAATTCATGATAGACTTGACTTGTCTCGAACTATGAATACATCTCGACTCGAACACTTGAACTTGACTTGGATAGTTGAACTCGGCTTGACTTGAACTTGTACACTCTATGTTCCCGCATAAATTAATGCGCATCCATCACATGGCACTTATTAGAAAAGCAATCGCATGCAATGCGACAGGTGCACAACATGTGCGCATGGCCAAATCCATAGCATGCGATGCAACCCGTGCAAAGCATGTGTGCAAAGGAAAAATCTTTGATGGGATGAGATGCAATCTATGCAGTGCACGTGAGCATTGGCCAAGCCCCTGAAGGGATGCGACCCGTGCATTATTAGAAGAAAATCCTCGGTTTTAACAAATCAAAAAAGATTGATTTGAGATTAATGATCTAACGGTGCGCATGCACTCTAAATTGATATGCATCAATTTAAATCGATTTGTTAGGGATTTACCCTACAAATCCATCTCATATAATTAGGAGCCTGATAGAAGAAAATCTCCTATCACGCTTGTGACTATCATCTTTGAACACATTAACATCTCTGCTCTCTATCGGTTATCACTTGTGCATCCTTTTCTTCTCCTTCAACTGAGAAAAATCACCATCAACAAGGTAAAAATAGGAAAAGAGATCAAAGAGTCTATCTTTTGATAGCAAAAAGCTTCTGCTTCTTATTTAAAAGCTATTGCTTTTCTTTGAATCCATTGATTCACTATACACAAGATCAAAAGATCTTAGGGCTGATCCCTATGTTACAAAAGTTTCAACTTTTATGAGAAATCGATCCTAAGATCCAAGACTTTGAAGAAACCCCCCATAAAAAGTGTTTTGACACATAAAAAATCGAAAATAGTGTTTCTTTATGAGTTTTGACTCTTTGAAAAGTTTCAAACTTTCATAAAAGAACCGGTGAACACTATATCATGCCCCTCTTCCCAGTAGACGAAAACAGTGACGTGGCAAGCCCGCGGCATATTTATTCAGAGAAGGTCATTTCCTAAATAAATATACTAAGCGTAATGAAAACAATAATTCATAATGCAAGAATAAATTGAGACTGTAAAATTTTTCAACAAACATTTTTATTTACATTCAACTTCAAATATGTATATGTACATAAGGTTATGCTGGAAAGTAAATATAATAAGGAAAACGCCTAAACAAGTGGCATACATCAACTGAAGATAAATGAAGTTGAGCTAGTTGTGAGTTGCCATCTGGTGGTAATCCTCCTCAGTAGCGTCCACTTCCTCCATCTCGACCTTATCTGACGAACATTCCAAGAAAACAAAGGTGTGTGGAATGCCGTCAGCGAACTTTCGCTCGGTAAGTACCAAAGATAAGTAAGAGTAAAGAAACTGATAAGTGTAATATATATATGACAAGTAAGTGCAGGGTTCCCTAGGCGGCCGCTGGGTTTCGGGAGGCATCGACCATGCCATTTAAAAAAATTTAGCACGCTAAAGAACCCTAGCGCTAGAATCTAAACTTGAGAATTAGACGAACAAGCATGTAAACATCTTTACATCTAAGTGAACAAGGAATCCAACCTTTGTAGACCGGTCCTTCACTTCAATATCTCCATGTAGTAGTCCCTTCGCTCCAAGTAGTGATTCCCGGACTCTAGTGAGGCTCCACAACATGAAATGAACAAGCTTGCTTGAAGTCTTCGAGGCTGTAGATGATCTATGTCGAGAAAACACTAACTCAAGCTACCTCTTCACTAAGTGATGAACTAGTGAAGAAACAACCCAATCTAAATGGCTAGTAGAGAAGAGGTTGATGAAGTAGGAATTTTGCTCACTTTAGCAATTATTTTCTCACTATTTTTCTTCACCTCTCATGAAGCTAGAAAGCATTTTGGAGATGAGGAAGAAGATGAAGTGTGAATGGAATAATGAGTGAGAATAGCAACCATGGGTGAGTTTGTATCATATACTAACTCATGTAGAGACTAAACCATGGCTAAAAAATAATGGTTGGGTTAATAAATATCATCAAGTAAAACAAAATGAGTGGATTTGGTCAATGGTTCCACAAGCTTCTACCATGTGACAAATTTCCAACTAGTTTTGATTTACTTTAAATAAATAAAACCCTTCATTATTATTTGTATGGTATGAGGCTCATACACCCATGTAGCATGTGGTATCAAGCATGACACAAAATATGTACATTAATATATATCACATATATACTAAGTGTACACTAGTGAGAAAAAGAAATCTTAAGTGAGCTAATATTAGTTAATGTAAGGTAATATATCAAATATATAATTATACATTAAATTATTAAATTAACACTTGATTTAATAATCCGGCTATATCAAATATAACCAGCTAATACCAAATGTATCAACTTATCGAATCAACACTTGATTCGACAGCCTGGCTATATCACATATAACCGACCGATATCACATATCGTGAGAATAGAATACGGTAACACATACTCGTATTAATCTCGGTCCCGCACATATCACATATGTGCTCTTACTTTGTTTCGCTTGAGCCAGGAAACCTTTGTGTAGGACTCTAAAGACTCGTCAATATGCCGGCAGTAGGTGGTGATCATATCAGTCACCCACAAGACGCAAGCGGTCTGCTAAACGTAACGGCCACCCGGGTATTGAGCGATCAGAAGATCAACAAGCAAGCCTGCTCATACTCTTGCGAATCCAATCAGTAACACTACTGTACAGTCCGGTCTCTTCGTTTGATATGTCGCATATTACATCCTGGGGATGATATAATTTTAGACCCCAATAGCCTGATAAGTTATTCCGATGTGAGGCTCATAACGGTTCAAAAAACTTCTGATAACACTTACCAGTAGATCTCAGTAACCCTGGCCAGGGATTTCCTGTTATGGCCAATCGAGCATAGCGCAACATCAACCCCCAATACCGGGAGAGAAGAATCCCCTCCTATCGCTCATTGTTTCCATGTGACTCGGGACTGTACCCCAAAACCACTGTTTTGCATGATCTCTTGAACGTGGTATGGTGGAAATCAAAGCACAGTGGGAATCACACAAGACTCTATGACGATCTCGGGTCTACAGTCTAACCTGTGCCAGTGTCACCAGAGAACTGCCATCTGACGTGAGTTATAATACCATCTAGGAGTTCTCGGCGAGTCCTTCCAGTATACCCAGTCTCCACTGAGCACCCGTATACCTTCTCTGATGTCAAACACCAATGGATGTGGGATCATCCATCGCCCATCATATGGGTTGAGAAGCGTATACGCTAATCTACTCTGGAATATTGATGCCCCGTCTCGATACTCCCACGACTAGGAACATTTGAAGGATGGACTTCCCGACTACCTCTGCCCTACTAGTATGATCTGCATCATAATCCTGGTAGTCAAGTACTCATCCTAAGAGTTTTATCAACATGAAATAGAGAGACAATAAGTGTACATGTTAAGATAAAGAGCAACCAGAAAGCATACTATCATGTCGAGCAAGAAAGTCCTCCATATAAATGTCCAAGTATCCACTACAATATACATCATATGTACAGTAATGGCCTCTAGGGCATACATATTACTAACAATCTCCCACTTGCACTAAGAACATTTGTTGTAGTATCTCATACTCAACGTCCTATAGGAGTCTCTCTAGGGAAATGCCTTTGTGAGTGGATCCGCCGTGTTATCCTTCACGTCAACTCTCCTTACCTCGATCCCCTAGAGATCAACCATCTCCTTGATCAGGTAATACTGTCCTCAGAATATGTCTGGATTGCTGATGGGACCGGCGTTTCTAGACTAAAGCCACAACTCCATTGTTGTCTCAATAACAGTTATTGGATGCTCAATGGTAGGAACCATGTTCATCTCATGAATAAGAAATGTCCAGACAACTACTTTGGCAGCATCATTGGTAGCGATGTATTCAGCCTTTATCGTCTAGTCTGCCACGATATCTAGCCTGGAACTCTTCTAATATACCATCCCTCCACTGAGGGTAAATAAAAATCCTGTGACTGACTTTCAGTCGACCTTATCACTCTGGAAGCTCGAATTGGTAAGGTCTCCTACTGGAGTTCACCGTTACCAAAACCCCAAGAACATCTCTTTAGTGCTTCTCAAGTACTTAATAATGTCCTACATAGCTGTCCAGTGATTCTCTCAAGATCCGATTGATTCCTGATCACTACACCTAGTGAGTTAGCTACATCTGTTCTGGTACATAACATCACATACATGATAGAGCCTACTGCCGAAGCATAGGGTATCCCTTGCACGCGAGCTCTCTCCAAATCAGCTTCAGAAGACATCTTTTAGGAGAAAGTGATTCCTGAGTAATTAGGCGAACCACCATGCTTAGAATCCTCCATACTAAACCCTTTTAGTGTGGTGTAAATGTACCTGGATTTGGGATACTCCCAAACTCCACATAGATCTATCACCATAGATCATAATCTACAAGATGTAGTAGGTATCATCCAGATCTTTCATGGAGAATCCTCGTGATAAGAGGATCTTGACTGAGTGTAGCATAGTAAACCCTTTCCTATCAAGAGTATGTCATCTACGTATAATACGTGGAAGACAACCTTACTCTCTACAACCTTCTTGTATATATAAGGTTCATCTACCATTTTGATGAAATCAAACTCTTTGACTGCCTCATCAAAACAGATGTTCCAACTTCGCGATGCGTGCTTTAATCCTGATGGACTTAAGCATAGCCATTGGAGAAAAAGTTTCATCATAAACCACATCTGGTTATTGACGAAAACCTTTTACTACTAGTCTAGCTTTGAAAGTCTCAACTTTTCCATTTACACCAAGAATATTCTCAAGATCCACTTGCTCCCGATGGGTTTTACCTCTTCAGGTGCAACATTCAAAGTCATACTTTGTCGGTGTACATGGATTCCATCTCTGATTGCATAGCATCCAGCCATTTCATAGAGTCCTCACTCATGATGGCCTGCCTGAACCTAGTTGGGTCATCATCTACCATGATGCAATCCTCGCTCCCACCGTCACCGAGGAAACCGTAGTATCTCTCAGGTGGATAAGGAACCCTACCAGATTCGCGGAGAGGCTGAGGTTCGTTGGAGACTATTGAATCCTTTGGTTTCACCAAATCATCAGTTGTTAGTTTGTCCAGCTGGAACTCCTTCCAGTTCTACCTCATGACCATAAATTTCATCATAAGAAATTCCTTTTCTAAAAAGGTGGCATGCTGAGAAACAAAACACATTTTGCTCCTCAGTTAGGTAGAAGATATACCCTCGTAAATGTTTTAGATATCCAACAAACTTACAGAATTGACCTTGTCTCGAGCTTGTCCGGATTTTGTTTTTCAACATGGGCCGGACAACCCCATATCTTAACTCGTTTAAGACATGGTCTCTTCCCATTCCATATCTCATATGGAGTGGTAGGCACTGATTTGGATGGAATCCTATTCAATAGGTATACCACTTCTCAAGTGCATAACTCTAAAAGGAAACAGGCAACTCAACAGTACTCATCATAGAGCGCGCCATATCTCATAGGGTGTGATACCTCCGCCCCGATACACCATTGTGCTGTGGTGTATTCGAAGGAGTAAGCTGAGAGAGAATCACATTCTCTTTTAAATAATCTTGGAACTCCATGCCCAATTATTCTCCTCTTCGATCACATCGAAGGACTTTAATACTTCTACCCATCTGGTTCTTAACTTCAAGCTTATATTCCTTGAATTTCTCAAAATTTTCAGACTCGTGTTTCAACAGGAACACATGTCCGAATCTTTAGAGATCGTCAATGAATGTAATGAAGTACAAAGAACCAACCCTGGCATTTGTAGACATAGGACCATATACATCATCATGTATTCGTCCCTAAAGTTCAATAACTCTTTCTCTGTTTCCAGTAAACGGAGTATTGGTCATTGTACCTTTGAGACAAGTCTGACAAGTATTATAAAATGAAAATTCGAACGGATTCAAATATTCATCCTTATATAACTTAGCTGGTCGTGTCACATTGATATAACCTAGTCTATAATGCCACAAGAAAGATTCGTTCATTTCTGAACTACTCCTCTTGTGTGTGTTCTATATATTTTAAATTGTGGTTTGATTTAGAATGTATATGCTTTTTCATAACGTGCCTGATCTAATCAACTATTGATTACCGAAAATGTTCACAACATCATCCTGCAATACAAAATTATATCCTTCTTTAACTTAATAAAGAAAACTGATGTAATGTTGTATATCATATTCGGCATGTAATAACATTTGTTCAGAGTCAATGTATTTACCATTTGGTAATGCACGGTGATATTTGCCAACTGATTTGGCTGCAACACTTGCATCATTCTCTACACTTAGAGACATATCACCCAATCCCAGTTCTCTACCTTTTCTGTAGCCCATGTAATAGATTACATATGTGGGATCCTAATCCGGTATCTCATACCTGGGACATAGAGAACACTGAGAAACAATTCTTGGTAATGAACACACCCAAAGAATATGCATCAACATGCTTATTCCTCAATTAGGTTGCGTGGAAATCCGGATAATTCCCTATTTCCTGCTCGGACTTATAAAAATTATAAGATAGAGCGGAACCATCGTTCCCCAGCTCAGTATAATAAGCAGGTTCAGTCAATGCATCCAAATTATTATCTTGATTAAGGCATGACATGGTCGCTACTAGGAGAGAGAGAGAGAGAGAGAGAGAGAGAGAAGAGAGAACACTCTGCGTATTCTCTTGCAAGATCAGATTGGTTATTATTTTATCTAATCAGGATGGCTCCTACTGTTTTTATCAAATCTTCCTTCAAACCCTAAAAGGTAAGACTAGCCAGGATTAAATACACCCTACAAGTTCTCCAATATTTCGGCCAGGCCAGTGTCGGTACTTTGAGTGAGGTTCCCCATGCTTTCGCACGGACCTAATTAAAATAAATCTCGTTTTCCCAGGGGCGTAACCCCGTTAACACCTTTCTAGACACTTACTTTGATCGGCTAATTGTAATGTGCAAAACTCTCCCAGGAGTAACTCTTACTCGCAGTGGGTATTAGGATCCAACTATCTCATAGAAGGTATGCAATCTCATTACAAATTTCAACAATTGAAATTACCGATAATGTTTTACCCCTAGCGTCCTATGACCTTGACGGAGGCCAACAAACCATAGGCTGCTAGTCAAGTTCAACCTGTACATTTCATGATTGAATTAAACTCACCCGCACGACCCTTGACGGAGGCCAATAAAGTCGCACGACTACCCTAATCTAATCTCATCTTATGTTGCAGATAAGCACTAGTCAGCTACCGCACACTACGCCTTGATGAAGGCCAACAAATGTAGCATGAATACTAAGTAGTACTTATCTGAAATGACGGAGGGCTACGATAGGTTTTTAAGAAAACCTTTTGCGTAATGAACTTGATATCGTTGTAGAATCGAGTGATTTTAAAAAGGAGTGTGTTCTCCGCTGAACACAGAGACGAGACCGCGTAGGTTCGTCTTGCCTGAATTTCGAAGGCAGATGCTATTTGGCGCTATCTGTCTACCTTTCTGAAGATACCAAGTTGATTTATGGCACCGTATATCGAAGGTTTAGACGGATGCAGCCGATGTAGCAGACTTCGTCAGATTCCCCCTTGTTGAGGGGTTTTTGATTGTGGGGACGCTCTTCCCTGCAGGCACAAGCCTCTGCAGTTAATTACGCTACCGCATAGCGGTAACCACTTTCTCCTTCTCCAGATGATCACTTCCTGTAGTGGGTGTTTGTTTTGTTTTTGGTTGCCCATGGATTGTATACGGAGACAAATTTATGTTGTCGCCCGTAGGGAGTGGATTAGTCCAAATCCGTATCTTCTTAGATTTGGGTTTAGGGTTGGGTTTAAGGATATGTTAGTCTCATTTGAGACTAAGATCAACTTAAACGTTAGTTAAGGATATGTTAGTCTAATTTTAGACTAAGATCAACTTAACGGGATCGTTTAGATCCAACAAGAGAGCATTTAGGCTCTATTGTTTAGTTTAGGGACATTGCGGTTGATAATTAGTTTAAGGACATTACGGTCCAAGGTTAAGGTCATCATAGTCCATGGGCTTCAGGACCCCACAGTCCGAGGTTAAGGACATCATAGTCCATGGGTTTAAGGACCCCACAGTCCAAGATTAAGGACATCATAGTCTATAGACATCATAGTCCATGGGTTTAAGGACCCCACAGTTCGAGGTTAAGGATATCATAGTCCATGAGTTTAAGAACCACACAGTCTGAGGTTAAGGACATCATAGTCCATGGGTTTAAGGACCCCACAGTCCAGTTTAAAGACGTCATAGTCCATAGAATGCATGGTTGTCGGGACCCGTCACCTCTCTGAAGACGTTGAACGATTACAACGACAAATATCAGAGAAGTGAAAAGATGTACCCTTGAACCAATTTTGGTTGGGAGATCTGTAGTCCAATTGAGACTAAGATCTAATATTTATGAGCATATGGGCTCAGTTAATCTGAATGAGGGGTATATGGCCAGCTTGGGCTCGGCCCACTCAGTTAAAATGTTAAATATTTGATAATGCTGAGCATTGCTTTGAATTCTGACAGTATTTTTGTCTTTTATTGAATGCTGAGCATTCATCATAGCTCTAGGGCTTTATTTTAAAGAACAGTTTATGTTCTATCAGCACACACGTGAGGGACACGTGGCGCGCTTGGCGCTAGCGCCAGTTAATGAGCACAGTGCGCTATATTTGGAGCGCTGAGACACTGCAGCGCTTTGCGCTAGATGCAGAGCGCTGAGGCGCTTCCGTTAAGCAGCGTACACGTGAGGAGCATGTGGCGCGCTTTGCGCTGTGCGTCAGTCTTGAGCGCAGAGCGCTTCTTTAAATTTAGAGCACTAAGGCTCTTTTAGATTAAGAGCGCTAAGGCTATTTTAAATTAGGAGCGCTAAGGCTCTTCTTTTATGCAACTTAGATCTGTTTGCGTCCTGGGAATTAAATTCTCTTTTTATAAGAGACTTTGTCTCAAGGTTCTAAGAACAAAGTTCTTTTTTTATAGGATATATTTCAATCTCTTATTTTGGTGAATGGCTTTGCCTTTATGGATCTGTGATCAAAGAGAATTGAATTATTCCCCCTT
This sequence comes from Agapanthus africanus, assembly GCA_030015575.1. Classification (NCBI taxonomy): domain Eukaryota; kingdom Viridiplantae; phylum Streptophyta; class Magnoliopsida; order Asparagales; family Amaryllidaceae; genus Agapanthus; species Agapanthus africanus. Next base: position 102,601,637 of record JASDDO010000012.1, on the reverse strand, counting down.
TTATAATGAGATGTTTATGATCTCTGAAAGAAAATTTGTCTTATAGATTTATGATCTGAAGAAGGTTAATTTCTTCCTCTTATTCTTTGTGATGAGATACTTTGATCTCTTTGTGAAAGATCTTGGTCTTTTAGATCTATGATCTTAAAGAAAGAAGTGAATTCTTCTTTTTATATGAGACGATTTCGTCTTTCTGTCCTTTTACCTTGAAGAAAAGTTGTTCTTCTACCGAGGGCTTGGCTCTTCTTTCTGAGATTTCTCAAAGTTTATGGGGGGAGGGTTCCTCTCTATGTTTTTCTATATCTGAGACTTGAAGTCTTGGGGCTTTTATATAGGGCGAGCTGATTTGTTCAATCGGTTAAGGAGATCTTTTCTCCAATTGATTTGGGGATTTTCCCATCGTTGGATCTTTGATCCAAGGGCTTCTGATTTACAGAAGGCAATTTTCTTGTTTTTAACAAGATTGGGAAATCTTTCCCCATACTGAATTTATTCTGTATTTTAGTGATTTTTTAATCACCATTGGATCATTGATCCAACGGTGCTCTGATTTACAGAGCACAATCTTTTTGTTTGGAAAGATTTTGAGGAATCTTTCTTTAACAGAATTTTATTCTGATCAATTGATGCTTTTTAATCATGTTCGTTGGATCTTTGATCCAACGGTTGGGAACGTTTAGTTCCAGCGCTAGCGCTCCCGTGCTTTGTACGTGGTGGGCTGCTTAGAGTGCAGCGCACTTAGCGCTAGTGCTTACGTGCTTTGCACGTAGTGCGCTGCTTAGAGTGCAGCGCTCTTAGCGCTAGCGCTCATGTGCTTAGCGCTTGAGCACTGCCTCAGAGTCTTTGACTCACTCAGCGCTGCTTCATTTCAAAATTTAAAATTTTGAACAGAGTTTTGCTCTGATTGGGGGAAACAAATGCCTCCCACCGTTGCGCTTACGTGGCCCACACGTGAGTGCATCGGTGGCAGCATATCTACTATTGGATCAAATCAGAAGTTGAAACGGCTCTCAGCGCCTATAAATAGGACCCTTGGCCCTTGAGATGATTTCTGTTCAACTTCTTTCTTTCTGAGAATTTTTATTCTCCTTCAGAGCATAGCTCTTCATCTTAAGAATTTTCTTAAGGACATAACCTTGTCAGAATTTAGGTAAAGATTAAATCTTTTAATAATCTAAGGTTTCACCCATTAACAGAGCTTTGCTCTTCATAGATCTTTGATATAAAGAAAACCCTTTTAGGGTTTCATTAAGAGAGTTTTGCTCTCTTGGAATCATAGATCTAACGAGATCTTTCTTGAGGTTTCTTAACCCATTAACAAAGCTTTGCTCTAATCAAATTATATAGATTTGTTAATCTTTCATAAAGAACTCATAAGAGTTTGTTCATGGATCTTAAAGATCATGGAATTTTATTCCATTAAAACTTTACCTTAAGTTCTCTGATGGGTCATTCCATCATTTTTACAGAGCAAGGCTCTTAGAATTTTCTTAAGAAATTTTATTCCTTCATCATTAGAATCTGACAGGTGTCATTCTATCACAGAGCACTACACTCGAGGGGAGATTTACTCCTCTGCCCGAGGGGTTCTTATTGATTGAGAATCAATTGAGGATTTCCTCATTTAATGACAGTCTCATCAAATGATGAGACTGTTTTATTAATGATGAACTATCATCTAGATTATGTGGGTCCCCTTTGGTCCCTTTTCACTGCATTGCAGTGTGGTATAGATTTTAAGTACCTAGTGACAGAACTTAAACTGTAGCATTGGCAGCTGAAAATTTGTTCTTTTCTGCGCAGGTACTATGTCTTTCAACACTTCCTTCCCGTTCGTCCGTTCGGAAGGCGGATTCCCCGAAGCGCCCGTAGACCGAGAGGTTTTTGCACTGATCAAAGACCACGACCCGGAGCACAATAATCTTCATCTATGGGGAACATGGTACAACCAAATCATCAGGGGTCGGCGGAGCTTTTCTTGCACGACACCTTCGGATCCTATTTCTGCGATCCCTTATGCAGATGCGCCCCCGATAAACTATACTGTGGAGGAGGTGAATTAGACTTCAGAGGGTCTCCTTCGGCCTTCTATGGCCGCAATACCCATGCAGCCGCCGGTGGATTTGGACACTCTAGGGCGGCGCATATGTCAGGGCGAGTCGCGCCCTTGGGGACATCCATACAACATAGGACTAACTCCCCGTCACCCAGCCGGATACCTGCAGTAGGCCCGATACATCTTATCGGCGAAGAAGTCACAGCTGCTAAGGCTCGGATTGTACCATGCGATCTATGATTCTTTGTTCCAGTATTCCACACCTCCTACATGGTGGTCAAGGCATTTTTGGAGCAGTGGAACATTCCGACCCATACCTTCCTTTTATTGGATCGAGAAGTCTCCGTGTCTTTAGAGGAATTTGCCGAGGTCTCTGGTTTACCCATTAGGGGAGAACATTACGAGGAGCTGCTTCCTCCGGATGAGTATATTTTCGCCACAAAATCAGTGGTAATGGGTCTCACCCTAGAGAACGTCATTCAACACCAATTCCCAAGTTTGATAAAGGTGTTGAATATCCATGAGAGCCTCTTTCTCGAATCCGGAGGACGCGGGGTTAATTTCACTGATTTTATCTCCCGTTTTATCCGTACGGAAGTACTGTCGAAGGAAGCCACGGAGTTCGCCAAACTTGATGATCCTTTTGGCTTAGGTTTGAGCAATCTGCCGACGGCGGAGGTGGATCAGAAGAATTTCTTTCTCCCCAGCACCCCGGTCGTCCCTTTCGCAGAGCTGGCAGCTCCTGGGATTGACGAAGAAACATTCTTTTTGGGGTTTCTTGGGTTATGGCTGAGCTGGTTTGCGCTTCCGATGCACCCTCGCCATATGAGGTCGTCCGTCTTCTACCCAGCGCATCGAATGGTTGCTGGGATACAAGTGGCCGTCGGGATTGCTGGGTTAGCCCACTTGTATCACGACCTCAGCTTGGCAGCGGATACTACTGAGCCAGGGGTGCAGCCTGCCAACTTCTCAATGCATTATTTCACCTCGTGGCTCGAGTTGCACGTGCTTGGCGTCTTCGGTATCCACAGAAGACCTTCCATTTATGACAGATGTAAGTTCCCTTGGATAATGCGGCTAGTCGACGCATCCATCGTAAATCCGACACCGTAGGAAGCTAAGGGTTTGCTCCTTCGTCCACGCACGGTTGGAGATGGTATGTCTTTCACCGATAAAATTTTGACCATCGGCCAGGAATCTACAAAAATGGTGCTGCCATTGCAGGACATTTTTAAAGGCGGGGCCTCTGTGTTGAAAGCTCGGGAGATTCTTCATCTGTACTCCATCAGGCCGGGCTTTCTCCTATTTAGGCAGAATGATGCAGCATTGTTCATGAGGTACAACCCGCATCATTTTGCCCAGCAGCTAAGCTATAATCAGGGCGTCCCACTTGAGGCTTTCTTAGTAGAACCCACTGCTACCGAGAAAGGTATCCGGAGCGCGCTACACCATTTTATGCGCCTAAACACAGGGTCCAACTTCTTCATCAGTGAACCGAGCTGTGTTCTGAAGGCCCTGAATGTGTATATGGCGTGGTATCAACATTCGATGGGTGCCGTCATTAGGGAAGAAAAGCGATTGCTGCTTGATCGCAAGGGTGCAACGCCGGCTGGTAACCCCGCTGTTCCTTTAAAGCGACGGACCATTGTCCGTCCTCCTTTAAGGGAAGCTGCTGCGGCTGTGGCGCCACGTGATATGCCTGAGCTACTGATGCCCCGTGCTCCCGTTGAAGCGGTGACTGTGGCGTCTCTCGAGTCTGGCGTGGGTTTAGATATCGGGACTCGTCATCCCAAGATGCCCACCAAGCGTAAGCTTGTGCTAGCGGCGACCGGTACTCGCTCGCAGAAGAAGAAGAAGAAGTCGATTCTTTCTACAGACGTTGTACTCGTACAGAAGCCTCATGCTCCTTATAGCGAGGGCCTAAACGAATATGGGACCAATGATGGCTTATTTATGGCGCCGAATGATACTGATCTGGCGGCCGCCATCGTAGTTTCCGAGCGACTTGCTAGACACAAAGCAGGACTGATCATCCTCGCACAATCAAGTAAAATTCAGCCGTATCTTTTGTCATTGCGTTACATTTTTATTATCATATTTTGACTGACACTTTTCCTTCAACAGGCGTTTCCACTGAAGAGGCTCTCGCGGCTTCCCTCAAGACTTTTGAGGAGGAAGAGAGGCTTCGCGCTTCATTGGGCGTTGGTATATTTCGGCTCATTGTTTCTTCATTCCCTTTTCTTATGGGTAATATGACCCCTCCTTTTCATCTTATTGCAGGGACTACCTCTACTCAGGTTATCCCAGGTGCGGTACCGACTTCGCAGGGCGATGCGGAGACGCTTCCAAGGCCGGCTACCGAAGTCCCAGTTCCGCCAGTATTGCCGAAAGAAGCTTCACTTAAGCAACCGATGACGGACGCCATAACGGCTCCAGAGGTAGCTCCTATCACGGACGATGACGTTTCCTTGACGGAGGTCTTGAGAAGATCATCTTTCACGGCCCAGGCGGAAAGGAAGCGCAAGAGGCGTGCAGCAAGAGAACGTAACGCCGCCTTGGACATGGGTGCAGGCTCGAGCGCTGCTTCCTCTGTCCCTGCTTCTTCAGAGGGTGCTCCGGGTACCCTGTCTACTGCCCATAGACAGGCGGTACATGCGGCTCGGGAAGCAATTGAAATGCCGACCCAAGGTAACGTAACACTGTATCCTTTTGTCAGAATTTGATCTTCAGATTCTCATACAACTTACCCTGCAGGGTCAAGTCCTGGTGAGGAGGTGGCGAGTGAGATGACGACAACTACTGAGCCCAAAGCGGCTACTCTTTCCCAGGAGTCCGGGACTGCTCCAATTGCCGCTCTTTTCACCTGCGATTCCCTACCATCTCCTGGCGTCGTGAGCGTCACGACAGCTCTCGTGGAGTCAGGAGACGAAGCTACGGGCGACGAAACCATCCCCCTAAATGAGATTGAAGAAGTCGTGATGCTTGGCGATGCTCCCGTCACAGTTCTGGATGATGACCTGTCTGGTAGGTCTCGGGTCGCTGCATTCTTTTCGTTTTGCAATCCTTTCTGATGACATTCTGTTCCTTTCAAATGTAGGTGTGGCGAGCGCTGAGGTTGTGATACCTGAAGAAGCACCACCAGTTGCCGCTTTGACGGCCATTGCCCCTTCGTTCCCTCTTATATCTTCTCAAATGCTGGAAGGTATGGGTTCACGACTAATTTAAATCGGGGACAATGTCTTTCGTGTACTGACTATGTATCATCATGATCTTGCAGAAGTCCTCTTTGATCACCTGCATCAGGTGCTGAACCCGCACTTCTCCTTCCAGTCGGAGATTATTCTACCCGTTGGTGTCGGTGAGTATCTTTTCTAACCGACGTCTTTTCTTTTCTTTAACAGGCATCTATGTTATTGCTAATTCTCCTTTGCATTACTTGTAGCTTTACGAATTGAAGGAGGGGACGAGGGTATCGTCGCGCCACTGGTACTCCCAGCTCTGCCCCCTGTTGCAGCAGGTATAGTAGACTCTATTGTTCATGTATCTTCTTTATTTCTTGAGTCGTCATCTAACTATAATTTGTTTTGTAGTGGTTGCACCGTCTCCAGCTCCGTTCGAGTCTCGCATCATAATGCCGGCAGGGCCCTTTTCTAGACGTCCATCTTCAAAAGGCGTTGTGACCAGTCTGCGTATGTTGAGCGAATACATCGAGAAACTTGACAGGGAGGCCCCTGCATTCGCCGTAGATTTTGCTGCCGAGGATAATCCAATGTTGGCGACGCTTGTGAACTTCTATAACGAAGGCATCATTGAGTCTTGGGTTAACCACAGCAGGAAGATTGAGGCCTGCCTATATCAGCTAGAGCTTAGGCGTCCTGCTCCTGAGATTCTGGCTTTGAACTCCTAGCGGACTGCGTCGGTCGAGCAGAGTGTGTCCTTCCTCCGCCATTTTGAACAAGAAGCGACCTTGAGGCGAAAGGAATGCGAGGAAGCTTCAGGTGAATCTGCCTGGCTGCGCGCCCGAGTTGAAGCGAGTGCTACGCAACTGAGAGCCTTCTTTGACAATTTGCAGTGATGTATTTTGGACGGGCTGTCATTGAGGCGGATGCTCGACTCTATTGACAGGGTTACACAGAGTCGTGAAGCTGCCCAACGGGAAATTGATGAGAAGATATCATCATACTTGCAGCAACGGGCTCGAATTGAAGCGGAGCTGGCCGCGGCGGCTGATCATGAGAAGGCACTAAAAGCAGTGCGCGAGCAACTTGCCGACTTATTGAAAATGCCTCCTTTTCAATAGTTGTTTTGTATAGATTGAACACTTATAATCTTTGAATAACATGTATCCATTTTTTTTATTCTTTCATATGATTTAACTTGTACTCCATTGAATTCATGAATAAAAGATACACATTTTTTGTTCTACTGTTGCTTTCTTCTCTTTGCCGTGTCATTGCCATATGGTTTTAGCAAGTGTGGCTTGTAGATAGTAAGCGACGGTCCATCTTGGACTCTTTGCAGGGTAGCGATGGCTTAGGAAACAGGTTCTGGTCTGCTGCCTGATACTTTTCAATTTTATGAGCCGTGAGGGTCTCATAAAGAATTTTCTCCCTACAGGTCGAGAGGATCCCGTGGGTGTATTTTCTCCTTAGGAATCGTGAGGATTCCTGAGTGTGTTTTATCTTGAGAGTCGTAAGGATCTCCTGAGAGAATTTTCTTCCTTACAAGTCGAGAGGACTTGTAAGTGGTTGTTTCCTTTCTTGTCGATGTTTGACTTATGAGAGTGTGGCCTGTAGAAAATCTACCTTGACCTTTATGCAAGGCAACGATGGCTTGGAAGACAGCGTTAAGATCTGTCACCTAAGACTTTTCAACTTTATGAGCCGTGAGGGTCTCTTAAAGAATTTTCTCCCTACAGGTCAAAAGGATCCCGTAGGTGTATTTTCTCCTTAGGAATCGTGAGGATTCCTAAGTGCGTTTTCTCTTGAAAGTCGTAAGGATCTCACAAGAGAATTTTCCACTTACAAAGTCGAGAGGACTCGTGAGTGATTGTTGAGTTGACCTGCTCCTGAGTTAAAGCATTGCTTTGACGGGGATTTCGAGAGTTTACTCTGGCTGTTTCCCATGGAGTCAGGATTGACCTTAGCCGTGTTCTACGGGGCCAGGGGTTAACTTTATCCGTATTTCACAGGGTCAGGGGTTGACTTTATCCGTATTTCACGGAGTCAGGAGGTTGACTTTATCCGCATTTCATGGAGTCGGGAGGTGCTCTGGGCGTTTCCCACGGGGTTAGGATTGACATTAGCCGTGTTCCACGGGACCAGGATTTGCTCTGGGCGTTTCCCACGGGGTCAGGATTGACATTAGCCGTGTTCCATGGGACCAGGATTTGCTCTGGGGGTTTCCCATGGGGTCAGGATTGACATTAGCCGTGTTCTACGGGACCAGGAGGTGCTCTGGGCATTTCCCACAGGGTCAGGATTGACATTAGCCGTGTTCTACGGGACCAGGAGGTGCTCTGGGAGTTTCCCACGGGGTCAGGATTGACATTAGCCGTGTTCTACGGGACCAGGATTTGCTTTGGGCGTTTCCTACAGGGTCAAGATTGACATTAGCCGTATTCTACGGGACCAGGATGTGCTCTGGGTGTTTCCCACGGGGTCAAGATTGACATTAGCCGTGTTCCACGGGACCAGGATTTGCTCTGGGTGTTTCCCACGGGGTCAGGATTGACATTAGCCGTATTACACGGGACCAGGATTTGCTCTGGGCGTTTCCCACGGGGTCAGGATTGACATTAGCCGTGTTCTACGGGACCAGGATTTGCTCTGGGCGTTTCCCACGGGGTCAGGATTGACATTAGCCATGTTCTACGGGACCAGGATTTGCTCTGGGTGTTTCCCACGGGGTCAGGATTGACATTAGTCGTGTTTTACGGGACCAGGATTTGCTCTGGGTATTTCCCACGGGGTCAGGATTGACATTAGCCGTGTTCCACGGGACCGGGAAGTGCTCTGGGCGTTTCCCACGGGGTCAGGATTGACATTAGCCGTATTCCACGGGACCAGGAGGTGCTCTGGGCGTTTCCCACAGGGTCAGGATTGACATTAGCCGTGTTCTACGGGACCAGGAGGTGCTTTGGGCGTTTCCCACAGGGTCAGGATTGACATTAGCCGTGTTCTACGGGACCAGGAGGTGCTCTGGGCATTTCCCAAGGGGTCAGGATTGACATTATCCGTGTTCTACGGGACCGGGATTTGCTCTGGGCGTTTCCCACGGGGTCAAGATTGACATTAGCCGTGTTCTACAGGACCAGGAGGTGCTCTGGGTGTTTCCCACGGGGTCAGGATTGACATTAGCCGTGTTCTACGGGACCAGGATTTGCTCTGGACGTTTCCCACGGGGTCAGGATTGACATTAGCCGTGTTCCACGGGACCAGGATTTGCTCTGGGCGTTTCCCACAGGGTCAGGATTGACATTAGCCGTGTTCTATGGGACCAGGATTTGCTCTGGGAGTTTCCCACGGGGTTAGGATTGACATTAGCTGTGTTCTACAGGACCAGGATTTGCTCTGGGCATTTCCCACGGGGTCAGGATTGACATTAGCCATGTTCTACGGGACCAGGATTTGCTCTGGGTGTTTCCCACGTGGTCAGGATTGACATTAGCCGTGTTCTACGAGACCAGGATTTGCTCTGGGCGTTTCCCACGGGGTCAGGATTGACATTAGCCATATTCCACAGGACCAGGATTTTCTCTGTCGGTTGTCTATGAACCGTCGAGGTTTGGAACAGGGACTTTCCTATGGTTCCAAGGTTGATTGTCGCGTCTGAATCCTGCTGGAATGAGGAGGAACGCTGTTGGTGATCTCTAGGCTATCTGTGAACCGTCGAGACTTGGCTTTCTTTCGGATGGAGCCTTGGGGGAAGGTATGGTTCCCTCTTTGTTCTTGCCCATAGATTGTATACAAGGATCGATGTGATCTCACCTGTAGGCCAAAAAGTTTCATTTATATATTTTTCTTTCCGCGATTCTCTACCATTTCAGCTTTTATATCGCGAAAGTCGCGATTGCCCAATCATTTCGGCTATTTTTCGCGGTGCCCAATCATTTCGGCTATTTGTTTTATTTACTCGCTGCTTTTTATTACGAGTTGCCTAATCATTTCGGCTATTTTATATGCATATATTTTTTTTTACTTGCTGATTTTTTTGCAAGTTGCCCCATCATTTCGGCTATTTCATATGCATTTGTGGATCGCTGGCTATTCACTGCGAGTTTAGGATTTGACACCGATTGAGGCATCAACATCGCTACAACTGGGATATTGCCATGAGCGAATCATCATTTACCTCTGTCGATATCGAACAAAGGTGGCTTAGCCAACAGGGTTAGGATCCTGTCGACTAAGGCTTTTAACTTCATAAGTCGTAAGGGTCTCATGAAGGTATTTCTCCCTACGAGTCGTGAGGATCTCATAAGTGCATTTTCTCTTTAGAAATCGTGAGGATTCCTAAGTGTGTGTTCTCTTATAAGTCGTAAGGATCTTACAAGATTGTTTTCTCCTTATAAGTCGAGAGGACTTACAAAGGCCACCTGCTGTGTAAACATATCCCTAGCGCGGGTGGGACTTTGTTAGAGAAATGTTTATTTGCGCCCGTGGATTGTATACAAGGGTAGTATTGAACCGCTTGTAGGGCAAAATCTGGGTGTATGACTGCTTAAGAACAGGTTCAGATCCCTGTAGCTTAAGGCTTTTGAATCTTATGAGCCGTGAGGGTCTCATAAGTGGGTTCTCTTTACGAGTTGTGAGGATCTCGCAAGTGTAATTTCTCCTTAGGAATCATGGGGATTCCTAAGTGTGTTTCTCTTTTGTGAGTCGTAAGGATCTCACGCAGGTATTTTCTCCTCACAAGGTCGAGAGGACCTTACAAGTGTCTTTTAATGAGATTGCGCCCTTTCGGGTTTTCACAAAACTCGCCGGTAGCCCTACCGTTTTTACTCACGGAGCCCTTTCGGGTTTTCATCCATGCCCATTTCTCTTATGGACGTACCGTTTTTTTTGTCAGCCTTGGGATGCTGCGGTCAGTAGTAGTTTATAGACGTCTCGGTCAACAGCCAGTTTTAGGACATAGTGGTCCATCGTTAGTTTAGGGACGTTTCGGTCCGTTTTCCGGCTACTACTTATAGAGTTTGGGCTTAGGAAGATAGCGAGCGGACATAGGCGTCGTCATCTATCGTTGACCTTGGTCGCGACTCGTTAGGCGTAGTATTTTTTCAGGAAGCGACCGTTTATTGGCCTAAAAGGTCTTTCACCATGCATGTCCATGAGTAGATAAGCTCCACTCTGGTAAACTTTGTCTATGATGTACGGGCCTTCATAGTTCGGCTCGAATTTCCCCCATTTGGCACGATTGGGGATCATAGGTCTCTTGACTACTAGCACGAGTTCACCTTGGCGGAATGTTCTCTGCCTAGTCAATCTCTCGTATGAGCGCGTCATCTTTGCTTTATAAGCTTCCAAGTTTTACTGTGCCATGAGTCGGGTTTCATCAAGGGCGTCGAGCTCCTCAAGCCGATGGTGAGCATTTTCTTCGTCGGTTATCTTGTAGTGAACCGCCACTCGTAGGGTAACTCTATCTCGAGGGGGAGTACCGCTTCTGTGCCGAATACCAATGCATACGGCGTTGTGTTTGTGGCCATTTTGAACGTAGTTCGATACGCCCAGAGAGCTTCATGCAGTCTCTCGTGCCAGTCCTTCTTATTTTTTGACACTGTCTTCTTCACGATCTTCGTCAAGGTCTAGTTGAAAGCCTCAGATAGACCGTTAGCTCGGGGATTATAGAACGAAGAATATCTCCAGTCTATATTATGCTGTTGTGCAAAGCAGCTGATTTTGTGGTTTCTGTAGGCTGGCCCGTTATCGAAGATAATTCGTCGCGGAGTGCCAAACCGGTAAATAACGTGTGTCTTGAAGAAATGGAGGATATTCTTCGTCTTCACTTCTCTTAGCGGTACGGCTTCTGCCCATTTGGAGAAGTAATCAGTTGTTGCCAAAATGAATCGATGTCCTCTGGATGATGCCGGTTCAATGGGCCCGATTATGTCGGTTTCCACATTTCGAACGGCCAGCTAGCCACCGTCGGGTATAGCGGATTTGGATGCTGATGGATAAAGTCTTCATGAATCTGGCTTGAGTGGCACTGTTTCGCGTATTCAAGGCAGTCCTGGATCATCGTGGGCCAATAATAGCCCATCCTTTTGATCTTCAGCTTCATCTGCGGCCTGGCTTGGTGAGAACCGCAGAGTCCATCGTGAGTTTCTTGGACTACTCTCCTTGCCTCTTCAGGTCCCAGGCATCTTAGCCACAGAGAATCAAATGATCTTTTGTATACAGTATCATTGACGAAAGCGAAAGACAGAGCTCGTTTCATGAGCTGATGTCTAGAGGACGCGTCTTCAGGTGTTCGACGGGATTTGAAGTAGTCTATAAAGACTTCTCTCCAATCCATAGCCTTTTCCTGGTCTTTTACTTGTAGGGTTGCTTGCTCTGTCGTTCCTTTTTCTTCGGACGACTCTGGAGATATTTCTGCCGGTGCAAGAACCCGACGGTTTTGCATAACGATCCTCACGTCATCGAGATTCTCGTCGGCCAGTTCTTTAGTGAGCTTGGCTAATGCATCCGCCTTGCTATTTTCCGCGCACGGTATGCTTTCCAAGGCATAGGCAGGGATTTGAGTCAGCAATTGTTGTACCCTTTTGCCGTACTTTACCAACTCCGGTTTGCACGTCTGATAGTCGCCGTTTACTTGGCTAACGGCCAGTTGGGAGTCTCCGTATATGAGGAGGTTTTCAATTCCCATGTCGACAGCGATCTCAAGACCTGCTATCAAGGCTTCATATTCAGTTTCATTGTTTGTCCTCGGCTCTGTTAAGGAGAAGGCAAAGCGCATTATCCCTCCTTGTGGAGTCACGAAGATGAAGCCTACCCCAGACTTAATTATGGGGGAACTGTGCTTTCGCTTCTTCATAGAAGATGCTCCATCGAAGTAGAGTTCCCATCGGGTATCACTCCTTCCTTTCTCCCCGTCGATCGTGTCAAACGCGTGCTCTTCTGGCAATTCGCAATTTAGAGGTGAATCGGCAGGTATATGATGCTCGGCAAGGAAGTTGGCGATGGTCTGGCCTTTCACTGCTTTGAGAGGACGATATGTTATCAAGAATTCCATCAAGAGCAGGGCCCATTTAGCAAGTCGTCCCGTTAATATGGCTCCTGACATCAAATACTTGAGAGGATCCACTTTCGATACGAGATGGATCTCATGTGCCAACGCATAGTGTTTGAGCTTCGTTATCGCAAAGATCAATGCCAGGCAGTATTTTTCAATGGGGGAGTAACTGTTTTCTGCCCCAGGAGAACTCGATTCAGATAGTAGAGAGCTCTTTCTTTCCCTTGGTTATTTTCTTGTGCCCATAATGCGCCTAGAGAACCCTCAATGGAGGTTGTATACAGAATGAGAGGCTTTCTCTTGACCGGAGCGGTCAGCACTGGCGGATTCTGCAAGCATTTCTTGATTTCGTCCAGTGCGCTTTGGCATTTGCGATCTCAAATGAACGTGGTTCCCTTCTTCATTAGGTGACTGTAAGGATGGCACTTGTCGGAAAGATTGGCTATGAATCGCCGGATATATGCGAGCTTTCCTTGGAGAGACCACAGCTGCTTGAGAGTTTTTGGCGGGGGCATTTCCATAATCGCCTTGATCTTTGATGGGTCTATTTCGATGCCTCAATGTCTTACGATGAATCCTAGGAATTTGCCCGAGGAAACTCCGAACGCGCATTTGAGAGGGTTCATCTTCAAGTTGTATTTCCGAAGACGTTGGAATACTATTTTTAGATACTCCCAATACTCTTCGTGCGATTTACTTTTCACCACAAGGCCGTCAATATAGCATTCGACGACCTCATGTATGAGGTCATCGAAAATCTTCGTCATAGCCCTCTGATAGGTAGCGCCGGCGTTCTTCAGACCGAAAGGCATCACTTTGTAGCAGAAGATGCCCAAAGGGGTCCGGAAAGCGGTATGCTTCTGGTCCTCAGGATGCATCTTTATCATATTGTATCCCGATGAGCCGTCCATGAAGGAGAAAACTTCATGAGTGTACGTGCTGTCTATCATCAGCTCGATGACCGGTACGGGAAAGTCGTCCTTCGGGCAAGCTTTGTTGAGATCCCGGAAGTCTACGCATATGCGCACCGTCCTATTTTTGTTTATCACTAGGACGATGTTGGCGATCCAGTCAGGATACTGAACCTCTTGGATGAAGCCAGAGTCGATTAGCTTCTTGACCTCGGCATTGATGCTCATCTCAAGCTCGAGCTGCATTCTTCTCGATGCTTGTTTGATCGGCTTAACGTCCGGAGATATCGCTAATTTCTTGCCGACTATTTCTGGATCCAATCTGGGCATCTCGAAATAGTTCCAAGCAAAACAGTCTTTATACTACATGAGCACGTCTTTTAGCGTAGCCACATGTTCTTTATACAACAGCTTGCTGACGAATGTCGGCCGCGGGTCACTTGCCGTCCCCAAGTCAATTTTCTTGAGGTTATCTGCAGTAGTATGTATCCCATCTTCCAGCTCTTTTAGCGCTGGTGGAAATTCTGAGATCAACTCATCTTCATCGTTTTCGAAGCATAAAGAAAGGTCATCCATATTCTCGGGTTCTTCTTCTGACAGCGTTATCACGTGACAGGTACGAGATCGTTTCTAAGACCGATGTTGATCTGGTTCTACTCTCATCGCATAAGTGGCTTTTGATTCATGCTTCCATGACGGACTTACCCTCCAACTGTTGGATAGAGCGAATCTGCCAAGTTGATACTGGTCTTCAACCCAGTTCTTGAAGGTGAATTAGTCTTCGAGAGGATGTCCTATTGCTCGGTGATAGGAGCAATAGTCTGGGTGAGAGACCTTCTCTACTTGCTCGGGGTGCATGGACTCCGGGAGTGTCATCATCTGATGTTTTATGACAAGATCGAATATCTTTTTTGTCTTGTCTTGGGGAAAAGAATATGCTCGACCCATCTTCTTTATAAGAGATGGATCCCAGCTGCTCGATTCTCGATCGCGTGGCTTCTCAGACCGGCTACGCTGCTGTCGAACTTTTTTTTCCGTTCTTTGGTTTATTTTTGCCTCTGTGCTGGGTCTTTTGTATGACGAGCCGGCGATGAAGAGCATTGTCATTCTCCGTGGCCTGCCGAAGGAGGCGTTGCGTCCTGGCTTTCTCATAGATGGCCATTTCGCGACTATGGTCATCCCGGACCTTTTGACCTGCTTCCCTTATTAGCTTATCCATCTGTTCTTCGAACGACGGACTTGGCACTTTCATGGCGAGACCTTGTTTTGGTTCAGGGTTAGCGTCTTCTATCAGAGCATCTCCTTCTTCATCAAATTCATGTATGACGCAGCAGCACAGGAATCGCTCCCATTTCTTGGATCAGATATATCCAAGCCCGATCGCTTCCATTCTCCCGTTGGGCAATTTTCGCTGAGTTCCGGGGACATTCTAGATCCTGTTGTAGAACTGAGCTTGTTGAGCAGTCTGTTTGAAGGGTATGCCTTGGTATCTCAACAGCCTTTTTAATCCTTCTGTGTAGTATCTGGGCAGACAGATGGGCTGGAGCCTGTCAAGCGTAGAATCGACACCATGCCAAATTTCCTTCTCCACTTTGGTTTCTGTTGATCGATAAAAGAGGATCGCCTTTTCATCTTTTCGCCTGAGAGGGACGTAGAACGTCTGCAGTTCTTGCACACTGTAGGTATTAAGTGCATCGAGTTCTTTGTAATGCTTTTGCGGGACCATGGCGATTTGCAAACTCCGATCATCGTCAGTGAAGGCTTTTATCGATGGCCGAACAGAAGATACGGTATTGACCTCATCTTCTGAGTCACTTCCAAAAACTAGAATAGGGGTGGACGTTCCCGGCTTGTTGCATTAGGGCGGGCCCGAATAAACTATTTCTTCTTCCTCCTCAGTGTCATTCCCGAAGACTGGAATAGTGGTGATAGCTTTGTTCTTCGGTTTATGGTATCTTTCCGTATCTTCGAAATCTGGTAAGAAGTATTTTGCGTCTTCGTACTTTCGGACTTCATTCACGGAGAATGGGTTTAGTTCCCCTGTCACAGTATACTCGCGACCATCCTTGAAATACTTCATACACTGATGTTGTGTAGAAAGGATGATATTGTACTCGTGTAACCAAGGCCTGCCGAGCAAAGCATTGTAACATGTCTTGGCGTCAATGATGTGAAATTTGATGTCCGTGACGAGCAGACCAAAGCGTAACGTCAATATCACAGACCCGGGCGTCCGTGATGACTGGGAGACAAACCCGGAGGTGGTGATTTTATCACGAGCGAAGTGCTGAACGCTCATGCAGATTTCCTTCAACACTCTTACATTGAGGAGGTTGACGGAGGACCCATTGTCAACCAGGATTTTGCCTATCTTGATATCATGACAGTATCCGGAGACATAAAGGGGACGGTTATGCTCGCACGTCCCAAGGAGGAGATCTTCATCGCCGAAGGTGATATCGGCTGTGTGCACTTCTTCCAGCTCGTCCTTCATCTTTTCTTCGGCGAGGAAAGGTTGGAACTACTCGGGCTCTTGTAGTGCCTTGATCAAAGAATCTCTCACCTTTTTGGACAGCAAAAGGGCGTCGAGAATGCTTAGCTGTGAGGGTATTTTCCTCAGGTGTGCCAGAACGTTGTAATCCACCTTGTTTTTCTTGGGCAGATCCTTGGCTGTCAACTCTTTGACGGCATGGTCATCGAGGGTGATATCCTCAGGGACCTTTTCTTTTCCCTTATCCTTTTTGTTCGACCCCTTGTTTACGGGTCCGAGATTCCTTTCAGGTAACGTGCGATTGCGCAGCTGAATGTTCTCGCAGCTCTTCGGTTCTTCCTCTTTTCCTGAGGTGGATTCTTTGAAGAAAGGGCCAAGAGCCATTTCTTCTTCAGAATCACCCTCGAAGGTGAGAACTTATGATCCCATTCTATCAACCATGTGACAGTTGTCGGTGGTTCTTTTATGCTCATCAGTCGTGCTTCTCTGTTCCCGACGAGCCTTGCGCTTCATTCGCTGGACGTGTTGTCGGTGGGCAACATATCCTTGCCACCAATTTTTAAAAGCCATGCATTCTTCGGTAGGGTGTGCAATCCTCTGATGGTATAAACAGAAGTTAGGATGTACGTCCGCTTCATCAAGATGTATACCGCCGGGAGAATTTCCTCTGAAAGAAGGTAACTTCATTCCCTTTGACAGGGCTCTAGCAAATCGTTTCCTTATCTTGAACCTGCTTTTATTTGTAGCGGATGTACTTTGATCTGGTGGGAGTGTTTCAACCCTTTCGTCCAGTCGCCGACATTTGGCCTTTTCAAATATGGCCATCTCGCGCTCTCGGTCAACTTTGCTTTTCAAAAGAGCTTCATTCAGGAATGCGTCAATCATTTCGTCTGATGGTCCTAGAAGTTCCGACTCAGGATCTGCCCCCGATTTCTCTGCATCCAAAGCTTCTCCACCGTTTATTAACGAGTGAGAGATCACATGGCAGCTTGCCACATAATCCTCAGGTTCATCCGATGAGTCTTCTCCATTGTCGTCATCTCCTTCCTCAAGGACGTAGCTGAGAAATTCTTGGAGTGTGACTGGGGTCTGCGCCTTCTGTTTATATTCTTCCAGTGCGTCAATATGTTTTTACAGGTCCGTGCGCTTTTCACCATACTTCATGGGCTTTTTGGTCTTCTTCTTCTTCGAAAACTTTGACGGCTGGGTGTTGGCGCTTTGAATATCACTACCAATTTTTGGAGTTGGGCGCGGCTTCAGCATTCCCTCGATGATCTCGGGTTCTAGCTGATTTTTCCATTTGATCGCCGGGCATGTTTGGAGATCCTTCAGCATTCTTTTCGTCTTGGTTGAAAGAACGACCTCCCATGGAGCTTCTTCTACAAAAGAGCACGATGACCCCGGTGTGTCTCCCTTTTAAGAGTGTGCGGTTGAGGCGGGCTTACTTTCCAATTCTTGGATGGTGCGAATTTGTCTTGTTGGTATTGGTCTTCAATCCAGCCTTTAAAGACGAAGCAATCTTCAATTGGATGGCCTATCGCTTGGTGATAGGGGCAATAATTGGGATTATTAGCCTCACTGGGTTGCAATGGGCGTTTTGGATTCAGCAAATTGATGAGCCTGTTCCGCACTGCTAGTTCAAACAATCTCCTCATTTTATCCCGGAGGAACGAATAAGGGCGTTTCATTTTCTTATTAAAGAATCGCCGTCTCTCGTCTAGGCGATCAGTTAGTTTTGGGCCAATGGGCTGTTGTTGAGCATTGGCGACGAAGGTCGCTTTCTCTTTTCATTTTTCATTCCGCGGCTCCGACTTCGAAGAAGATGGTCTATGACCCATCTGATCCATTTGGGCTAGCTTGTCAATCAAGGCCTGGAAAGTAGTTGGCTTGAAGAACATCATGAATTGGGAAATGGTCACCTGAGGGTCGAGAGTACCCACGAACATGCCTACCGCAGGAGCCTCTTCGATGCGTTGTTCGCACTTCGACTATACATTCTGCCACCGTATCGCGTACTGGACCCAAGTTTCTCCTGGCTTCACCCTGGCATTGATCAGTGCCGTGATTGGGGTATGTTCGCTAGCGCTCTCAAAACGTTGGGTGAATAGCAGCTCCATCTCTGTAAATGTCTTGATAGAGTCATTTGGGAGTTCCGAATACCACTCGAATGCTGTCTCCGACAAGCTGCCAACAAACTGGCGAAGCAGAAGTTTATCATCACCTCTAGTGTTGCCGCACAGAGCCCTACATTGAGCAATGTGCTGGCGTGGATTTCCCGTCCCCTTATATATGTGGAATTTGGGGATCGTGTATCCCGGCGGGTACTTTATCTGGTAGTACCAACCCGGATAGGGTCATCCGGTCTTAACAATTTGCCCAGCTGCTTCATTCGCTTGATGAACTCATATCTGCTGAGCGATGTAATCATCCAGGGCAGCTTTTGAGATGGTCTCCTCTTTGGCTGCTGAACAAGCCGGAAGAGGGTTTGACGTCTTCGCTCGGTCGTCTTCGAGGATAATCGGAGGATCTTCAGCTGGAGGATCCGGCTGTAATATCATCCCGACCATGTCTTGGAATAAGAACGCCATTCATTTTATGTTGGCAGCTTGTTCCGCGGCCTTTTTGTCCTTCTTCTCAAGCATTCTCCGAAGGAATTCGGCGTCAGTTTCCTTCTCACGGCGCTGCTCCGAGGATGTCTACGGGTTTGCTTTTGGTCCCGTGAGTGCGGCCATGGCTGTTAACATCTCTTGGAGCTTTTGTTGTTGTTGCTCCTGAGCCTTAGTCACTGATCGCGTAAGCGGTCGATGACCTGTGGAGATACAACTATCCTCTTTTTCGGATGCCATATAGATGGTATGCACCACCATGCCCCCAGACTTAGGGCGTTTGGGTTTAGTGGTCTTGCGATTAGTCGCAGACTCAGGGATTTTCTCCGGCCTTCTACTCTTGTGGGAGGTCGAAGTTGAGGGGGACTTTGCAGTGGGTACCCAAGTAGCTGCCGCCTTCTGTGGCTTGACAGGGTGGTCCTCTTCTTGCCGAAACTTTATCTTTTTCCGTCGGCGGGAGTAATCTGGATCAATTATCGAGTCTTGGACTTGACGCCAGACCTTATAAACTTTGGAGAACAGCCGCTGAGGGGGCTGCTCTGGCTTCGCCTTTGTGATCTTTTCAACAGGCGGAGGAGACTTTTTTAGCACGGCAGTTGGCGAATTTCTGTGCACCTTGTTAAGTAGTTCAAAGCTATTCCCAGTTGGAACAGCAACATCAATTTTCACCATTGGAGCTGGCGGAGTCAGTCCAGAAAGGGAATTGCCCCCAGCCTTCCTTACTCGGCGCCAGTGGCGACGTCGAGCGTGTCGAGCGGCCGGTACTGGCTCAGCTATAGGGGTGGCTTGATCGTTCCTCCTGTTCTAGTCAGGTGCTGTTATTGGCGCCAGCCTATTGAAAACGGACGTCCGCTGAGCGGGGATAGCCAACTTGTCGAAGGTAGACTTTCGAATAGGGGAAGCAGCCTTCATGACTTCACGTGGAGTAGGAGCTGAAACGGCCAGTCTTGTGAAGACCGACCCCTTAGCAGAAGAAGCCGCCTTGGGGACTTCAGGAGTAGGAATGGCTATCCGCTTTGGGATAACCGCTTCAGGAATTGTGGGCTTCTTCACGGGCCCGTTGGAGCTTTGGCCCAGTCTGCTGAAAACTGAGGCGCTTGGTTTGGGCGACCCGTTATGAGGGGTCGCAGTAGTGGTAAGCCGATCAAAGTACGACTTCTTCTGAGCTTCTTGCAATGGTACATGGACGTTGAAGCTTGTCGGCGGGATCATGGTCCCGAAGAATAGCCCAGTGGTGGCTTGAGTCACCTGTTCCACTAGCATCTTGAAAACGAGGCCGCCTGAGGCTCATAAGTCACTCCTCTAGCGAGGACAGAGTGAGAGTTGTTGCAGCTGTTGTAGTTCGTGCAGTTGGAAGCCATTGATCTGCACGAGGGCAAGACACCAAATCTTAGTACCTCGAACCCAAGGGCAACTATATCAAACCGTAATTTTTTCGTGAACACGACACACGAAGTGTAGAGTGGAAAGAGGAAAAGGTCCCACCGGGCATGCCAGAATCTGTTCTCCGCCTGTAAGTCCACGGTAGCGCTCCGGCCATCTAACAGACGCCAAATGCGGAACAAAAACTTTTACAACTGGCGCTATCACGTACTATAACCCGGATCTGCTATTAAAGCTAAACTAGCAAACTACAAAGTGGGTAGAAGAGTTATACCGAACGATCTGAGTCCTTCGGTCTTCAACCATCATCCCATGCTTTGTTGCGGCTGCTCCTATCTCCTGAATCTCCAGTCTTCTCGTCCAGGTGGCACCACGTCGACGGATCTTTAAACGGGCTCCCGCCTCTGAACCGAGGCAACTCGATCGTCAAGTTTACTAGAAGAGATGACCAAGATGATGTAGAGAAAGAGTAGAACACTTTGTCTCGTTGCGTCCAAAGCCATGGACGAACGGTTAATGAAGTTGCCTTTTGAATCGGGTGAAATGAGAATTGTAGCTATCTAATTTCATGAATCCCAAATTATCATAATCTCTTTTATCAAGTGAGAGTGTGAGTGAAGAGGAGGGGAGGGGCCGACCATATATAGAGTGGGGAGAGGTGAGTGTATGAGAAGGGGGGTGACCACAACAATTAATGAAGAGAATGAATCACCTAAACATCTAGTATGAACTCATTTAAAGAAACAATGATTCATAACACATAGTCATCAACACATAAATGCTCCATTAATGCACTAAGCCACCTCACCATCCTAGTCACCATCTAGAAGCTTCCACACTCATCTCAAGAAAAGATAAAGCCGCATTTAACCGAATGTTAAATACGACTGATAGAAAACAGGAAACTGACAACTTCCAAAAGCGATCCCGAAACGAATTTCAGGATAACCCCGTAACTGTATAAATATACCCGCATTTGTATTACGACCGAATACAAATGCAACTGAGACAAAGATATTATATCTACAAAGTATAATACATGGATCCGGCTTAAACCAAAGCCCACCAGTATTATCTGCCCGAAATATGACACGTGCGTAAACGCACGTGCATTTTCCGAACCCTGCCATAAAACCATACGGCCTCTACAACGTTTCGCTCGAACTTGGGAAACTATCTGTGGGGGACTCTAATGACTCGTCAGTACCCTGGCAGTGGGTTTAACCACAAGCCGTCAGCGGCACTAGCTGTGCGTAACGGCTGCCCATATACTGACCTCAAGGGAGGCCGATAAGCGAACTCATCCGGAAACCCTACTGAGCCTAACAGTGACAATGTATATACAGTCCGGTCCATTCGTCTATGAGTATTGCATATCCGGCCTAGGGGGCGAGTAATGTCAGACCCCCAATAGCGGTATAAGTCATGTCGGAGACAAGCCCTGAACACCCTGAGAAACTACCGGAGTACCTACCAGTAATTCTTACTTGCCTTGGCCAAGGACTTGGTGTAATGGCTTTTCTAGACACAACGCGATCTCCACCCCAATACCGGGAGAGACGAATCCCCTGCCGATCCGCTCACGTGCCTCCATGTGGCTCGGGACTGTACCAAAAAACTACCTGTTTGCACGACTCCTTTGAGCCGTGGTAGGGTAGAAATCAAAGCATAGTGGGAACTCACACGAGACAAATGACGACCTCAGATCGATGAACTAACCTGTACACATGTCACCAGGGAACTGCTATCTGACGATATGTATAATACCAACTAGCAGGTTCCCGGCGAGTCATGTCCGGTGTACTCATAACCCAATGAGCACCTGTATACATCTTAGGTGATCCAACTGACACCAGTGGCTTGTGAGACCGGCCACCGCCCCTCGCCGGGGTCTCGACAGTATACACTAGTCTACTCTGGAGTATTGATGCCCTGTCTCGGTACTCCCACGACTAGGGACCACTGTTAAGGATGTACTTATGGACTACCCAACTCTCACGTATATGATCACCCTCATACTGTTGGTAGTCAAGCAAGATCCTAAGGGCTCTATCAACGTGTAACATGTAATCGGTCACCTGAACATGTACACGACTGATAAAGGCATACCAGATAGCATACTATCATCTCGAGTAAGACTGTCCTACCGGCATAAGTCCTCCTCAATCATTGCAATCACGTGCCTGCGATCCAATAATTGATTTTGAGGGCACTATATCCAACAATCTCCCACTTGCACTTAAGGCTAATTATTGTGACGTCGCATACTCACAGCCCGTGTGATACCGAACACCCAACTCCTCTACTAATCAGTTTCACAAAGCCCGTTCGTAAAACTCTTGTGTTCGAGAAATAGCCTCAGTGAGTGGATCCGCCCTGATGTTTCTTTCTATGTCTCTCTTAATCTCAAGTTCGCGGAGAAATCCATCTCCCGAATCGAGTAATACCTGTCTTAGAATATGTCTGGATATCTGATGGGACCTAGTTCATAAATGAACTCCAAATCCAAACTTCTTAGACTGTATCGATAACTGAACCTAATCAGTATCCAGCACCATGCCTCCCACAGTATCCTCTTTGTAACACCTTAGATTGTGTTTTGTAGCTAATTATATTTTAATGTATGGATTTTTATTAAAAAGTTTACCAAATTAAGTTTTAAATATTTTATCCTATGTAATGAGTATTTTATTAGAATTTTTCTAGGCACACACACACTTGTGCATGTTAACTAGGGTGTTATTTTGGAGGTTAACCATGATTAACAATCATGGTTAGCTAACCATTTTACTTAAGCTAGTTTTATAATTTATATTAAGTATGCATGGTGGTTTTAAAATGAAAAATGAATTTAAATGGAATTTTATTTGGTTGAATGGTTGACTTGAGAGAGAAATGGGCATGGGGCAACATGGCTTGTGCCATGCCCATTTAATGAAGAGAGAGAGTGAGAATGGGAGGGGTCTTTGTGTTTACTCTCACTCTCACTCATTTCTCTCATTTCCTCTCTTTTCTCTTGTTTTCTCACACACACACACACACACAAGACCAGCAGCAACAGCAACAGCATCAGCATCAGCAGCAACTCCATCAGCAGTAACAGCAAGCAGCTGCAGAAGCAAGCGGCAAAAGCAGAAGTTGTAGCAGCAGCCGCTCCAGCAACCTGCAGCAGCAACTCTCTTCTCCTCCACACTTCTTCACCTGCTTCCTAGGTTCCCTTAGGGTATATTTCTTAACCCAATCCCCTAGTTGCTTAAGTTGTGCATCGATTAGCTTCGATTAATGTTAAATAGCTAGTTTAGTGCTAGATTATGGTGTTTTGTGTGGAAGTTTGGTTATATGATGATTGTGTTAGTTAACCCTATCCATTTAAGTGTTGCTAGGGTCACCTTAACTGAGCTTAACCCTGGATTACACTAAAATACCATAGGGTTTCTTTTTGAGTGAAAATTGTCGTTTTTATGCGATATTTTGGCAATCTGAGATCTGCTTTTGACCCGGATCCTTCAGAATAAAATTGGGAAAACTGGAGCATGCTCACTAGGTTTAGACAACACCACAAGAACACGAGACCCCCATTCCCAACTGAGGTCGCAGATTTATTAGGTTTGGCCACAATTTGCGGCCAAGTAGGGGGCAGGGGTGTTGAGGTCTTGGCTAGGGTTGTCTGTAGGGTTGTATAGTGCTTTGGCATGTCTAGTTTTGTAATATTTGGCCTGTAGGAAAATCTCGGATCAAATACCGTTTTTCATGTCCGTTGTATTTGCGCGATACGCGCGATACGTGAGTGGGTTATGTGATCCAGCGTATCGCGGCGTGTCGCGATGGTTTTAGACGCGTACACACACGTTTTAGTGTATCGTGCACACGCGCGTTTAGTTCACGACGCGAGTTTCTCGTTTTGGTTCGATATCGCGTTTTGCGGAATAATTGGCTTATAAATGACTTCCTTGTCTTATTTGCAGGTTTGCAGGCAGCGACTACGGACACTGCTACAGGGGAGAGCAGATGGTAGGATTCACCTAGCATGGAGCATAGGTGAGTAGATTTAACATCTACAGGGGAATCGCCAGCATGGCGTTATGCGTCTGGGCTAGGATTGAATACTTGTCGCATATTCTACGTCATTGTTAGAATTGCGCCTTTACCTTTTTACTTAGATATAGTTGTACTGTGACTAGTAGCCGTAGGGCACTGCACACATTATTGACGGTTCATGTTGCACGAGCACGGATTGTATGCTACACACACCGTCAATAATTGCCATGTCACACACTAACCATTATAGATACTATTGCTTATCACACATGACATTTAGCTTATCGGTATACCTATAGTGTATCATACCTTTAGAGATAGGTTACATATACACCTTGCGATACAGCTACATGTATACTTTGCACATATTTTACTTATACCGGGGGGGATATCCTACATATTCTACTTATACCCAGGGGGTATACGACATCAGTTCTTATAGGTAGATACCTGTACATTGCTACACCTGTATGTTACACACATATTCAGTTACAGTCACATATTTACCTTTACTGATGTTACTTAGCTGTACTTTATTGGTTTCGCATACATCTGGTTTCAGCTACATATTCTCTGTTATATGCTCGCATTTCAGATATGTCATATATATTTATTCCTGGATTGCGCATTATTATTTGGATTTTACATGATGTTTTCTGGATTTGGGAACCGCGGGAGTTCATGAAATTATGCATATATTGAAAAACCCGGTTTTCTTGATATGATATTTGCGCATCCACCATGGGTTTTATCGGTGCTGATTATATATATACCCCTACGAGGAGGCGTCGAGGCCGTAGAGGGTACATGGTGGGGCCCGGAGGTACCCCGGGGCAAGAAAGGGATGTCGATGTGATATGAGCCGATGAGCCCGGCAGGGGAACCATACCATCCGGTGACAGTACCAATGACTCGGCGGGGATCATGGAGACACCGTTGGGAGTCATGCACGTATGCATACGTCGAAAGGCGAGGGTCAGAGCTAGGCACTCGTGCTTTCGGGACAGCGTATGATACGTACCTATCAGGATTTCTGTGTCGATGCTTGGCACATTGTTTTCATGATATTTCTTTTACTACCTTTGTATATATAACAGGGGATTAGCCGTTGTTATATATACTCTTACACCAATATTAGTGGAATGGGACGCTAATATATGTGTATTGCCTCCATCATATTTGTTTCTGCAAATATATATATATATATATATATATATATATATATATATATATATACTTTTAGGATGTTAGAAACTTACTTGAGTTTCGACTTGGGATATAGGTGATTCATTGACATTGGATATTGGATATGAAAGAGATTGTTGATTTGTACATTCGAGATATAGGAGAGCTACTCGATATTGTACATTGAGGTGATGTGAGACTTATATGATGTGAGAGCCCAGTTTGGGGGCTGATTTGAGGAATTGTGGATTTGAGTGTCTTGATGGATTGTGATCCTGCCACGATGTCAGGTTTCCGTAGAAATGACATATTCCACCCTATACCTCACACTTTTCTATTTCATGCACAGTTTCATATATTGGTAGTACCTGTTAGTGTACCCTTATGATAGCAGCATATTTGCATTCTCATATCCCTATTGCATAGTTATTGCACACTATTGTCAAGTTATTATTGCTTCATATATTGATTGTACCTGCTAGTGTACTTTCTATTTTTCAGCATTTGCATGACATGTTATTACTGTAATCGCATATCTTAGATTCATGCTGTACGTACATTCCTGCGATTACCTGCATATGTTATCTACTATTCACGAGTTGGCAACTCACCCCCGTTGTGCCATAGGTGTTTCAGGTTTTTCCCCAGAGTAGTCGAGGCAGGCTATTCAGCTTCTCATCTATCATCTTTTGCTGCAGATATCGCATCAGCTCACAGTATACCATTTTTCTTAGGTGGGTTAGATGATTATTTGTATTTCATATTGTACATTCGTTGTATTTTGTACTCTCCATCTACTATTGTATTGTTGACTTAGAGACTTGGTGAGGACGTTATTGTATATTATTTGTGGATTTGTTGCCTTTTATATACAGCTTTCTCTCTATTGTCTTTATTTCTTCGCTATAGCGTCATATTTTTGTGTTGCATTCATCTTGGCTAGTTTTTACAAAAAAGGGGGTGTTGCTAAAATTTTAAAGAAATAAGTAGGACTTTTAAAAAATTTGGGTTGCGATTTCAAATGTTTCAAAAACTTATATTATCTTTTCCGTATTTTTATGGTTTAGATTTCTGGGTTTTGGTTTTCTTTTACTGCGCTATGTCTTTAGGCGTTGCGTAGTATTAGGGCCGTCATGGGCCAATTTTGGGTCGTGACACTCTTGGACCACCTGTCCATAATACTGCCCCCTTCGTCAGAGGGAAAACTATAACTCTGACAATCTCTCTGTCATCCATGTCACCTTTGAAGCCAGGAATGATAACCGTCTCTGAAGGAGGCTGCCGTCATCAAATCCGTAGAACAAGCACTTATGTTCTAAAACTGCTTCATTATGTTTCTCCAGGATTGGATTAATACAAACTTATCGCATCTCTTGCAAAAACAACATTTGGTATGGTACTTGATATCTTATGATTGACTCAATTGCCTAAGCAAGTGATATGCTAATCATGCACATCCCTCTCCTCTGTAGTCTTTAAGACACCTTTAGAGAGGGTGACTCCATCACCTGCAGGTACACCACCATGCCAGGAGTCACCTATTCTAAAAAATCATTAGAATACTGTCAAAATACCCACATTGGGAAACTACCCAAATCCAGATCTAAAACCATAGATTTAGAAACTAGAATGTCTGATATTATATCCATATTCTGTCTGGAGAAACAACTGTGTGACGACCACAGTACAACCGATCGTAGTATAGGAATTTTACTTCCTACTCTGTGTATGATATCCAAATACCAGGACATCACACCCTACTACCTTCTTAACAGATCCATCCTTTATTCTGATGAAGTCAAACCCATGACTGTCAGATCAAAATTAGATGATCTATCTACGCTATAACTGCTCAAGTCTATAAATAGACATAAGCAACTTGCCCACTATGCTTCCGCTGCTCCCACTGACCACAACAATCCTCTGGCAGAATAATATATACGTGCACTTCTAAAGCTAGTTTAGAACGACGCTATACTTAACCTCCTGCCCGATCTCATAGCCTGGAACAACAGTAGTGTCAAGTCTGGGTAAGCAAGAACCTCCCTATCACTGTCCTTGAGGCTACCGGAGTACCTCTCGGGGGTCTGTAACACCTTAGGATGTGTTTAGTGGCTATTTATATTTAAATAAAGGGTTTTTAATAAAAACTTTACCAAATTGAGTTTCAAATATTTTTCCCAATTTAATAAATATTTTTCTAGAATTTTCCTAGGCTTGCACACACATGTGCATGTAAACTAGGGTTTTAAAATGAGGTAATGCCATGATTAGCAACCATGGTGGGTTTAATCATGGGGATTAAGTGTTTTGGGTTTTAATTAAGTTAATTAGTTATTTGATGGTTGCTTTAATTTGAATTTCCCTTTTTAGTGTTGACTTGGTGAGAATGAGAGAGAGAGAATGCATCATGGCAAAAGCCATGCTTGCATTTAATGAAGAGAGAGAGTGGAGAGGTTGACATTTGGAGTGATGATTCCCTCTCATTCTTGTGTTCTTTTCTCTCAACCCCACTCTCACACTCACACACCCACACCATCACAGCAGCAGCAGCAAGCATCCACAGCAGCAGCAGCAACCATCTCAGCAGCAACAGCAAGCATCACAGCAGCAGCACCAGTGAGCAGCAGTTAGCAGCAGCAACAGCCACAACTCCAGCTGCAGCTCCTTCCTTCCACTTCTTCTTCTTCCTCCAGCTCCCTAGGGTCGAGTGTGGGGTATACTTCCTGAACTTACTCCCTAGTTTGCTTATTTAGGGTAGCCTAGCTTCGATTAGTGTTTTTGGTGTGTTTTAGTGCGATATGTGGTGATTAGTGGGAACCATGACCAAGTGATGTATGAATTGGCTTTAGTAAGTTGATGGAGTGTTATTTGGGCCATATTAACCCAGCTTAGCCCCCAATTGCACTAAAATACCACCAGATCCCTATTTGATGCAAATTCATCGTTTTAAGCAAAATTTGACTTTCTGTAAACTGCTATCGACCCAGTGAGTTCAGAATAATTTTGAGAGGACTGCAGCATAGTTGTTAGGTGTTGATCCCCCAGGTAGAACCCGACCCCCATACAACATGTACAGGCCGCCAGAATATTGATTCTGGCCGCAATTTGCGGCCAGATGGGGAGGGTTTGGGTTGGGGTTTGGCCCTATAGGTGTCTGTTGCTACCCTTAGACTCTTGGAATGTATAATTTTATTTGGTTCTTGCTGCAGAAAAATCTGGAGCTAAATACCCTATTTCTCGTATTTTAAACCTTCGCGACATGCGTGATACGCATGTGGTTTAGGATTTCTGCGTATCGCGACGCGTCAGGGTAGTTTCATGCGCGTAATCACACGTTTTAGCGTATCGCGCATGGTTTGCGACACGGGTTTCTAGTTTGACCTTAATATCAAGTTTTTGTGGATTTGAGCTTATATGTGATATATTATGTGATTCTAGGTTCGCAGGCGAGTGAGACGGACGCTGCGAAGAAGGGGAAACAAGTTGTCGGTTACACTTAGCGTGAGACTTCGGTGAGTAGATTTAACATCTACGGGGATATCGCCCGCATGGCGTTATGCGTCAGGGCTGATAAGACCTTATAGTTATATGTTGCATTTACCCCATTGACTGTCATTGCATACTGCATTCCTTGCTATATGTAAGTAAACTTAGAATTGATAGATCACCGCACTATTACTAACGGTTCATGCTGCACGAGCACTAATCTGCATGTTACACACACACCGTTAGTAATTGCCATGACACACTCACTGTAGAATTGCCATGATTATATTGCTGTAGTTCATTTCATATATGATTCGTTATGATTTTCATAGAAATTAGGAGCCGCAAGATGTCCTTGAAAACTAAAACTATTTTAAAAAGCGGTTCTCCCTTTTACCTACATTGTGACTTGATGTACATAGCACATCGCGTTTGATTCACTCATTGGTGTTGGATTTCCATGAAATTTCTGGTTTTGAGGACCGTGGAATTATTTAAAGAAAAGATGCACTATTTGAAAACCCGGTCCCTCGTGATATGATATTTTGGTGCGTCCACCACGCGTTTTCTCGGTGCTGAGACGTGTGCATGAAACCCGATTCGAGGAGTTGGATGATCCGTTTGCGGGTTCGTGGTGGACCCGGTATGGTTCCCCGGGGCGAGAAATGTTTTTCGTGGAGTAGACGATGAGCCTGGCAGGGTGGAGAGTACCTACCGCTGATTGGTTGGACCTGGCGGTTATCCGGAGGATACTGACCAGAGTCGAGAGATGGATGCGGGATGATCCGTACTGCCGGAGCCGAGGGCCGATACCGCAGACGGAGCCCGTGGGCTGATCCGGACTGACGGAGCCTGATATATGAGGATTTGCGTGTCGATGCTGGACACGAGTATTTTATGATATTTGGGTGCCGATGTTGGGCACTCGTGATTTCTCAGAGATTTACAGGATTTGAGGGCCGAGGAGGGTGCCGGCGCCTGAGTTTATTTGGGATTTAGGGTGCAGTTTTGAGCACCGATTACCTTTCCACGTTGATATTCCGTGTAGATGTTATTTATCCCATGCTCAGCATTGATTATCATGTATCTTATCCTGTAGTTATTTTACCTGACAGAGCATTTGCATGATCATTGCACATACTGCTTATCACGCATTGATATCATCTGCTGGCATATGTTAGAGTAGCGCAGTACGTACATGCTCGCGATTACCTTTATATGTTATCTCTATTCACGAGTTGGCAACTCACCCCCGTTGTGCCACAGTATTTGCAGGTTGCCCTTCAGAGTAGTCGCGGCAGGCTGCCTTTTGCATCTTTTGGCTACAGATACCACTACAGTTGGTGCGAGAGCTGTTTTGCTTTTAGGTGGGTTGTGGTATCTGATTACTTTATTGTAGCCCTTTTTGTATCTAGTATTCTCCATCTACCATTTATGTACTGGACTTAGATACCGTGTGAGGACGATGGTGTATATTTTGTATTCTGGTGTCGAGCTCGTGGGAGCCGACTGTTTTCATATGCAGTTTATATTTCTGTGATGTTTACTTATTGCTCATTCTTCGCTACGGCGTCATATATTACCCTTGTGATGATGGTTTCCGCCGTTGGGCGTGATTGCTCCCGTTTGGGAATGTTTTGTTTCATTATATCTCATTTTCACTCATATCCTGTTTTATACCCGGTCTCGGGGTTACTTTTACAAAGGAAATGCTGCCAAAATTATTTAAATGATGGCGTAACTTTAAAAGAACTTATTGAACTATTTAAGGTTTTCTAAATGTCTTAATTAAATGTTTTCAACACTCGCTACTTTTAAATGGTTTTGATTTCTGGGTTCAGCTTACTTAGTCGCGTTACGCCTGTAGACGTAGCGTGGTTAAGTGCCGGTCACGAGTCGAAACATTCGGGTCGTGACAAAGTTGGTATCAGAGCGTAGGTTTTACCTTTCGGGGTGTAGGATAACCTTGGTATGATGGAGTAGGTAGTTGAAGCAGAGTGGCGTAGCGTGTGTATGTTCCACGGCATACTCACGACACGGTACTCCGCCAAGGAGACCTTAGGACTTATTGATTTAAATTCCTTCTTGAGTATATATATTCTTGTGATTCGATTTCCGTATTCTTATCGAATCCTAATTTCCTTTTAGCCATTATGCTGCCAAAGACTACGAGGGCGTAGAGAGCGACCGCGAGGGCCGAGATTCGAGTTGACTCGTCTGAGACGAGGACTGATCCGGGCAGTGCACCCGTTGTACCCGAGCAGACTGTTCCTCCCGTGACAGATCAGATCGCCACGCTAGGGGCTGGTATGCAGGAGATGCGCCAGACGGTGGGATCCAGCATGCAGGAAATGCGCCAGATGATAGGATCACTAGTTGAGACGCTTCGAGCGCAGCGACCAGAGGTAGATCCACCCGTTCCAGAGACCGTGATGGTACCTACCGCACAGCCAGTTGCCCCTGCAGCCACGGAGGTGATTACAGTATCGCTATCAGAGTTCATGAGGCTGAAGCCTCCGGTCTTCACAGGCACCGATACAGCCGAGGACCCACGGTCTTTCATTGATAGGACGGCCCGGATATGCCGTTCCCTCAGATGCGCAGATGCGAGATGGGTTGATTCGCGAGCTTTTGCTTGGAAGGTCTTGCGCAGAAGTGGTGTGATTCAGTTGAGAAGGGCAGAGCGGTAGGTCTTCCTCCTATGACCTGGACGGAGTTTGTGACGGTATTTCTAGCCCGTTTCCTTCCCCAGAGTGTTAGGGATCCCCGAGCATGCAGATTTGAGTCCTTGCGCCAGACGCTAGAGATGACAGTGGCAGAGTATAACGTGCTGTTTACAGAGCTAGCAGTTTATGCCCCGTATTTAGTGGCTACCGAGGAGTTGCGAGTCAAGAGATTTGTTCGAGACTTGCTTACACCACTGTTCCTTGCGATCAGCGCGCAGCACTACGAGACCTACGCAGCAGCTGTAGATGCAGCCTTATTGGTTGAGGAGCGCCTTGCTGAGACTTCGGTAGCTCCAGAGCCGAAGAGAGTTCGTACTAGTATATCTGCACGGAGACAGTCATTCAGACGCCGTGACAGGTATCGTTCAGGTACGGGGAGTGGCAGAGATTCGGGGCGAGGCCAGATGTTTAGTTCGTATCCCCGGGAGAGTTAGCAGTCGTCGCGGGGTTGTTTTAGATGCGGCAGTTTACTTCACCTCGTTAGAGATTGTCCTGAGATACACCGGAGGGAGGCGGCAGCACCGCATGTTACTTTACCACCTTCACCACCCCAGAGAGCGTTGCCGGTTGTACCTACCGTTGCTCCGCGTCAGACTCATACACAGAGAGGTCATGGGCGTGGAGGAGTTGCTCCGAGAGGGCGAGATGACCGAGGCAGAGGGCAGTCAGTCACAGGTGGGGGACAGGCGTGGGTCTTTGCTTTGACGCATCAGGACGCACAGGCGTCCAATGCGGTGGTTTCAGGTATCCTTCCAGAATATTCTGTTGATGCACACGTGTTGTTCGATCCCGGATCCACGCACTCGTACGTATCCACACACTTTGTGCCGAGTTTGAGTAGAGAGTCCGGTTTGCTTGATCATCCGCTTGTTGTGACCACTCCTGTGGGAGAGTCGTTTGTTGCTAGGTATGTGTTCCGATCCTGTACCGTCTGTATTGGCGAGAGGGAGTTTCATGTCGACTTGATCATTCTTGAGATGTTGGACTTCGACGTTCTTTTGGGCATGGATTGGTTAACCACATGCTATGCTTCTGTGGACTGCCGTGAGAAGACAGTTAGATTCTGTTTCCCCGGCGAGTCGGTTTTTGTTGTGTTGGGGGACCGTGGTGTAAGTCCGCGGCGGCGCCGCGGCGGCGCCCCGGCCGTCGATCCGACGCCGGAAACGCGGAAACAAAAATTTTGCAAACTAGCAAACCGGCATCACCGCGCACTTTTATCCTGGATCTGGCCATTAACCTAGCAACTAGCAAACAAGAAAAGAGTAGAGAAGTATACCAAGCGATCCGTGTCCTTCGGTCTTCATCTCCACTCCGATCTCCCGCGGAAACTCCATCCGTCACCTCCTCGTCGAAACGGGCACCACATCGCCGAAGTCTTTTACGGGCTCCCACCTCTGGACCGAGGCAACTCAGGCGCGAAGTTGGCTAGCCGACGCGTCCAAGGAGTGCTATAGATGTAGTGTAGAAACTTGTCTCTTTGGGGCTTGTGAAGTAGCCATGGTATGTGGAGGTGGAGAAAAATGAACTAAGGAAAAGTGCTTGGGAATTTTTGGTGGCAAGCATAAGAGATGAATGATAATCTTCTCACCTCAAAAATAAACTCCCACACTTCTCCTCCTCATAGTGGCCGGCCCCTCATCTAAAAAAGAGGAATCAAAATGGAATCAATATCCAAGAGAATAAAAGAAAAGATTATGCAAGATAAAGTCACTCTCATTTCCCATTTCAATCCTATCACCAAACCATCACCATAAATCAAAAGATGAGACCAATATGGAATCTCATGATGAAAGAATAATCATGATGCCTTACAAATGCAAGAAACCCCTCCACAAAATGTTATTTGCCAACCGCAAATAACACCCTCCTACGGAAAGTCCGGCCGTGAAGGAATAAAGGAAAACCGGCCGGAACGGAATGCAAACTGGCAACTTCAGAAAACTGATCCCGTAATAAATTACAGGAAAACCCCGCTACTGCAAATACATGCCCGCATTTGTATTCCCACTGAACACAAATGCAAAGAGACAAAATCTACACTATCTAATACTAGGATCCGGCTTAAGCCAAAGCCGGCTAGTAAAATCCGTCCGATCACGATCCGTGCAATACCGCACGTATCTGATCGAACCTTGCCATATCTCCATACGGCCTCTACAGCGTTTCGCCCGAAACCTGAGTAACTGTGTGTGGTGGACTCTAAAGACTCGTCAATACTATGGCTGTGGATTTAACCACTAGCACGTCAGAGGTATAAGCCATACGTGACGGGCCACCAGCTATTGACCAAAAGGGACATCGATGAGCGAGCTCATCCTGACACCCTACTGAGCCTGTCAGTGACAATATCCGTACAGTCCGGTCCGTTCGTCTATGAGCATCGCATGGCGGGCCTAGGGGGTTGGTAAAAGTCAGACCCCCAATAGCGGTACAAGTCGTGTCGGAGTGTAGCCCAGAACACCCTGAGATACTACTGGAATACCTACCAGAAAATCTCTTGCCTTGGCCAAGGACTTTTCATGTTCTGGCTCTCCTAGACACAGCGTGACCTCACCCTCAATACCGGGAGAGACGAACCCCTGCAGATCCGCTCACTGCCTCCATGTGGCTCGGGACTGTACCCAACTAAAACCTGTTTGCACGACTCCTTTGAGCCGTGGTAGGGTAGTAATCAAAGCACAGTGGGAACTCACACGAGACAAATGACGATCTCAGGTCGATGAACTAACCTGCACACATGTCACCAGGGAACTGCTATCTGACGTCAGGTATAATACCAACTAGCAGGTTCCCGGCGAGCCCTGTCCGGTGTACTCATAACCCAATGAGAACCTGTATACATCTTAGGTGAACCAACTGACACCAGTGGCTTGTGAGACCGGCCACTGCCCCTCGTCGGGGTCTCTACTGTATACACTAGTCTACTCTGGAGAATCGATTCCCTGTCTCGAAACTCTCACGACTAGGGACCTTTTAAGGATATGCTTATAGACTCCAGCTCTTACGTATATGATCGCCCTCATACTGCTGGTAGTCAAGCAAGAATCCTAGGAGCTCTATTAACGTGTAATAGCGACTCGTAAGGTCACCTAAAGCAGTACACGATGATAAAGATAAACCAGATAGCATACTATCATCTTGAGTAAGACTGTCCTACTGGGACCGGTCCTCCTCTCAATCATTGCAATCATGTACCTGTGATCCAATAATTGACTCTGAGGGCACTATCTCCAACAATCTCCCACTTGCACTCAAGGCTAATTATTGCGATGTCGCATACTCACAACCCGTGTGATACCGAACACCGAACTCCTCTACTAGTCAGTCTCACAAAGCTCGTTTGCGAAACTATTGCGTTCGAGAAATAGCCTCAGTGAGTGGATCCGCTCTGATGTTTCTTTCTATGTCTCTCCTTATCTCATGTTCGCTGAGAAAGCCATCTCCCGAAATGAGCAATACCTGTCTTAGAATGTGTCTGGATGTCTGATGGGACCTAGCTCATAAGTGAACTCCAAATCCAAACTTCTTAAACTGTATCGTCAACTGAACTTAATCAGTATCCTGCGCCATGCCTTCCCTCAGTATCCTCCTGGACCACCTGTCCAAAATACTGCCCCTCGTCAGAGGGAAAAACTGTAACTCTGACAGCCACTCTGCCATCCAGGTCACCTTGGAAGCCTGGAATGATAACTGTCTCCTAAAGGAGGCTGCTGTTATCATATCCCTAGAACACCAACTTATGTTCTAAAACTGCTTCCGACTGTTTCTCCAGGATTGGATCAATATCAACTTATTGCATCTTCTGCAAGAACAACATCTGGTGTGGTACTTGACATCTCATGATTGACTCAATTGCCTAAGCAAATGATCTGCCAATCATGCGCATCCTTCTCCCCTTTAGTCTGTAAGACACCTTTAGAGAGGGTGACTCCATCACTTGCAGGTATACTACCATGCCAGGAGTCGTCCATTCTAAATACTCTTAGAATGCGGTCAAAGTACCCAAATTGGGAAACCACCCAAATCTAGATCTAAAACCATAGATCTAGTAACCAGAATGTCTGATATAATATCCAAGTCCTATGTGGAGAAACCACTGTGTGACGACCAAAGTATAACCGATCGTAGTATAGGAATATTACTTCCTACTCTGTGTATGTCATCAAATACCAGGACATCACACCCTACTACCTTCTTAACAGATCCATCCCCTATTCTGATGAAGTCAAACCTATGACTGTCACATCAGAAATAGATGATCTATCTCCGCTATATCTGCTTTAGTCTATAAATAGACATAAGTCTGATGTCCACCAATGCTTCCGCTGCTCCCACTGACTATGACAACCCTCTGGCAGAGTCATATAGACGTGCACTTCTAAAGCTAGTTTAGAACGACGCTATACCCATCCTCCTGCCGGGTCTCACAGTCTGGAACAACAGCAATGGAAAGTCTGGGTAAACAAGAACCTCCCTGTCACCGTCCTTGAGCATACCTAAGTACCTCTCGAGTGACTGAGGTTACCCACCACATCCGCGGAGTGGCCAATGGAATGTCAAACCAGATTGAATCTTTAGGTTCTTATCAAATCTTCAGTAATCGTTTGTGGTTCTGGAATCACTTCCAGTTCTACCATACTCCCACTACTATTTTCTGAAAAAATCCATTTTTAATTAAAACTGTGGTGAGTCAAGAACAATATCACTATTGATCTTCCAGATGGTAGAAAGTCAACCCTCGTCATAGCCCGGGTCAACCCACAAATAGCCATTACAGAAACGTGCCTTGAGTTATCCGGAGTCTGGTTTTAAGCATAAGCCGGACAACTCCCCGTACCTTAACAATGTCAAGATATGAACTGTTCTATATCCAATACAGAAACAGAGGCACTGATTTAATTGAACCAGATTCAAATCATGCAGCTGTCTCCAGTGCATGTCATCTAAATGGAAGGAGGCCGATCAGCGTTACTCAACTTAGGAGTGCTTCCAATTATGAGAAACCTGAAAGAGAATCAAGTTCTCTTAATTATTACTATCAACTGAATACCATACACAAGTATCTACATCTTCGATCACCTTGAAGAATCTAGATACTTGCATTACCTGGTTCTCTACTTTACTCATATACCTATAACTTCTCAAAACTTCGACCTTGTGTTTTTATGAAACACTTGTCTAAGAACTAGAGAAGTTATAAGTAAACCGAATATAGTATGAGGACCAACCCCTCTGTCCTAATGGACACTAGACAATATACAATACTCTGTATAAGTCCCCTGAGTCTAATGACTCATTCACTGTGTGCCGTAGATTGAAAACTGTACTTATGGTTAAGAAGAATTACACCGCTGTTCAATGCTCCTTACCTAACCATCCACTGATATAGGTAAATGTCATAGACATAATTTCAAAACGGTACATCTCACTCTATAAAAATAGACGTACAGATATATCAATTTGAAATTGGTGCATAACAACGGATATTCAAAACCAAATATTAGACGTCGGGCAAACAACCCAGGTGACTTCCTCAAGTATCACCAATTACAATGAATCCCGATATAATGAGGATGATCACCTAATTCCCAATAATTTACTCCCACTCATCATCTGTAAAACCATACAGATGTGAGAATCAATACATACCCTGGAGCAAGTGTCTAATTGAGAAATCAGTTCTCTTTTAACAGTACACAGTGAAACTGAAACATTGAAATGTTTTGATGGGGTATCCCGGTATTCCTAGTA
Source organism: Agapanthus africanus (assembly GCA_030015575.1). Taxonomy (NCBI): domain Eukaryota; kingdom Viridiplantae; phylum Streptophyta; class Magnoliopsida; order Asparagales; family Amaryllidaceae; genus Agapanthus; species Agapanthus africanus. The sequence continues at coordinate 102,564,771 of JASDDO010000012.1, read as the reverse complement.
ATGCCTCTTCCATTATCTAGATTCACAACTGTAACCTTATATCTCTTTGCCACCTCTCCAAATCCCTTTATATGTCTTTAGTCATCACCTTCTGTACACCCCTTTAGGCCAAATGGTTTTCTTCCTTCCCTACCATTCGGCACCAGCCTATGGTTTGGAAGAAGACTATCCAATAAGCATAATGGGTGTACTGTCCTAATCCTAGGAGCACTCGCTACGCGAGAGAAGGTGAAGATGAAAGACACCTGAATGAACCTTATTCCTATTTCTCTTGAACCAGGATCCATCCCCGAACTGGAACAAGTTCCTTTCGAGTTCGTATATAACCATACGATGGATTATCCAATAAACTTGGGATCTTCGTAGTGATACGGAGTGTCCTGGAGAAATACAAAGGTGATTTAGGATTGGCGAAAAAATATTTGGTTTGGTCGTGAATATCAGTCGCAATTTACATTGCCCTCTTACTGATCCCTTACTTTGTCTTAACTTAATACCTTCTGTACACCGTTTTAGGCTAATTGGTTTTCTTCATTTCTTACCGGTCGGCACCTGCCTATGGTTTGGAAGAAGACTATCCAATTTGCATAATAGGTGTACTGTCTCCTAAACCAAGGAGTACTCGCAATCTGAGAGAGAAGGTAAAAGGAAAAGACAACTGAATAGTCCTATTCGTTTTCTCCAGAACCAGAAACCATCCTCGAATTCCTTCGAGTTCTTATATAACCATATGATGGTTTTGTCCAATGGAAGTGGACGTTCGTAGTAATACGGGGTGTCCTGGAGAAAAGGGTAAAAGTAGGAGTGGCAATGAGGTCTGCAACTCTGACAATCCAAAAGCTAGTGTTAAGAAGGTTCGGTCAACTTGGTCACTGAGTCATAGTCTAGGGTCGGGTCAATGGTCGCTGCCAAAGAGAGAGAGAAAAGAAACACTCAGCGTGCATTCTAATCTAGATCAGAATGGTTATCACTTTATCTAATCAGGAAACCTCCCACTGTAACGTCAAATTCTTCTCCAAACCTGAAAGAAGAATTAGCCAGGATCACCCGAGGAGTAAACCAACTCATCAGTGGGAATCGGGATCCAACTATCATCGCATGATAACGTGACGGAATCCGCTCACGTTATCACACTCCAGAAGGTATGCGCATATCTGGCAAGTTTCAGTTTCTTTTGAAACTCCCGATGTGGATTTTTGCCCCATGCTCTTATGACCTTGACGAAGGCCAACAAATCATAAGTCACATGTCAAGTTCTACCCGTCATTGTCCGGGTTAATTTGAACCCACCCGTACAAGCCCTTGACGAAGGCCAACAAGGCTATACGACTGTCCCAAACCAACGCATCTATCTATGCAGCAGAAAGGTAACAAGAAGCTACCATACACTATGGCTTGACGAAGGCCAACAAACATAGCATGAATACTACGCGCTACCCGTCTGAAACGACGGAGGGCTACGAATGGTTTCTGGCGAAAACCTTTAACGTAATGAACTTGATATCGTTGAAGGAACCGGATAGCTTTTTAAAAAATATAGTGACGAAAACCTTTGCTAAAGAGGTCACTCCCGGTGAAGGGATCTCGGCTCCTTCCCCGTAGAATGAGGTGCAGGATATTCCAACTGAATACCACGATGCAAAGAAAAAGTAATCGGCTATAGTGAAGTTATTGCCCTGACGCAAACTTCTGTCCAAGGGGTCACTCCCGGTGAAGGGATCTCGGCCCTTGCCTCGTCGACCGAGGAGCAGGATATTCCAACTGAATACCACTGTGCAAAACAAAAGTGAACGTCCTTGCAATAACAGCTTTTTGAAAAATGTTCCAACAACATCAGAATAGGTTTGTTTATCTTGCATTGATCCGAATCAACGCAGTCCCATCAATTGATCACACCACAAAAGAACGAAAATAATGATGTACGTATATGCCATCCGCATTCGCCACTGGATCCCGTCATCACCCGTTAGGTTACTTAACTAACGACAGAGAGTGGACTGGACTAGCGTGGATGCAAAACATATACAACATCTACTAGTATATATAATATATAATTTTCGCTCAAGGCGTGATAAAATGCAACATCACAGAAATGTACAGCATCAGAGATCAATACAGATATCTGGGATCCCCGGGTTTCATAGAGCCGCTAATGAAACCCGACGTTCCCCTGGTCGTGTGGATAGCCTGTGCAATGAAATCCTAGACCCCTACGGGTGCGGCAAATTACCCGCCAAAACCTGAAGCGAGGCAGCCCCCTTCAGCAACGTAAATGGACCACCCAGCACTTCACGAAATCCGGTAACTTGGGCACCCCTCCTGGGCCAACCTATACCCCCTACGAGTGCGGCGAATAGCCCGCCAATTCTAGACTAAAGTCCCTTCCGTCTCAATACCATGAGATGCGGGCTCGTTTCCCTCTAGAACCCGGCTATCCGTGCACCCCTCCGCAGGGTAATCCTAGTACAGAAAGTAAAATATACATACAACGGGTACATCGACCGCAACCAGGTCATGCCCCAAAATAATAATACAAACAGGCAGTGACGGCAGTCCACATGTCGGACGCTCGTCCCGCAATAACAAATATACATATAAAACAAAACTGTACTATCACTGCAACCAGGCTATCCCCCACGACCGATCCGCAACATCACAGCACAACACAGAACATCAACGTGAATGTTACGTTCGCAAATCCGTCTAACCGGGCTATAGCAGTTAGACAGGATTTACCGATCAAGTGACATTCACGGTCGCAGATATAATGTAAATACTATGAACTAGCATGTTTAAAATATCCGATCGATCAAATTTATCGAAGTGGGCCCCAAGCAGTACTGTAGCACTTACAGAAAATCTGGGCCCAAAAAGAATATCCCAAAACCCCTATTTCCAACCCAAAATCCCACTGGAAAAATTTGGTGCGTTGACAAGCCAAAGTAGCGGCGGAACCGCGGCCAATGCATGGGTTTGGCCGCGGTTCCGCGGTGGAATGGTGACATCACGCCACCAAATTTTCCCAGAATGCTTATAATTGCATGCACATGTCTCTGCAACAACCTGAAAAATTTTTGGAGCTGAAAAAATTTCGACAGAGAACACATGTGCACACGAAATACGGTTTTTTTGGGGATTTTTGTTCGATCGAGTTATAAACATACTAGAGAAAGCTAGGTAAGGTTAACGGCGTGGCTCTGATACCAATGTAAGTCCGCGGCGGCGCCCCGGCCGTCGATCCGACGCTGGAAACGCGGAAACAAAAATTTTGCAAACTAGCAAACCGGCACCACCGCGCACTTTTATCCTGGATCGGGCCATTAACCTAGAAACTAGCAAACAAGAAAAGAGTAGAGAAGTATACCAAGCGATCCGTGTCCTTCGGTCTTCATCTCCACTCCGATCTCCCGCGGAAACTCCGTCCGTCACCTCCTCGTCGAAACGGGCACCACATCGCCGAAGTCTTTTACGGGCTCCCACCTCTGGACCGAGGCAACTCGGGCGTGAAGTTGGCTAGCCGACGCGTCCAAGGAGTGCTATAGATGTAGTGTAGAAACTTGTCTCTTTGGGGCTTGTGAAGTAGCCATGGTATGTGGAGGTGGAGAAAAATGAACTAAGGAAAAGTGCTTGGGAATTTTTGGTGGCAAGCATAAGAGATGAATGATAATCTTCTCACCTCAAAAATAAACTCCCACACTTCTCCTCCTCATAGTGGCCGTCCCCTCATCCAAAAAAGAGGAATCAAAATGGAATCAATATCCAAGAGAATAAAAGAAAAGATTATGCAAGATAAAGTCACTCTCATTTCCCATTTCAATCCTATCACCAAACCATCACCATAAATCAAAAGATGAGACCAATATGGAATCTCATGATGAAAGAATAATCATGATGCCTCACAAATGCAAGAAACCCCTCCACAAAATGTTATTTGCAAACCGCAAATAACACCCTCCTACGGAAAGTCCGGCCGTGAAGGAATAAAGGAAAACCGGCCGGAACGGAATGCAAACTGGCAACTTCAGAAAACTGATCCCGCAATAAATTACAGGAAAACCCCGCTGCTGCAAATACATGCCCGCATTTGTATTCCCACTGAACACAAATGCAAAGAGACAAAATTTATACTATCTAATACTAGGATCAGGCTTAAGCCAAAGCCGGCTAGTAAAATCCGTCCGATCACGATCCGTGCAATACCGCACGTATCTGATCGAACCCTGCCATATCTCCATACGGCCTCTACAGCGTTTTGCCCGAAACCTGAGTAACTGTGTGTGGTGGACTCTAAAGACTCGTCAATACTATGGCTGTGGATTTAACCACTAGCACGTCAGAGGTATAAGCCATACGTGACGGGCCACCAGCTATTGACCAAAAGGGACATCGATGAGCGAGCTCATCCTGACACCCTACTGAGCCTGTCAGTGACAATATCCGTACAGTCCGGTCCGTTCGTCTATGAGCATCGCATGATGGGCCTAGGGGGTTGGTAAAAGTCAGACCCTCAATAGCGGTACAAGTCGTATCGGAGTGTAGCCCAGAACACCTTGAGATACTACTGGAATACCTACCAGAAAATCTCCTACCTTGGCCAAGGACTTTTCATGTTCTGGCTCTCCTAGACACAGCGTGACCTCACCCCCAATACCGGGAGAGACGAACCCCTGCAGATCCGCTCACTGCCTTCATGTGGCTCGGGACTGTACCCAACTAAAACCTGTTTGCACGACTCCTTTGAGCCGTGGTAGGGTAGTAATCAAAGCACAGTGGGAACTCACACGAGACAAATGACGATCTCAGGTCGATGAACTAACCTGCACACATGTCACCAGGGAACTGTTATCTGACGTCAGGTATAATACCAACTAGCAGGTTCCCGGTGAGCCCTGTCCGGTGTACTCATAACCCAATGAGCACCTGTATACATCTTAGGCGAACCAACTGACACCAGTGGCTTGTGAGACCGGCCACTGCCCCTCGTCGGGGTCTCTACTGTATACACCAGTCTACTCTGGAGAATCGATGCCCTGTCTCGAAACTCCCACGACTAGGGACCTTTTAAGGATGTGCTTATAGACTCCAGCTCTCACGTATATGATCGCCCTCATACTGCCGGTAGTCAAGAAAGAATCCTAGGGGCTCTATCAACGTGTAATAGCGACTCGTAAGGTCTCCTAAAGCAGTACACGATGATAAAGATAAACCAGATAGCATACTATCATCTTGAGTAAGACTGTCCTACTGGGACCGGTCCTCCCCTCAATCATTGCAATCACGTGTCTGTGATCCAATAATTGACTCTGAGGGCACTATCTCCAACACGTAGTGCCGCCCCTCACAGTGTGATTTCTTCTCTTCGCACTGGACAGGTTTTGAGGAAGGGATGTCAGGGATTTCTCGCCTATGTTTGCGATGCTAGCGCTACAGAGGTTCCATTGGATCAGGTTCCGGTTGTTAGTGAGTTTTCTGATGTGTTCCCTGACGAGCTTCTTGGGTTACCGACCGAGCGCGACATTTCTTTCTGTATTGATTTGGTTCCTGGCACGGGGCCTATTTCCATACCGCCTTATCGGATGGCCCCGGCGGAAATTCGAGAATTGAAGGGTCAGTTGCAAGATTTGCTGGATAAGGGACTTATTCGACCCAGTGTTTCTTCTTGGGGTGCTCCAGTCCTGTTCGTCAAGAATAAGGACGGCAGTTTGCGTCTGTGTATCGACTACCGCCAGCTGAACAGAGTGACAGTGCGGAACAGATATCCCTTGCCACGTATCGACGATTTGTTTGACCAGCTTCAGGGGGCAGGATACTTTTCGAGGATCGATTTACGATCGGGCTATCATCAGATGCGGGTTCGACAGGAGGACATTCCTAGGACAGCTTTCCGTACGCGCTACGGCCATTATGAGTTTTTGGTGATGTCATTCGGACTCACTAATGCACCAGCAGCATTCATGGACCTGATGAACCGTATTTTCCGGCCATATTTGGATCTGTTCATCATAGTGTTCATTGACGATATCTTGGTGTATTCCCGGAGTAGTGAGGAGCACGAGCAGCACCTGCGGATTACACTGCAGACTTTGAGGGAGCACCAGCTTTACGCGAAATTCTCCAAGTGTGCTTTCTGGCTGGACAGCGTAGACTTCTTGGGGCATGTGATTTCACGAGACGGTATATGTGTAGACCCGAGGAAGATCGAGGCCGTTCAGCGTTGGCCCAGACCCACATTGGTTACGGAGATTCGCAGCTTTTTGGGGTTGGCCGGTTACTACAGGCGATTTATGCAGGACTTCTCCAGTATTGCTACACCTTTAACCGGGTTGACCCGGAAGGGAGTTCCTTTCGATTGGACGGAGGAGTGCGAGCACATTTTTCAGCAGCTACGGACTCGGCTGACTACGACACCGGTGTTATCATTGCCTTCGGGATCGGGCGGATTTATGGTCTATTGTGATGCTTCTCGAGTGGGGTTAGGGTGAGTATTGATGCAGCATGACAGGGTGATCGCATATGCTTCGCGACAATTGAAGAAACATGAACAGAACTACCCCACTCACGATTTAGAGATGGCTGCAGTGGTCTTTGCACTTAAGATCTGGCGACATTACCTATATGGCGAGTCGTGCCAGATATTCACTGATCACAAGAGTTTAAAGTATATATTTCAGCAGCGAGACCTGAACCTTAGACAGCGCCGATGGATGGAGTTAGTGAAGGATTACTACTGCGAGATCTTGTATCACCCGGGCAAGGCGAATGTGGTGGCGGATGCTTTGAGCAGGAGGCCTGGGGGTAGTCTATCTTGTTTGAGCGCAGTACAGGGGCAGTCATCGGCAGATTGGCGGATATTATGCGACAGCCGAGTACAGTTCGAGTTCACGCCGATTGGAGGACAGATCGCGCATGTTCATGCACGCCCACAGTTACTTGACCGCATACATGAGGCACAGCGCAGTGATGACCGATGTTCGGAGATCATGGCACAGATTGGACAGGGCAGATTTTCCAAATTCGTGATCGATGTTCAGGGGGTACTACGATTTGGGGTTAGATTGTGCGTACCAGATGCTGAGGGACTGCGACGCGAGATTCTTGAGGAGGCACATCGATCGGTGTACAGCGTGTTGGAGATAGTGCCCTCATAGTCAATTATTGGATCGCAGGTACGTGATTGCAATGATTGCGGAGGACCTATCCCGGTAGGACAGTCTTACTCGAGATGATAGTATGCTATCTGGTTTGCCTTTATCAGTCGTGTACATGTTCAGGTGACTGATTGCATGTTACACTTTGATAGAGCCCTTAGGATCTTGCTTTACTACCAACAGTATGATGGCGATCATATACGTGAGAGTTGGGTAGTTTATATGCATATCCTTAATTGTGGTCCCTAGTCGTGGGAGTTTCGAGACAGGGCATCGATACTCCGGAGTAGACTAGTGTGTACAGTCGAGACCCCGACGAGGGGCGGTGGCCGGTCTCACAAGCCACTGGTGTCAGTTGGATCACCTAAGATGTATACAGGTGCTCATTGGGTTATGAGTACACCGGACAGGATTCGCCGGGAATCTGCTAGTTAGTACTATACCTATCGTCAGATAGCAGTTCCCTGGTGACATGTGTACAGGTTAGTTCATCGACCTGAGGTCGTCATTTGTCTCGTGTGAGTTCCCACTGTGCTTTGATTTCTACCCTACCACGGCTCAAATGAGTCGTGCAAACAGGTAGCTTTTGGGTACAGTCCCGAGCCACATGGAGGCACGTGAGCGGATCGGCAGGGGATTCGTCTCTCCCGGTATTGGGGGCGAGATCGTGCTGTGTCTAGGAGAGCCATTACACAAATCCATGGCCATGGTAGGAGATTTACTGGTAGGTACTCCAGTAGTATCTCAGGGTGTTATTGGGCTTCACTCCGACACGACTTATACTGCTATTGGGGGTCTGACGTTACTAGCCCCCTAGGCAGATATGCGATACTCATTGACGAACGGACCGGACTGTATATACATTGTCACTGTTAGGCTCAGTAGGGTTTTCGGAGGAGTTCGCTCATCGGTCTCCCTTGAGTTCGCTCCTCGGCATCCCTTGAGGTCAGTCCGTGGGCAGCCGTTACGCATTGCTAGTGCCGCTGACGGTTTGTGGTTAAACCCACTGCCAGGGTGCTGACGAGTCATTAGAGTTCCCCACAGACAGTTTCTCAAGTTCGGGCGAAACGTTGTAGAGGCCGTATGGTTTTATGGCAGGGTTCGGAAAATGCACGTGCGTTTACGCACGTGTCGATTTTCGGACAGGTGATACTGGTCGGCTTTGGTTTAAGCCGGATCCGAGTATTATATTGAATAGGTATAATATCTTTGTCTCAGTTGCATTTGTATTCGGTCGTAATACAAATGCGGGTATATTTATACAGTTTCGGGGTTATCCTGAAAGTCGTTTCAGGATCACTTTTGGAAGTTGCCAGTTTCCAGTTTTCTATCAACCGTCTTTTAACATTCGGTTAAAGACGGATTTATCTTTTCTTGAGATGAGTGTGGATTCTTCTAGAAGTTTCTAGATGAGGTGACTAGGATTAATTGGTGTTGGATTTTCATTGGTTGCTTTAATGGTTCAATTAATGCATAATGACTCATGCTTTGTTATTAAAGCTTTTTGTTTTCCTTAAGATATCTTCTTCATGATAAGCTTTATGCTTAAGGTCACCCTCCTCTCCTACGGTCACCTCCCTTTTGCTATATATGGCCGGCCCCCTCTCTCTCCTCATACACTCACTCAATTGAGTTTTCATTTGCTAGAAAAGATTATGATAGGTTTTATCGGTGTATGGAATTTCACAGTCCATTTCATTCCATCACCCGATTCCTTCGGCAACTTCATTAACCGATCGTCCACGGATTTGGACGAAGTGAGACAAAGTCATCTACTCATTCTCTACAACAATCTTGGTCGTCTCTTTTAGCAAACTTGACGATCGAGTTGCCTCAAGTCAGAGGCGGGAGCCCGTTTAAAGAATCGGTGATGTGGTGCCACCTCGACGAGGATATCGGAGATCGACGAGATCGGAGCAGCCGCAACGGAGCGTGGGATGATGGTTGAAGAACGAAGGACTCGGATCGTTCGGTATAACCTTTCTACACTCTTTACAGTTTGTTAGTTTAGCAATAATGGCAGATCCGGGTTAAAGTATACGATAGCGCCAGTTAAAAAGTTTTTGTTCCGCATTTGGCGTCTGTAGACTGCCGGGGCGCTAGCGTAGACTTACACAGCGTCCATCCCGGTTCCACCAAGATGTATCATGATATGAGAGATGTTTACTAGTGGGACGGAATGAAGCGGGACATCGCAGATTTCATATCGAGATGCCTGACTTGTCAGCAAGTCAAGGCCGAGCACCAGAGGCCCGCGGGAGAGCTACAGCCGTTACCCATTCTGGAGTGGAAATGGGAGCAGATTTCTATGGATTTTGTTGTGGGTCTACCCAGGACTAGGCGAGGGTATGACTCCATTTGGGTGATCGTAGATCGTTTGACGAAAGCGGCTCACTTCCTGCCAGTGAAGATGACTTTCGGATTTGCTCAGTACGCCCAGATTTACATCGAAGAGATAGTACGTCTGCACGGAGTCCCGACATGTATCGTGTCCGATAGAGGCACCCAGTTTACCAGTCGACTATGGCAGAGGCTTCAGGAGGCTTTGGGCACTCGCTTGAGTTTCAGCACAGCATTTCATCCGCAGACCGACGGACAGTCAGAGCGGACTATTCAGACTCTCGAGGACATGCTCAGAGTGTGTGTATTAGATTTCGGAGGTAACTGGGATCATCACTTACCCTTAGTAGAGTTCTCCTACAATAACAGCTACCAGGAGACCATTCAGATGGCACCATTTGAGGCTCTTTATGGGAGAAGATGCAGATCGCCTGCCTGTTGGACAGAGCTCAGTGAGAGCAGTATCTTAGGGCCACAGATTGTTGAGGAGACGACCGCGAAGATCCAGTTGATTCGCGATAGGATGAGAGCAGCCCAGAGTAGGCAGAGATCTTATGCGGACCGTCGGCGGCGCAGACTTGAGTTTTCTGTTGGTGATCATGTTTTCTTGAGGGTCTCCCCAATGAAAGGTGTGATGAGGTTTGGGAAGAAGGGGAAGCTCAGTCCCAGATATGCGGGCCCCTTCGAGATCCTCGAGCGTGTTGGTGCAGTTGCATACCGGTTAGCCCTTCCGCCCAGTTTTCCAGATGTGCACCCCGTATTTCACGTTTCGATGCTCCGTAGGTATCTTCATGATCCTTCGCATGCGATTCAGCACCCGACGATCCAGCTTGAGCGCGACCTTTCCTATGCAGAGCAGCCGGTGATGATCTTGGATCGACAAGTGAAGAAATTGAGATCGAAAGACATTCCATCAGTCAAGGTACTTTGGCGTGGTCCGAGCAGCGAGGAGGTCACCTGGGAAACCGAAAGCGAGATGAGGAAGAAGTACCCCCGTCTTTTCGAAGGTACGTGTAGTTAGATTTTGAAATTCGGGGACGAATTTCTTTAAGAGGGAGAGATTGTAACACCTTAGGATGTGTTTAGTGGCTATTTATATTTAAATAAAGGGTTTTTAATAAAAAGTTTACCAAATTGAGTTTCAAATATTTTTCCCAATTTAATAAATATTTTTCTAGAATTTTCCTAGGCTTGCACACACATGTGCATGCAAACTAGGGTTTTAAAATGAGGTAATACCATGATTAGCAACCATGGTGGGTTTAATCATGGGGATTAAGTCTTTTGGGTTTTAATTAAGTTAATTAGTTATTTGATGGTTGCTTTAATTTGAATTTCCCTTTTTAGTGTTGACTTGGTGAGAATGAGAGAGAGAATGCATCATGGCAAAAGCCATGCTTGCATTTAATGAAGAGAGAGAGTGGAAGGGTTGACATTTGGAGTTATGATTGCCTCTCATTCTTGTGTTCTTTTCTCTCAACCCCACTCTCACACTCACACACCCACACCATCTCAGCAGCAGCAGCAAGCACCCACAGCAGCAGCAAGCACCCACAGCATCAGCAGCAAGCATCCACAGCAGCAGCAACAACTATCTCAGCAGCAACAGCAAGCATCACAGCAGCAGCACCAGTGAGCAGCAGTAGCATCAGTTAGCAGCAACAACAGCCACAACTCCAGCTGCAGCTCCTTCCCTCCACCTCTTCTTCTTCCTCCAGCTCCCTAGGGTCGAGTGTGGGGTATACTTCCTGAACTTACTCCCTAGTTTGCTTATTTAGTGTAGCCTAGCTTCGATTAGTGTTTTTGGTGCATTTTAGTGCGATATGTGGTGATTAGTGGGAACCATGACCAAATGATGTATGAATTGGCTTTAGTAAGTTGATGGAGTGTTGTTAGGGCCATATTAACCCAGCTTAGCCCCCAATTGCACTAAAATACCACCAGATCCCTATTTGATGCAAATTCATCGTTTTAAGCAAAATTTGACTTTCTGTAAACTGCTATCGACCCAGTGAGTTCAGAATAATTTTGAGAGGACTGCAATATAGTTGTTAGGTGCTGATCCCCCAGGTAGAACCCGACCCCCATACAACATGTACAGGCCGCCGGAATATTGATTCTGGCCGTAATTTGCGGCCAGATGGGGAGGGTTTGGGTTGGGGTTTGGCCCTATAGGTGTCTGTTGCTACCCTTAGACTCTTGGAATGTATAATTTTATTTGGTTCTTGCTGCAGAAAAATATGGAGCTAAATACCCTATTTCTCGTATTTTAAACCTTCGCGACACGCGTGATACGCATGCGGTTTGGGATTTCTGCGTATCGCGACGCGTCAGGGTAGTTTCAGGCACGTAATCACACGTTTTAGCGTACCGCGCACACGCGCGCTTGGTTTGCGACGCGGGTTTCTAGTTTGACCTTAATATCACGTTTTTGTGGATTTGAGCTTATATGTGATATATTGTGTGATTCTAGGTTCGCAGGCGAGTGAGACGGACGCTGCGAAGAAAGGGAAACAAGTGGCCGGCTACACTTAGCGCGGGACTTCGGTGAGTAGATTTAACATCTACGGGGATATCGCCCGCATGGCGTTATGCGTCAGGGCTGATAGGACCTTATAGTTATATGTTGCATTTACCCCATTGACTGTCATTGCATACTGCATTCCTTGCTATATGTATGTAAACTTAGAATTGATAGAACACCGCACTATTACTAACGATTCATGCTGCACGGGCACTAATCTGCATGTTACACACACACTGTTAATAATTGCCATGACACACTCACTGTAGAATTGCCATGATTATATTGCTGTAGTTCATTTCATATATGATTCGTTATGATTTTCATAGAAATTGGGAGCCGCAAGATGTCCTTGAAAACTGAAACTATTTTAAAAAGCGGTTCTCCCTTGTACCTACATTGTGACTTGATGTACATAGCACATCGCATTTGATTCACTCATTGGTGTTGGATTTCCATGAAATTTCTGGTTTTGAGGACCGTGGAATTATTTAAAGAAAAGATGCACTATTTGAAAACCCGGTCCCTCGTGATATGATATTTTGGTGCGTCCACCACGCTTTTTCTCGGTGCTGAGACGTGTGCATGAAACCCGATTCGAGGAGTTGGATGATCCGTTTGCGGGTTCGTGGTGGACCCGGTATGGTTCCCCGGGGCGAGAAATGTTTTTCGTGGAGTAGACGATGAGCCTGGCAGGGTGGCGAGTACCTACCGATGATTGTTTGGACCTGGCGGTTATCCGGAGGATACTGACCAGAGTCGAGAGATGGATGCGGGATGATCCGTACTGCCGGGGTCGAGGGCCGATACCGCAGACGGAGCTCGTGGGCTGATCCGGACTGACGGAGCCCGATATATGAGGATTTGCGTGTCGATGCTGGACACGAGTATTTTATGATATTTTGGTGCCGATGTTGGGCACTCGTGATTTCTCAGAGATTTACAGGATTTGAGGGCCGAGGAGGGTGTCGGCGCCTGAGTTTATTTGGGATTTGGGGTGCAGTTTTGAGCACCGATTACCTTTCCACGTTGATATTCCGTGTAGATGTTATTTTTCCCATACTCAGCATTGATTATCATGTATCTCATCCTGTAGTTATTTTACCTGACAGAGCATTTGCATGATCATTGCACATACTGCTTATCACGCATTGATATCATCTGCTGGCATATGTTAGAGTAGCGCAGTACGTGCATGCTCGCGATTACCTTTATATGTTATCTCTATTCACGAGTTGGCAACTCACCCCCGTTGTGCCACAGTATTTGCAGGTTGCCCTTCAGAGTAGTCGCGGCAGGCTGCCTTTTGCATCTTTTAGCTACAGATACCACTATAGTTGGTGCGAGAGCTGTTTTGCTTTTAGGTGGGTTGTGGTATCTGATTACTTTATTGTACCCCTTTTTGTATCTAGTATTCTCCATCTACCATTTATGTACTGGACTTAGATACCGTGTGAGGACGATGGTGTATATTTTGTATTCTGGTGTCGAGCTTGTGGGAGCCGACTGTTTTCATATGCAGTTTATATTTCTGTGATGTTTACTTATTGCTCATTCTTCGCTACGGCGTCGTATATTACTCTTGTGATGATGATTTCCGCCGTTGGGCGTGATTGCTCCCGTTTGGGAATGTTTTGTTTCATTATATCTCATTTTCACTCATATCCTGTTTTACCCGGTCTCGGGGTTACTTTTACCAAGGAAATGCTGCCAAAATTATTTAAATGATGGCGTAACTTTAAAAGAACTTATTGAACTATTTAAGGTTTTCTAAATGTCTTAATTAAATATTTTCAACGCTCGCTACTTTTAAATGGTTTTGATTTCTGGGTTCGGCTTACTTAGTCGCGTTACGCCTGTAGACGTAGCGTGGTTAAGTGCCGGTCACGAGTCGAAACTTTCGGGTCGTGACAGTGTCTGAGGTTACCCACCATATCTGCGGAGTGGCTAATGGAATGTCAAACCTGATTGAATCTTTAGGTCCTATTAAATTTTCCGTAATCGTTTGCGGTTCTGGAATCACTTCCAGTTCTACCATACTCCCACTACTGTTTTCTGAAAAAATCCATTTTACTAAAACTGTGGCGAGTCAAGAATAATATCACTATTGATCTTCCAGATGGTAGAAAGTCAACCCTCGTCATAGCCTGGGCCAACCAACAAACAACCATTACAGAAACGTGCCCTGAGTTATCCAGAATCTGGTTTTAAGCATAAGCCGGACAACTCCCCGTACCTTAACATCGTTAAGATATGAACCATTCTATATCCAATATAAAAACTTTGGCACTTATTTGGAACCAGATTCTAATCATGCAGCTGTCTCCAGTGCATATCAACTTTCAATGGAGAGAGGCTAATCAGTATTACTCAACTTAGGAATCCATCCAATTATGAATAACCTGAAAGAGAAACAAGTTTCTCAAAACTTTTACTATCATCTGAATACCAATCACAAGAATCTACATTTTCGATCTCTTTGAAGAATCCCGATACTTGCGACATCTGGTTCTCTACTTTATTCTTATACCCACAACTTCTTAAAACTTAGACCTTGTATTTCTATGAAACACTTGTCTAAAAACTAGAGAAGTCATAAGTAAACAGAACATAGTACGGGGACCTACCCCTTTGTCCTGATGGACACTGGACAACATACAATACTCTGTACAAGTCCGCTGAATTGAATAACTCAAAACCTGTGCATCGTAGGTTGAAAACCGTACCCAGGTGATTTCCTCAAATATCACCAATTAAAACGAATTCCGATATAATGAGGATGATCACCTAATTCCCAATAACTTCCTCCCACTCATCATCTGTAAAACCATACAGATGTGAGAATGAAACCTGGTAAATACATACCCTGGAGTAAGTATCTAATCGGGAAAACAGTTTTCCATTAAGAATGCACTGAAACATGAAAATGTTTCGTAGGGGTATCCTGGTATTCATAGTAATGCCTCTTCCATAATCCAATTCATGACTTTAACCGAATATTTCTTTGCCATCTCTCCAAATCCCTTTATTTGTCTTTAGTCGTTACCTTCTGTACACCATCGTTAGGCTAAATGGTTTTCTTCCTTCCCTACCGTTCGGCACCAGCCTATGGTTTGGAAGAAGACTATCCAGTAAGCATAATAGGTGTACCCTCCTCAACCTAGGAGTACTCACATCTTGAGAGAATGTGATGATAAAAGACAACTGAATAATACCTTATTCTTTTAAAGGTGAAATAGGAGTGGCGATGAAGTACGCGGTTTGGTCGTGAATGATAACAGTCGCAATTTACTTTGCCCTCTTTCTAATCCTTTTATTTTGTCTTTACATATTACCTTCTGTACACCCTACTTAGGCTAATTGGTTTTCTTCATTCCCTACCTTTCGGCACCTGCCTATGGTTTGGAAGAAGACTATCCAATAAGCGTAATAGGTGTACTCTCCTAAACCAAGGAGCCCTCGCAACCTGAGAGAAGGTGATAATAAAAGACAACTGAATAAACTAATTCTATTTCTCCTGAACCTGGATCCATCCTCGAAGAAGTCCCTTTGAGTTCGTATATAACCATACGATGGATCTATCCAATGGAAATGGATGTCCGTAGTAATACGGGGTGTTCTGAGAAATGCAAAGGGTAAAAGAAGGAGTGGAAATGACTTATGCAACTCAGACAATCCAAAAGCCAGTATTTTAAGAAAGTTCGGTCAACTTGGTCACTGAGTCATAGTCTAGGGTCTGTCAAAGGTCGCTACCAAAGAGAGAGAGAGAGAAAGGAAACACTCTGCGTGCACTCTAAGCTAGATCAGAATGGTTATCACTTTATCTAATCAGGAAACCTCCCACTGTACTGTCAAATTCTCCTCCAAACCTGAAAGAAGAATCAATCGGGATCACCCGAAGAGTAAACCAACTCATCAGTGGGAATCTGGATCCAACTCTCATCGCATGATAACTTGAAGGAATCCACTCATGTTATCACACTCCAGAAGGTATGCGCATACTTGGCAAGTTTCAGTTTCTTTAGAAACTCCTGATATGATTTTTGCCCCATGCTCTTATGACCTTGACTTTGGCCAAAATGTCATAAGTCACATGCCAAGTTCTTCCCGTCATTATCTTGTCAATTTGAACCCACCCACACATGCCCCTGACTTTGGCCAATCGGCAGAACGACTGTCCCAAACCAACTCATCTATCTATGCAACAAATGAATACCCAGCAGCTACCAAATATTATGCCTTGACTTTGGCCAAAATGTATAGCTTGAATACTACTGAATACCCAAAAGAAATGACGGAGGGCTACGGCTGGTTTTTGGCGAAAAACCTTTAACATAATGAACTTGATATCGTTGAAGGAACCTGATAGCATTTTATAAAAATATAGTGGCAAAACCTTTGCTAAAGAGGTCACTCCCGGTGAAGGGATCTCGGCTCTTTCCTCGTGGAATGAGGTGTAGGATATTCCAACTGAATACCGCGATGCAAAGCAACATGTAATCGACAATAGTGAAGTTATTACCCTGACCCAATCTTCTGCCCAAGGGGCCACTCCCGGTGAAGGGATATCGGTCCTTGCCTCGTCGAATGAGGTGCAGGATATTCCAACTGAATATCACTATGCAAAACAAAAGAAAATGTCTTTGTAATAACACATTTTAAAACTGTTCCAACAACATCCAAACAGGTTTGTTTTCTTTGCATTGATCAGAATCAACGCAGTCCCATCAATTAATCACACCAGAAAAGAACGAAAATAAAATGTACGTATATGCCATCCGCATTCGTCACTGGGTCCCGTCATAACCCGTTAGGTTACTTAACTAACGACAGAGCGGGGACTGGACTAGCGCCGGTGCAAAACATATACAACATCTAATAGTATATATACCAATATACAATAATCGCTCCAAACGTGATAATATGCAACATTACAAAAAAGTAATAAGCATCACAGAACAATACAGATAATCTGGGATCCCCGGGTTTCACAGAGCCGCTACTGAAACCCGACGTTCCCCTGGTCGTGTGGATAGCCTGTGCAATGAAACCTAGACCCCTACGGGTGCGGCAAGTTACCCGCCAAAACCTGAAGCGAGGCACCCTCTACAGCAAAGTGAATGGACCATCCTGCACTTCACGGAATCCGGTAACTTGAGCACCCCTCCTTGGGTCAACCTGTACCCTTTACGAGTGCGGCGAATAGTCTGCCAATTCTAGAGTGAGGCCCCTCTGCCTCTCAAAGCTATAAGATGCGGACCCGTTGCCCTCCAGAACTCGGCTATCCGTGCACTCCATCACGGGGTAAAACCTAGTATAGAAATGAAAAATATGTATAATGGGTACATCGACCTCAACCCGGTCGTGCCCCAAAAGAATATTATACAAACATGCAGTGACGACAGTCCATATGTTGGACGCTCGTCCCGCAATATCAAATGTACAAATAAATCCAAACTGCACTACCATTGCACACTGCTATCCACTACGACAAATCCACAACATCACAGCACAACACAGAACATCAACGCGAATGTCACGTTCGCAAATCCGTCTAAAAGGACTATAGCAATTAGACGCAATTTACCGCTCAAATGACATTCCCGGTCGGAGATATAATGTAAGTACTGTAAACTGCCACGTTTAAATTTCGATCGACTAAATTTCCCAAATTGGGCCCCACATACATCTGCTGTACAATAACAAAATCAGGGCCCAAATGAAATATACCAAAAACCACAATTTACCAAGTCAAGCACACTGAAGCAATTTGGACCACTGTTTCTATATACTGGCCGCGGATGCGCGATCAAACCCTAGGTTTGACCGCGGATTCGCGGCGGTACAATAAGATCACGTGACCGGATTTTTACAGTGTGCTTAAAAAACCCTGCTCAATTTTCTGGGATCATCAAAATAATTTTTAAACCAGATTTAAAATCGACAGAAACATTGAACAGAAAAATTGTAGTTTTTGAAATTCGGTCCGATCGATATTTTAAACATGTTAGCACAAGTTAGTAAAGCTTAATGGCGAGGCTCTGATACCACTGTAAGTCCACGGTAGCGCCCCGGCCGTCTAACAGACGCCAAATGCGGAACAAAAACTTTTACAACTGGCGTTATCACGTACTATAACCCGGATCTGCCATTAAAGCTAAACTAGCAAACTACAAAGTGGGTAGAAGAGTTATACCGAACGATCCGAGTCTTTCGGTCTTCAACCATCATCCCACGCTTTGTTGCGGCTGCTCCGATCTCCTGAATCTCCAGTCTTCTCGTCCAGGTGGCACCACGTCGACGGATCTTTAAACGGGCTCCCACCTCTGAACCGAGGCAACTCGATCGTCAAGTTTGCTAGAAGATACGACCAAGATGATGTAGAGAAAGATTAAAACACTTTGTCTCGTTACGTCCAAAACCATGGATGAACGGTAAATGAAGTTGCCTTTTGAATCGGGTGAAATGAGAATTGTAGCTATCTAATTTCATGAATCCCAAACTATCATAATCTCTTTTATCAAGTGAGAGTGTGAGTGAAGAGGAGGGGAGGGGCCGGCCATATATAGAGTAGGGGGAGGTGAGTGTAGGAGAAGGGGGGTGACCACAACAATTAATGAAGAGAATGAATCACCTAAACACCTAGTAGAACTCATTTAAAGAAACAATAATTCATAACACATAGTCATCAACACATAAATGCTCCATTAATGCACTAAGCCACCTCACCATCCTAGTCACCATCTAGAAGCTTCCACACTCATCTCAAGAAAAGATAAAGCGGCATTTAACCGAATGTTAAATACGGCTGATAGAAAACAGGAAACTGGCAACTTCCAAAAGCGATCCCGAAACGAATTTCAGGATAACTCCGTAACTGTATAAATATACCTGCATTTGTATTACGACCGAATACAAATGCAACTGAGACAAAGATATTATATCTACAAAGTATAATACATGGATCCGGCTTAAACCAAATCCCACCAGTATTATCTGCCCGAAATATGACACGTGCGTAAACGCACGTGCATTTTCCGAACCCTGCCATAAAATCATACGGCCTCTACAACGTTTCGCCCGAACTTGGAAAACTATCTGTGGGGGACTCTAATAACTCGTCAGTACCCTGGCAGTGGGTTTAACCACAAGTCGTCAGCGGCACTAGCTGTGCGTAACGGCTGCCCATATACTGACCTCAAGGGAGGCCGATGAGCGAACTCATCCGGAAACCCTACTGATCCTAACAGTGACAATGTATATACAGTCTGGTCCGTTCGTCTATGAGTATTGCATATCCGTCCTAGGGGGATAGTAACGTCAGACCCCCAATAGCGGTATAAGTCGTGTCGGAGACAAGCCCTGAACACCCTGAGAAACTACCGGAGTACCTACCAGTAATTCTTACCTGCCTTGGCCAAGGACTTGGTGTAATGGCTTTCCTAGACACAGCGCGATCTCCACCTCAATACTGGGAGAGACGAATCCCTTGCCGATCCACTCACGTGCCTCCATGTGGCTCGGGACTGTACTCAAAAACTACCTTTTTGCACGACTTCTTTGAGCCGTGGTAGGGTAGAAATCAAAGCACAGTGGGAACTCACACGAGACAAATGACAACCTCAGGTCGATGAACTAACCTGTACACATGTCACCAGGGAACTTCTATCTGACGATATGTATAATACCAACTAGCAGGTTCCCGGGGAGTCCTGTCCGGTGTACTCATAACCCAATGAGCACCTATATACATCTTAGGTGATCCAACTGACACCAGTGGCTTGTGAAACCGGCCACCGCCCCTCGCCGGGGTCTCGACTGTATACACTAGTCTACTCCGGAGTATCGATGCCATGTCTCGGTACTCCCACGACTAGGGACCACTATTAAGGATGTACTATGGACTACCCAACTGTCACGTATATGATCGCCTTCATACTATTGGTAGTCAAGCAAGATCCTAAGGGCTCTATCAACGTGTAACATGTAATCAGTCACCTGAACATGTACACGACTGATAAAGGCAAACCAGATAGCATACTATCATCTCGAGTAAGACTGTCCTACCAGCATAGGTCCTCCTCAATCATTGCAATCACGTGCCTGTGATCCAATAATTGACTTTGAGGGCATTATATCCAACACCGCCGAACACAGAGACGAGACCGCGTAGGTTCGTCTTTCCTGAATTTCGAGGGCAGATGCTATTTGGTGCTATCCGTCCACCTCTCCGAAGATGCCAAGTTGATTTATGGCACCGTATATCGAAGGTTTAGACGGATGCGGCCGATGTAGCAGACTTCATCAGATTCCCCCTCGTTGAGGGTTTTTTTTATTGTGGGGACGCTCTTCCCTACAGGCGCAAGCCCCTGCGTTTAATTACGCTACCGCATAGCGGTAACCACTTTCTCCTTCTCCAGATGATCACTTCGTGTAGTGGGTGTTTGTTTTGTTAAGGACATCATATTCCATGGGTTTAGAGACCCCATAGTCCAAGGTTAAGGACATCATAGTCTATGAGTTTAAGGACCTCACAGTCCGAGGTTAAGGACATCATAGTCCATGGGTTTAAGGACCCCACAGTCCAAGGTTAAGGACATCATAGTCCATGAGTTTAGGGACCCCACAGTCCGAGGTTAAGGACATCATAGTCCATGGGTTTAAGGACCCCACAGTCCAGTTTAAAGACGTCATAGTCCATGGAATGCATGGTTGTCGGGACCCGTCACCTCTCTGAAGATGTTGAAGGATTACAACGAAAAATATCAGAGGAGTGAAGAGATGTACCCTTGAGCCAATTTTGTTTGGGAGATCTGTAGTCCAATTGAGACTAAAATCTGAGATTTATGAGCATATGGGCTCAGTTAATCTGAATGAGAGGTTTATGGCCAGCTTGGGCTCGGCCCACTCAGTTAAAATGTTAAACATTTGACAATGCTGAGCATTGCTTTGAATTCTGACAATATTTTTGTCTTTTATTGAATGCTGAGCATTCATCATAGCTCTAGGGCTTTATTTTAAAGAACAATTTATGTTCTATCAGTGCACACGTGAGGGACACGTGGCGCGCTTGGCACTAGCGCCAGTTAATGAGCGCAGTGCGCTATATTTGGAGCGCTAAGGCGCTGCAGCGCTTTGCTCTAGATGCAGAGCGCTGAGGCGCTTCCGTTAAGTAGCGTACACGTGAGGAGCATGTGGCGCGCTTGGCGCTGTGCGCCAATCTTGAGCGCAGAGCGCTTCTTTAAATTAGGAGCGCTAAGGCTCTTTTAAATTAGGAGCGCTAAGGCTCTTCTTTTATGCAACTTAGATTAGTTTGCGCCCTGGAAATTAAATTCTCTTTTTATAAGAGATTTTGTCTCAAGATTCTAAGAACAAATTTCTTATTTTATAGGAGATGTTTCAATCTCTTATTTTGGTGAAAGGCTTTGCCTTTATGGATCTGTTCTCAAAGAGAATTGAATTATTCTCCTCCTCCCTTTTATAATGAGATGTTCATGATCTCAGAAAGACAATTTGTATTATAGATCTATGATCTGAAGAAGGTTAATTTCTTTCTCTTATTCTGTGTGATGAGATACCTTGATCTCTTTGTGAAAGATCTTGGTCTTTTAGATCTATGATCTTAAATAAAGAAGTGAATTCTTCTTTTTATATGAGACGATTTCGTCTTTCTGTCCTTTTACATTGAAGAAAAGTTGTTCTTCTACCGAGGGATTGGCTCTTCTTTCTGAGATTTCTCAAAGTTTATGGGGGGGGGTTCCTCTCTATTTTTTTCTATATCTGAGACTTGAAGTCTTGGTGCCTTTATATAGGGCGGGCTGATTTGTTCAATCGGTTAAGGAGATCTTTTCTCCAATTGATTTGGGGATTTTCCCATCGTTGGATCTTTGATCCAAGGGCTTCTGATTTACAGAAAGCAATCTTCTTGTTTGTAACAAGATTGGGAAATCTTTCCCCATACAGAATTAATTCTGTATTTTAGTGATTTTTTAATCACCATTGGATCATTGATCCAACGGTGCTCTGATTTAAAGAGCACAATCTTTTTGTTTGGAAAGATTTTGAGAAATCTTTCTTTAACAGAATTTTATTCTGATCAATTGTTGATTTTTAATCATGTTCGTTGGATCTTTGATCTAAAGGTTGGGAACGTTTAGTTCTAGCGCTAGCGCTCCCGTGCTTTGCACGTGGTGCGCAGCTTAGAGTGCAGCGCACTTAGCGCTAGCGCTTACGTGCTTTGCACGTAGTGCGCTGCTTAGAGTGCAGCTCTCTTAGCGCTAGCGCTCATGTGCTTTGCACGTGAGCGCTGCCTCAGATTCTTTGACTCACTCAGCGCTGGCGCTGCTATGAAGCGCTGCTTCATTTCAAAATTTGAAATTTTGAACAGAGCTTTGCTCTGATTGGGGGAAACAGAGTGTTTTTGAGGCTTTTACTAGTTTCGTTAAATAGGTCACTCCCGGTGAAGGGATCTCGGCTCTTTCCACATCGAATGAGGTGCTGGATATTTCACAAATACCACTATGCAAAGCATGAACTAAAAAAGCAATCTAAAACAAAACCGAGTGGGTTGTAGCATTTGCCAGTTTCGCTAAAGAGATCACTCCCAGCGAAGGGATCTCGGCTCTTTCCTTATCGAATAAGGAGCTGGATATTCTACAAGGAATACCGCTATGCAAAGAAATAACTAGAGCTAACAGTTTTTAAAACAAGTTTCTACAACATATTTAGGTTTCTTTTTCTTTCATTAATTTCATTAATGAAGTCCCATCAATTATGCTTCCTAAGCATCATAGAAGAAACGAAAGCAGCAATATTAATTATATATAATATATATAATATATCCATTCGTCTCAACATATCAAGTGATCACATCACAGAATATCAGCAACAGAAGAACACATATGAAATATTGGATATACTAGGATTTCCGTGTTTTAATGAAGCCAATAAAAAACGCGGATTCCACGGTCGCGATGAATAGCCAAACCTACATCTCTAGACCCCTACGAGAGCGGCAAGCAACCCTACCAATTTTAGAGTTAGGAGACCCGGTCTCAACTCCTTAAGATGGTCTCCCACTGGACCCTAGAACCCGGTTACTTGTGCTTTCCTCCTTGGGTCTATCCTAATGCGGAAAAGTAAATAATATACATCAATGGTGACATCATCCTCAACCTGAAAGTGCCCATATAAAAGAATATTACATACAAGTTTTTACATGAATGAAAATGAAAAACTCTCATCTCACATAAAAAAAAACTGCTATTCAAAACACGACGATCCAATATAACATATCATAGCAACACATAACATCACATGCCATCAACGTAAGTAAATATGCGTATCCCAATTGTCATTGACATATAGCAACGAAACCTACGATGCACCACATATTACACTTACGGTCGCAGAAAAGAAAATGAAAAACTACAACAATTGGAATCTGCAACTACCTCAGACATCATAAACCCAATGTATCACATACTTTGGATTTCATGCCTAACCAAATGAATTCCTTAGACGTCGCATGCCTAACAATTATAAACCCCGCATTTTAGTCTCGATATTGAAAACAATTTTCAATTACCAGTCGGGTAATTCTACAAGATTCCCGACAACCTGATCGAATGCTCGTCGGAAATTTTAGTAGACGGCCGCACCCCCGATGCCGTCGACGAAGTGCATTTAGGCGGAACACCACGGCCGCAAGCAGCCGAACGGATGCTTTTGGCAACGGGGTTTGCCTACAGTCACTTGGTCGGGGCTATGGGGCATGGCTATCTAGTAAGGTTACCCGGCGAGTATCCGCGTACGCTACGTTATTGCGACGGACTTTTGATCCACATCAAAATCCCATGGCAACCGATCAAATGAGACTAACTTGCTAGATTTATTAATTTCAAATTAGTTTTCACAAAACTAAATTTGTGAATTCCAAATATTGTATGACAATCACAGATAGCTAGACGATGTTAATCTTTTCGATCGAATGAACAAACACCCAAAATTTTCCAAAGAGCTCAACACTTGAGCGGAGTTTAAAAAATACTCAGAACATGCCACAACACCTATGGACCAACCGTAGAAGGGTCAACCGTTGCCTCACCTGTGGCACCGCGGAACTATCACAAACCATAGAGAATTAGACGAACAAGCATGTAAACTAGAGAATCAACCATGCCATTTTAAAAAATTTGGCGCGCTAAAGAACCCTAACGCTAGAATATAAACTAGAGAATTAGACGAACAAGCATGTAAATATCTTTACATCTAAGTGAACAAGGAATACAACCTTTGTAGACCGGTCCTTCACTTCAATAGCTCAATGTAGTAGTCCCTTCGCTCCAAGTAGTGATCTCCTAGACTCTAGTGAGGCTCCACAACGTGAAATGGACAAGCTAACTTGAAGTCTTTGAGGCCGTAAATGATCTACGTCGAGGAGACACTAACTCAAGCTACCTCTTCTCTAAGTGATGAACTAGTGAAGAAACAACCCAATCTAAATGGCTAGTAGAGAAGAGGTTGATGAAGTAGGAATTTTGCTCACTTTAGAAATTATTTTCTCACTATTTTTCTTCACCTCTCATGAAGCTAGAAAGCTTTTCGGAGATGAGGAAGAAGATGAAGTGTGAATGGAATAATGAGTGAGAATAGCAACCATGGGTGAGTTTATATCATATATTAACTCATGTAGAGACTAAACCACGGCTAAACAATAATGGTTGGATTAATAAATATCTTCAAGTAAATTAAAATGTGTGGACTTGGTCAATGGTTCCACAAGCTTCAACCATGTGACAAATTTCCAACTAGTTTTGATTTACTTTAAATAAATAAAACCCTTCATTATTATTTGCATGGTATGAGTCTCATACACTCATGTAGCATGTGGCATATGTTGGGATACCTCAGCACCCTATTGGGTTTTCTATACATCAAGTATGCCAATTTCAAAAATTCTAGTGTGCTAAAGAACCCTTAACTAGGATCTAACTAGAGTAATTAGACAAAACTAACATGTAATCAAACATTACAACTAAGTGAATGAGGAATACAACCTTTGTAGATCGGTCCTTCACTTCTAAAGCTCCGTGTAGTAGTCCCTTCGCTCCAAATAGTGAACACCCGAACTCTAGTAAGGATCCACATGAAGAAATGAATGAGCTTGCTCAGTGTCTTTGAGGCCGAAGATGATCTACGTCTAGAAGACTCAAGCTCATGCTACCTCTTCATTAATGGTGAAATTAGTGAAGAAAACACCCTAAACTAAATGGCTAATAGTAGAGGATGATGAAGTAAGAAATGGGCTCACTTTAGATTTAATTTTCTCACAATATTTTCTCACCTTGAGAAAAGCTAGCAAGCTTTCTCAATGAAGAAGAAGATGAAGTATGAAGATGAGAAAATGAACTCATGAGGTGAGAATAGAAACCATGGGTGAGTTAGTGTCATACACTAAGCCATGTAGAGAATAAACCATAGCTAAGATTAATGGTTAGGTTAATAAATATCTACAAGTAAAACAAAATTAGTGGACTTTGTCAATGGTTTCACAAGCTTCTACAAGCTTCAACCATGTGACTAATTTCCACTAATTTGGTTTACTTTAAATAAATAAAAACCTTACATTATATTAAGTATGGTGTGAGTCTCATACACCCATGTCACATGTGGTATCAAGAATGACACAAAAGTTGTACATTAATATATATCACATAAATATTATATGCACACAAGTGAGAAAAAGAAATGTTTAGTGAGCTAATATTACTTAATGTAAGTTAATATATCAAATATTTAATTATACATTAAATTATTAAATCAACACTTGATTTAATAATCCAGCTATATCACATACAACCGACTAATTTCAAATGCAACAATCTATCGAATCAACACTTGATCCGATAACCTGGCTATATCACATATAACCAACCGATATCACATATCGTGAGAATAGAATGCGGTATCACATAAGCGCATTAATCTCGGTCCTGCACATATCACATATGTGTTCCTACTTCATTTCGCATGAGCCAGGAAACTTCTGTGTAGGACTCTAAAGACTCGTCAATACGCCGGCAGTAGGTGATGATCATATCAAACACCCACAAGCCGCAAGCGGTCTGCTAAACGTAATGGCCACCCGGGTATTGAGCGATCAGAAGATCAACAAGCAAGCCTGCTCATACTCCTGTGAATACAATCGGTAACACTACCGTACAGTCCGGTCTCTTTGTCTGATATGTCGCATATTTCACCTAGGGTGGTAAACGTCAGACCCCAATAGCTTGATAAGTCATGCCGATACAAGGTCCATAACTGGTCGAGAAACTACCGATAACACTTACCAGTAAATCTCATCTACCCTGGCCAAGGATTTCCAGTTATGGCCAATCGAGCATAGCGCAATATCAACCCCCAATACCGGAAGAGACGAAATCCCCTCCTATCGCTCATTGCCTCCATATGACTCGGTACTGTACCCAAAAACCACCTGTTTGCACTACTCAGTAGAGCCATGGTAGGGTGGAAATCAAAGCAAAGTGGGAGACACCCAAGACTTTATGACGATCTCGGGTCGACAGACTAAGTTGTACCAGTGTCACCAGAGAACTGCTATCTGACGTGAGGTATAATACCATCTAGGAGTTCTCGGCGAGTCTGTTCAGTGTACCCAGTCTCTACTGAGCACCCGTATACGATCTCTAATGTCAAACACCAATGGATATGAGATCATCCATCACCCATCATATGGGTCAAGAAATGTATACGCTAGTCTACTCTGGAATATCGATGCCCTGTCTCGATATTCCCTCGACTAGGAACAATTGAAGGATGAACCCATAGACTGCTCATGCCCCACTAGTATGATCTGCATCATAATCCTGGTAGTCAAGTACACATACTAAGGGCTTTATCAGCATGTAACTGAGAGACAGTAAGTGTGCATGTTAAGATAAAGAGCAACCAGATAGCGTATTATCATGTCGAGCAAGAAAGTCCTCCCTATATATGTCCCAGCATCCACTATAATATGCATCTCATGTATAATAATGGCCTTTAGGGCATACATACAACTAACCGCATCAAGTATGACACAAAAGATGTACATTAATATATATCACATATATACTAAGTGTACACTAGTGAGAAAAAGAAATCTTAAGTGAGCTAATATTAGTTAATGTAAGATAATATATCAAATATATAATTATACATTAAATTATTAAATCAACACTTGATTTAATAATCCGGCTATATCACATACAACCAACTAATATCAAAAGTATTAACTTATCGAATCAACACTTGATTCGACAGCCTGGTTATATCACATATAACCGACCGATATCACATATCGCGAGAATAGAATACGGTAGCACATACTCGTATTAATCTCGGTCCCGCACATATCACATATGTGCTCCTACTTCGTTTCGCTTGAGCCAGGAAACCTCTGTGTATGACTCTAAAGACTCATCAATACGCCGGCAGTAGGTGGTGATCATATCAGTCACCCACATGCCGCAAGCGGTCTGCTAAACGTAACGGCCACCCGGGTATTGAGCGATCAGAAGATCAACAAGCAAGCCTGCTCATAGTCCTGCGAATCCAATCAGTAACACCACTGTACAGTCTGGTCTCTTTGTCTGATATGTCGCATATCACGGCCTGGGGGTGGTATAACGTCAGACCCCAATTGCCTGATAAGTCATGCCGATGTGAGGCTCATAACGGTTCGAGAAACCACTGATAACACTTACCAGTAGATCTCAGCAATCCTGGCCAGGGATTTCCTGTTATAGCCAATCGAGCATAGATCAACATTAACCCCCAATACCCGGAGAGAAGAATCCCCTCTTATCGCTCATTGTCTCCATGTGACTTGGCGCTGTACCCAAAAACCACCGTTTTGCACGATCTTTTGAACGCGGTATGGTGGAAATCAAAGCACAGTGGGAATCACACAAGACTCTATAACGATCTCGGGTCTACAGACTAACGTGTACCAGTGTCACCAGAGAACTGCCATCTGACGTGAGGTATAATACCATCTAGAAGTTCTCGGCGAGTCCGTCCAGTGTACTTAGTCTCCACTGAGCACCCGTATACCTTCTCTGATGTCAAACACCAATAGATGTGGGATCATCCATCGCCTATCATATGGGTTGAGAAGCGTATACACTAGTCTACTCTGAAATATCGATGCCCCATCTCGATACTCCCACGACTAAGAACATTTGAAGGTTGTACTTACCGACTACCTCTGCCCCACTAGTATGATCTGTATCATAATCCTGGGAGTAAAGTACTCATCTTAAGGGCTTTATCAACATGAAATAGAGAAACAATAAGTGTACATGTTAAGATAAAGAGCAACCAGATAGCATACTATAATGTCGGGCAAGAAAGTCCTCCCTATATATGTCCAAGCATCCACTACAATATACATCGTATGTAGAGTAATGGCCTCTAGGGCATACATATTACTAACAGTAAGAGTATATGTTCATGGGTAAGTATATAATATAGGTCTCTATATGGTCACTATGTTAATGCTAAGTTCTAAGTGTGAATGTCAACGCAGCCGTAGAAGTATTCACGAGCTCAAGAGTGGGGCCCTAGGAGTAAGGAAACACGTGCCCATTTTATGTGTTAGTATCGGGGCTCTAGGCTGTCGATGAGTCAACCCGACTGATATTCGAGTAAAATAAAAAAAGAGGTTAATACGGGACTCCTGAAGCACCGTGGATTCACACAAGAAACTATCCCAAGCACCCCGAGTATAATATATTATAACTGGTTAATATAC